>JAGDQO010000378.1:0-567500 GCA_018342035.1 Solanum appendiculatum | reverse complement strand
ATGAGGTGAAAGTTCACATAGACAATCAACTGAGTTACTAAGATCCTGATGAGTTTGAATGTTGTTATTCTTGATGGGTTTTGTTTTTTCTTCTCTTTTTGGCCATTAATTCAACTTATTGAGATGAAAAAGTGGGGATTAGAAAGTAATGTTCATTGAAGTTGTTGGAATGGATGCGTCCACTAGTGATCACTGGACCTGGTCCCTCAACAGAATAAAAATGCAGAAAATAAATAAATCAAGGCAGATCAGGCACAAGGATTTTACGTGGAAACCCCCTTGCTCAAGGGCGGTGAAAACCACGACCTGTACTCACATAATTTCAACCCAAACTCCATTTCACTCAAAACGGAGCAATGCTTCAGATTACAGTCTCTTGAATCTCTTCCCCCTTACTGTAGCAACTCTACTACAAAGGAAACTAAGCAATAACTCTATTGCTCACTAAACCAATTAACTCTAGCTGATCTAGACTTCAAGACCCCAAGGCCGCTAACTCTAGCCACCAACTTGGATCTTCGAAGATAAGAGAGGAGACAAGCCGCAACTCTGATGCACCCACACATCAACTAACTCTAGTTGACACTCCTAGGCAACTCTACCCAAGAGAACATCAAAACAATGATGTGAAGAGACTTGACTAAAACTTAGATGATTCGGATAACTAACTCTAGTTAATACGACTCAACTAAAACTTAGACAAGCAAATGATCTACTATCCTTTATAACTTAGGAGTAGATTTACAATGTAAGCATACAAGACACAAAGCTCAAAATACAACAACAAAACGCTTCAGCACTCCACTAGGTCCTTTGTTGAATATTAGCAGTGTTCTTCCTTGAAGATAGCCTTGACTTTGTAAGCTTGTGAATTTTCAGAAATTCACACTTTGTTTGCCAAAACTTGGTTGTCTTTGGAGAAGAAGCTAATATAAAATGGACACAAACCCTAGGAGCAACGCCATTGGTTGGGAGCCTGCTGTTCTAAAAAGGCGTGCACCAACCACATCACTTTTGACAGCTTTTAGACAGCTGTCTTCCACCTTTTCACGAATGCAGAGTCTTACCTCGACCTGGTCCCTTGTTAGATCTGGAAGTTTGGTAAATCATCAAAACTTCAAATCAGCTTAAAATAACAATTTCCCCCTTTTTGATGATGACAAACTAATATCCAGCCACTTCAACTTTAATCCCTTGGTTTCGTTCATTCCCCCTATCATCAGTCCCAATACCAGAAGACCGAGTCTTTCCTGAATGTGGTCCCCTTGTTTCATCATTTTCGAAGTTTGTTAAACATCAAAACTCACATCAGCAAAATAACAGAAGTTATCGAATTGTTTGTAATCTAGGGATAGCTTTGATGATCTGATATGGTTTTGTTTAAGTAGGTGTTGAATTGTTTGCTTTGTGCAAGCTTAGTTGTTCTGTTCACTATTCATAAACATTACCTAGTCTATTTTCTAACTTTGCATCCATATGGTGCTAGTGGTGTTAAAAGAGACAGAGGTTAATAGGGTATAAAAAGGGAAATTTAATACACGAAGCGTCCCGCGTTCACATATAGAGTCTGGTAATGGTGTGATGTAGTCTCTGATGTTCCACAGCTCGAGTTTGTGACTTATAGGTCACTCGGAGACAACTTTACTCTTGCTCCAAAGCTTTCTTGTATAAGTAATATAACATTATAGCAGATGCTGAAAAGGTTTATCTTGGTAATATAAATTTAGAATTTAGATTTACCCCTTGGAAACTGAGAGCAGGTGCTTAGGTAAGTGACTTGTCGCAGATAAATTAGCAATGTAGAACATCAGGGGTTGATAGTAGAAATAAACAATTGAACTTTATATTTATGTAAAGGTGGATAAAGAGAGTATTCTTTTTCCTTTTTTCTCTGTGTCTTAAGGTCAGCACCAATAGATTTTGCCCATGAATGTTTGCTGTGGTAATAAGTGATTGTACTATCATATTACCCAAAAAGTTGTGACTGCTATCACATATGTTGAGAATAGGCTTGTCACATTGAAGAATTTATGGCATAAAACATAAACATATATAAGCATTTCGTAGTTAAAAGACAATGAGGTGACACTTTTCTAATGTTGTGTGATTCAAAGAATCTCTAGACACATGAAGCATTGTCGGTCATGTATTTCTCGTGTCTCAGTGGCACAGATGTAAACCTTGTAGGAGTATGTTCTATGGAAAGGTAAATCAGACATGTTATGCTAACCAAGTTCCCCTGACCGGTCTTGACTTCCAATTAGCAATTTTGACTCTTCAAAGTTTTCTGAAACAAAGTAACTTCATAAAACAAGGATCCTTCATCTCATTTGATCAAACTGGGATTGATCTTCACAGCATAAATTTTACATACATCTGATTTGTTAAAAAGAAAAATCCTTAGTCCGTACATATAATATATTAGTTCGACTTTATTACCAGCCAGTTGGCTGTAATTGCTGGAGATTAAGAAAGCAGTTTCTTACTCACAGAAGTGGTATTAGATACCAAACTCTGCAGAGTACCTCAAGGATTCCACGATGGACATTCTGCTTTAAGCTACTTACACTGTCAAATATGTTTTAACCTGACTTCCCCTGCCAGTCTGATTTTTTCTTGGATACTTCCTGTCATTATAATGCTATCTAGACCAAATCATATCTCCTCCATCACTTCGGTTTGAGGATCCAAGTTCTTATTTTTCTCCTTCTGTAATACAAATATTGATTTATGTCTTGGTATCAAATTGCTCTCCAGGTGTATGATGTGACTCCATTCATGGAAGATCATCCAGGTGGTGATGAAGTTTTGCTTTCAGCAACAGGTAATGCGACAGTTTTATCTTCGTTTCAAGTCTTGATACCGCATTTCTCTATGGCCTGGTATCTGAAATTCATTTGATTGTGTGACAGGGAAAGATGCAACGAATGACTTTGAAGATGTCGGCCACAGTGATTCTGCTAGGGAGATGATGGATAAATATTACATTGGAGATATTGATCAGTCAACGGTTCCTCTAAAACGTGCTTACATTCCTCCACAACAAGCCCCATACAATCCAGACAAGACTTCAGAATTTGTCATCAAAATTTTGCAAATCCTTGTGCCCCTCTTGATTTTGGGCTTAGCCTTTGCTGTGCGACACTACACCAAGGAGAAGTAAATCCGTCACAATCTAATTCGAATTTTCGGAACGCCTTTTTTTTGATTTATGTAGTTGTCAATTGACACCTGGTTTATAGTTCATTAAGGAGCTGTAGTAGCTGAACCTTGATTGTCAGTTAGCATGTGCTTCACAGTTGCTATTTATAGTGACCTCTTTGAAAACAATAGGCTTCACTGGGTTTATGTTTATGATATTTGACAGACGTCCTTCTCTATTTCGATTAGTTTCTGTACTAGAAAATATAGCAGCAGCTAGCCGATTGACTCGAAAGCCAAGTTTGAAATAAGTAGTTGAATTTAGAAAGATGAGCTTTGTCCGTGCCCTAAGAGATGAAATCCCAACTGCTAAAAGTATCACAAACAGTGTAAATACACAATTCTAAGGCTCTCGTGATAAATATATAACTAATCTAGCTCATGCTTGCCCACACGACTACCAACCCGACATCCCACTCCTTGATCCCAAGCAAGTTGGGCAATGGGTAGAAGATATCCACTTTGAATAAGTTTTCCTACTATTAAATAAATAGACACTATAACTATAACTCTATAAGCATTAAAAATGAGAACTTCAAAGATATATATTGAGCACATGGTAGAACAGTCTGGGAACACAGGTTTTCTAATAATGGCTACACTGAAATCGAGCAAATAGCAGCGCCTGTACTCGGCAGAGTTGCGAGTTATAGATAACCCCGATCTCTGACCCAAAAAGAGCAGCAGCAGCAACGTTTTCACTTGTCAGGTAGAAAGTTCTTCCTCACCACAAAAACATGAAGACTTGAAGAGCACCGACTCACTAATGCTGAATTTAGCAAAGAGAATAAATTAGTGGTATAAAATTTTGAAAGGCACTATACGAAAGGTGTCTATATCTTGTCATGGAGAGTGACCACCAAATCATGGGCATCATCTAGTAGCTTCCATACATCAAGATGACCAGCCATGTTATAGCACTCCCTTAAAATTTCATCCATGCTACTATATTTCTCAGTGATTTGTTTCCTCCTCTGTAATACAGATGCTGCAATTGCATAAAGCAAAAGATCATCTGTTGGTGGTGCCCGCTGCCTAATCCTGCTCCATGCAGACTTCCCAATCCCAGCCCTAATAGCGACCTGGTCTGCCCACATTACCTCCCATAGGCAGAGTGTTTGCTCAAAAGTTAATTCCCTCCTGAAGAGCACTACCACCATCCTGTACACAAAAAAACAATCCTCTGCTTGAAGCTTCTCTAAGTGCCTATAGAGATGTGAATCCTTATGTTTGATAATCTTAGAGATAATATTTAGTTGCCTCCTGATTCCAACCTCATCAAGCCTGAAGTTATGTCGAGCCTTCCTCATGAAACCAACGAAGCACCAAAAAGCTTCATGGTCCTCTGTCATCACAGTAATTATTGGTGAAAGCAAATCACTCATTCCCTGGCAATAGCCAATTTCAGGGTCATAAAGCGCATACGCTTCAAGGATGGCAACTAACCGAGCAGCATGGATGATCCTTGAGGGCTCTAGGTGATCATAATCCTTCAATCCAACAGCCTGCGCAGAACAGCGTGCCCGGCCATCTGATACTACTCCAACCTGAGGTGTGGAATATGCTATCCATTCTTCATTAGCACGAACTGCATCAACCCGAATTATTCGTTGCCATGTAGCAAAATCTTCTGCATTGCAGGGCTGTGGCTGGACTTCTGTCTTTGAAGGAGAAGAGTCCTCCTTGGAATGCACTTCGGCTGTATCATACATGCTTCTAATAGAGAGGAAACTATGACGCACATCATGATCTACAGAGGAATCAGAATCTGACGACTCAGAGTCAGAGACATCATTTGGCTCCATGGCTCGTTTGGAACTAGAAAATTCATCCAACATTAAATTGCTGTGATTGTCTGAATCCTCAACAAATGGGCTCCGGTCCCCACTAGAGAGGGATTCCAGGGCACTGACATCTTCATAATCGGGGAAATCCATCCCTTCCATGAGATTTCCACTGTCTCCGTTGTTTCCAATTCCACCCGTCACTTTCATTTTAAAGGTTTCACTATTGTGTCTCAGTAGTTGGCAGCACTTCCTCCGAAGCATCACATATTCCTTTCTGCATTTATATATTTATGCACCATTAAGGAGTATGAACTATGGTGGTCCAAAAATGAATTGGAAATACTAATAATAGAAAGGTGATTATGACTTGTCAACTGAAAAGCAGAGATTAAAAAGATTTTCATGTATGACACCTTTGTCAAAGTAGAGCAGATGAATTTGGAGACGTTACCTGTTCTTTTTTCTTACAGTATCTCTTTCTTTTCTGGAACTGTCCAATTCATAGCTGCACAGACATAAGGAATAATTATCAGCCCTGACCAAGCCTTCACCAGTATAAAACTTTGACACATAAAGTAAAAAGAAAAACGGAGACCCTCCAAAAACATTGCCTGCCCATGACCCATCACACCACCAAGTTAAGAAATGACAGAAGCTATATAGAATCTGTCCTTTCTCAGCATAGATCTAAAGAGACACAAGCAATTAAGAACCCATTAAATCACCAATGAATGAATTTATTTTCAGACTTAGTGACCAGAGCTTGGTTTCTTTTATATAATCTTCCGTAGAAGACAATCCTAACAGAATAGATCAATAAGAAACAGGGACCCTACAATATATAGAAACCGGTTCATAAGAGGATTCATTTAAAAGATCCAGTAGAATAACTGCAGTGCTGGTCTCACTCATTATGGAAACGAATTAATTCACAGAACTGGAAGAAAGTTGAATGACATCAATCTGAACAATGGAATTCCATCATCTCCCTTGGAAAGTAAAGCAAAATAAATTGGCACACCAAAGTGAGAGAGTTAAGGGGGAAGGAGTGTGCGGAATGAACCAAATTTCAATCTTAATAATGGAAACTAGTACGAGAAGAAAAACTTACACCCCGAGGAGAAAAGGCCAAACCTCTGCCCTGATGCTAGGATCAACTCCCTGCATAAGAGAGACAAAGTTCAGTAAGCGAACCAACCCTTTACATGGAGTAGGGGAAGAGAAAGAAAAGGAAGATGGTAGAGTTTTCTGCTGTTAGGTTTGACAATAGAGGAAAAAGATTTCGACAGAGAAAACTGATCTGCAATTTGCCCACAAGATTCTCTTTCCTCTTTGAAAGGGAGAAAATCTACAGAAATTTTGAAAAGCAAAGCAGTCTACACTCCAATTCACCACTCTGTTCCTCTTTTGGACTCCAAACAAAAGAAAACTCTGTTATTTTCACCTTTAACCAAGGGAAAGAAAATCATTTTCTCTTACAAACTCCCTCTTCTCATTTCCCTTCATTTTGCTTCCCTTCCCTTTCACACTTCCAAACAAACATTAAAAGTTCTAATATGTAAATAAATGAATACATGGAAAATGAGATTCTCAAAAAATATCAAGGTGCAGTAACTCACTCCACTTCGAACTTTCTTTAGAAATTTAACTCCTCCATTACGAAGCTTTCCATCGGGTGTAAAAAAGCTTCTCCACCGCAGGGGTGCAAGGACATGTTTTCTCTTTCTATGAGACCATGGAGATTTGAGATGACCTCTGAAATGAAACAGCCATAATTAAACATTTCGGTAAACGATAGCTACAGGTAAAGGTAACTATATTAGCAGACCAAATTACCATCTAATAAAACAAACATTCAGCATCATTAAAAATTTCACAACTTCAACAATAAAATGGAAAAACATAAAGCTGACAGGGAAAAAATTGTTCACCATTGCAAACACAGATCAAACCAAAGGAAATTAAATGACCACAAGTCCACAATCGTTACATCTTGGAGATGATAAGCTTATACAAATTATGTTTTCATTTTCTCGGTGCATTATTTGAAGTATGAGATACCTAGCCCAAAAATAAAGATTAACATTATCAGGATTCATTACAAAATAAAGTAAGATGCCTAAGGAATAAGGAAGCTCTACAAAATTAAATTATGTAGAGTTGAAATTTATCTGACAAAAGCTTGAGTCGGGTACACCGGTGATTAGCAGATTAGCCCAATTCAGCTTTTATCCACATAGCCGAGCAACTGAGTATGAAAAAGATCAACTTGAGAATATCACAAAAATTTACAGATACAACCCATTTCAACAGTTTTATCCAGAAGCTGAGGCTGAACAACTTGAAAGTAGAGGGGTAGCAGGAAACAAAGGGCTCAACAATGATGTATTTGATTAATTTACTGAGATTATACATAAGGACAACTTAACCTCTCAGTATGCTTCTGCATAGGTATTATCTTTGACTGGTGTGATTTGCAATAAGTAGATGTGAGTCTATTTTTTTTTCAGAAATAGAATAGAATAAGTCTATCTTGTATCGATCATAGGATCAGTCTATGGATAGGTCAATTGTCTGTTACCTCCCACCGTTCATGTCATACATCTTTTAAATCAAATATCCTAGAACAAAGCATTGTCAATTGATTCCAAATAAAATTTTGCAAAAGACTTCTTTTTTTTCCTGTAAACCATCATTTACTTGATTCCATAGAACTTTGTGAATACAGATTCACAGTATATTAACAACCAAATATGAGGGACAATTTTGCAGGAAACATTATGAGAGGGGATAATCAATCTTCTGTCTGAAACGGCAAGATAAGAAGTTCAGTCATGCAGTTCAAACAACACAGCACAACAAGCCATAACTGGCAGATCATACTAGTTTGCTTTGTAGTCCTAAGTACTTGGGATTTATGCCAGTATAGACTATAAATGAGAACATGTATGCCTTTACCCTAAAGCATCAGATTCTGTTAAACATTTACCAAATGATATCTTAAATTTACGCAAAAAGACACAATGCAAGAAGATCCAATAAATAACAAATCAGAGAAATAAAAAGTGTTTCATAAGGCAGAACATCACATCCCAATTCCGAAAGAACCTTTTTCATTCAGAGGAAATGAAAATAAGGGCAATCAGTGTACCAAGTAATTATCCTCACAATGTTTAATAGGATTGGAATTTGGAAGTACAAAACTGGTCTCAAAAAGAAACTAAAACCTAGAAGAATCAAGAAGAACATGAGAGAATCCACAAAAAGAATTTTAAATAATTCAACAGCAAATAGTACAATGGTTTGAATTCTTTTGCCACTGAATCAATCCTCAGAAGCAAATAGTACTATGTTTCCTGAACTTAAAAGATGTACAGTCAGTCATGTTTGTATTACCCAAAGAGGAGAAAAGGAAAAATAACAGAGCAGAAAGAGGCCAAAAATAAATAGCTATTAGCCTTCATATTTTTTTGTCAAATATATAAGCTAAAACATATAGAATACAGCCAGCAAACAATCAAATAAAAAATATCATCACCTTATCACAACTTAAAACAATTGAAATAGAGATCAGATGTAAATTAGCAACCTTTGGCTGATATAAATCAAGAGTTCAAATCAAAGTGCTAAGAAGATACCAAAATTGGAAACAAATACAACAATCACGAAAATCAAAATTACAGACAAAGATAATCATTATATCGACTAACACTACAGACAGAACACTGAATTGAGAAAATGATTTGGAAGAATATCCAACTTTTACACTTTGAAATAGCCTAGGCAAAACAAAAAAAAAAATAAACAAAGAGCACAAGATCGAGATCTGAGAGTAACACACTAAATTTAACTGAAATGCTAGTTGAATATAGAAACTAAAGTGATAGGAATAGCTGGAAGCAGATCGAAGAGAAGAGAGACTCACCGATCAGATGAAGCACAGTAAGCTGGTGAGGAGGACGCAACAACAAATAGAACTGATCTCAAATGAATCCACGAGGACGATGACGCCGTCGCCGCCGTCGACGACGATGGTGAATTTGAAGATGATGAAGTCTGACTTCGTTTTAGAGCTTTCATTTACAAACAAATCACTATACTCTTCAACAAATTTCTAGGGTTTTCAATTAGTGAGATAACGTAAAAAAACTGTGATAACGTAATTTCCTTTTCTCGCTGAAAAATTCAGCCGGTTATTTTGTGAAAAATTTTTAAACTAGATAACGGCAGCGGGTAATGCAAGTCCGGCCAAGGCCGTGAAAGCAAAAAGTACTACTCCGGCATTTGAAAGGTGGTGGTTCAACGAGAAACCACCGGTGCTGGTGCTGCTGCTGCCGCCGATGAAAACTGCAGGGGTGCCGATTGAATCAACAACATTAGGAGGAAAAGAAAAGGCAGGTAAGAGAGATAAAGGAAAAATATGGAATGTCGATTATGCCCTTTTCACAACAAAAACTGAACGTTTTGTCTTTTAGATTTAGCTTTCATTTATGATTTGTGTTTGTTTTGTCTCTTGTTGAGATTTTGAGATGAGTGAGGGGACCTAAAAAGAGTCTCCTAAGAGGGGCCTTTAGTGTGGATTGTCTATTTTCATTTTGTACTCTTATCTACCACTGCCTAGAGAGAAAGGGGGAAAGAGAGAGTGCAATAAACGAGAATTGTAAATATTTTTTTTATTTTTAATTAAAGATTTCGAATTTGAACTCTCTAAATATAAAATTATCTTTATTAAGAAGCATTTTACCTTTCAATATGATATTTTTGTACTGTATCTACCATTGCCTAGAGAGAAAGGGGGAAGAGAGAGTGCAATAAACGAGAATTGCAGTGGAGTGGTAAATATTTTTTTATTTTTAATTAAAAATTTCGGATTTGAACTCCCTAAATATAAAATTGTCTTTATTAAGAAACATTTTATCTTTCAATATGAAATTTTTGTACTGTATCTACCATTGCCTAGAGAGAAAGGAGGAAAGAGAGAGAGAGCGCAACAAACGAGTGTTGCACTGAAGTGATAAGTATTTCTTTATTCTTGATTAAAGATTTCGGATTTGAATTCTCTAAATACGGGATTGTTTTATTAGGAAGCATTTTATCTTTCAGTATGAAATTTCTGTATTGTATCTACCACTGCCTAGAGAGGAAGGGGGAAAGAGAGAGAATGCGCAACAAATGACAGTTACAGTGGAGTGATAAGTATTCATTCATTCTTAATTAAAGATTTCGGATTTGAACTCTCTGAATACGGCTTTTTTAGAAAGCATTTTGCCCTTCAATATAAAATTAAATTTAATTGAATTTCAATACGAGTATCACACGCTTGATAAAAAACTAAAATGAAGAGAGAGACATCGCACGCCGGATCTGAGTAAAGTTAGTTCCGTGGGGTACTACTGTGCCTAAGCCAGCACTCTTTTAGCACGGATGTGACGTTCGAACAAGGCCAAACTCATGGTACTCTTCATTTCATTTTATATCATTTTTCTAACTTAATTGTCATGTCTAACATGACAAGACTAATAACCGCTTGTTTGGAGGTCAAAATATTTATTTTAAATAAATATATATTTTTTTTAAATCAAGTATTTCATCAATCAAAAATATTACTTTCTTGGTGATATTGTTTGATAGTTCCGTCAAAAATTGCTCAATAAGATATATCTAGTCTATTTTGTTTACTATTTCATAAATTAGTTAATTATTTTAATTATTCTTATTAACAAGTCATAAGGCATCAAAGAATTGATATATAGTCTATATAATTTGTGTGCTCTTGAATTTACAAATTCAATTGTTATTTTATATTACAAACTTAGGAGTAAACAATTCGACGCTTACTGTGGGAACAAGGCAATTTAAATATTGTTTACACCTATTATTAGTTATTTGCTAATTTGTTTTATTTTGTTTCGTAAAAAATTATCATCATGTCTGAAGTTTCACAAAACAATCATAGTATAATATAGGGTTAAAGCTATAAATACATATATATTATTTCTCCTCAAAACAAAGATAGTACTATGAGTCTATGGCTTCTGCATATAAGGGGATTAGAGCCACCATCGGACTCCCAATAATAAGGAAAGTTCTGAATTTGATGAAACTGATTGGAAAAACACTTGAAGAAAAAGATAGAACGATTGTGCATCCACATACATAACAACTTCAACGTGTAGATAATTATCATTATGATGGGCTTGAAACATGCATAGTGTTATATAGGGTTAAAGCTATAAATACATATATATTATTTCTCCTCACTTGTAAGACATCTTCTCTTTTATAAAAACAAAAAGTTTTCAAATGGTAAGAAAAGGATTTTAGTTATTATTCTCCCCTAATATATCCCACGTTCTTCTCCCATAATTTTCTCAAATTTAGTTATTATTCTCTCCCATAAAAAAAAGGATTTTAACCAAAAATAAACCTCTGTTCCCATAAACAAAAGGTTTTTTTAACCAAAAATAAACATATCTACCTCCATAGTCAGAAGGTTTACCCAATAATGAATCACTTCTACTACAACAGAATGGACGATGTGACGCATCAGGTAAGTTCAATAACTATATTTGGTGTTGTATGTTCTGTTGTCGCTATCGTATAAACTATTTTGGTTGGGTTTTTTTTTCCTGAAATTTGGTGTGTATGAACTATTTTGGTTGGTTTTTGATAGTGTAGTTGTAGTGAATTGTAGTTATGTTTTCGGGTAGACGTAATAGCTGTATTGAGAACAAAATTTGTACAAGTACTGAAGTAAATGATGTTGTATATTAGCTTGATATTTTTTAACCAATATAATTGTTAAATTAGGTTTATCAAATATGTTTTTACTGACACCAACTTTATATATTTTTTATTCAATACATTTTGAATTCGATTGGATGTATTTCTTGGTACATATTTAGACAATGATTGATAGTTTTTAAATCTTTTGTAAACACCATATTTGAGATGTAATTAATACCAATATTCTTTAATTTTTTGGTATATATTGTTGCAGAATTTGGTAAATTTTGGTACACGTAATGACGTAATTGATGGTGTTATTAACTTGTTATTTTTGAACCAAAAGCTATTGCGTAATTAGGGTTTCCAAGTAAATTAAAGACCAACATTCTATATGCATGTGGTATATTCTGATTTCATAGTTGGTACATATTTGAAATGTAATTAATATGAACATTCTTTAATTTTCTGATATATATTGTTGCAGTAATTGATAAATATTGTTACACGTAATGACGTAATTGATGGTGTTATTAACATGTTCTTTTTTAACCAATAGCTATTGCGTAATTAGGTTTAAGTATATTAAAGACCAACATTCTATATGCATGTGGTTTATTCTAATTTCATAGTTGGTGTATTTTTTGGTACATATTTTGAATAATTGTTAGTTTAGGGTCATTCATAAACACCATTTTTTAGTGAATCTACACAGTAACATTATGTTTTAATTTGAAAATGTTAAAATCACTATATTTTAAGCAAAATTTCATTGGCTAACAATAAGTTGTAATCTAATACAGGTAGATACGTTGATTACAATATTGAAGGAATTATATATGATGCAAACATCAAATATGACGGCTTACTAACAACTATTTCTTTCCAATTGGGTGTTGACACAACTATATTTGATTTAGAACTCAAATATATTGTGAGTCGACCATCACCGCCAATGAAGATTCATAATGATATGGGTGTCAAAGTCTATTTAGACCAAAAATATACAATCCGAATTTTTTCTGATCGAGATAAATCAATAATTCCTATAAGGCTGATTGTTGGTAGAATAAAAAATTTACTTTTACATTGATGGTTTAAAAAAGGGATAAAATAAATAAAAATATTAAAAGGCAAAGTTACCTTAAATAGTAAGAGATAACAACGTGTATACGGAGGTAATATAAAAAGTTTGATTGTTGGTACATAAAAAAGTATTTACTTTTACACAGATGGTTTAAAAAAGGAATAAATATAAATTATAAAAGGCACAGTAATCAAAAGAAGAGATAAACGTGTAATAGTAGGAGAGATAAAATACATTATGTTTTCTTGATGAAAATACAATTCGAATTTTTTTGAGATAATAAATCATATAAACTTACCTTTTTATATACCAAATTAATATAAGTAAATGGATTTGTATAGTCTGAAATATATGATCATGTATTAAATATAAATTTTTAGAAATCAAAAATGTGATTTTCGTAATATTAGTGTAATAATAAAAAGTGATCGACTCATTCATAATAATATTGGTGTAATGATTGTTATGACATTGGTTATTGCATGTTTGTATAATAAATTGTTGTTTTCATGGTGAAAGTACAATACAATTTTTTTTAGATATTTAAGAATATAAACTTATCTTTTTATATACCAAATTTATATAACTAAATGGTTCTGTAAATTAAATGTTATAATGATTTTTTGTATATGTTCATTTCAACTGATGGTATATAATGTAATAATTGTTGTTATTATAATATAGCAACATTACAGCGTGAATATGTAAAGACAACTAATTAACTTAAAAATTGTAATTTGATACCACAATGAAACACAATATTTTGACAATATATACACTAATAATGATATTTATTAGTTAGAAGATTGAACACAATATAAGTACCAAAATGATCGAAAATACCAATTAAGGTGTTATCCAAATGTATAACAAAAATCATTTTTCAAAAAACATAATCCAACAACATATTTGGCAATTAGAATATCCTCCTAGAAATCACTATCATGAGGATAGTTTTTCGAATCGACAGAATGAACCACATTCTCCTTACCCTTTCTTTTTGGTGAGACATTGGTAGCCGTTTTTTTTCAAAACCTTCCCCGTTAACGAAGTGATGACAATACATTCAGACTTTCCTTTACAATTTTATTGTCTTCTCTTCCACCTTCACTGACACGCGAAGGAGTGAACGCATGCAACTCAAAAGAAGGCCTTGAACATACAATAGGCGGACTGTCAACAATAACCATAGACCGATTAAGTCTAGGGCTTTTCTTGGGCGTCTACTCCATAGAAATAAGAATCGAAACTGAGAAGATAGTGGAGATGAAATCGAAACTGATCAATACAGATGAAAATGAACACAAGACGAAACGATGGAGAATAACTAAAGATGAAAAGATCAAGAATAACTAAATACAACAAATGGAGAAACACTTCTACCGAAACTAAACTACATAGAAAGTAACAACAATTAATGCTATTAAGAGAATATATGGTAAAGTACATGAATAGGTTTCTTTATCCTTACATAGATTAAATAAAAAAGGCAGAGAGATAAAACTAAAATTGGTAAAATAAGATAGCGTGTGACAATTAAACTGTAGTTAGGAAGTTAAAAAGTAAAGAAAATTAATACCATAATTATCATCCCCATAAAGTAGGCACATAACCCCAAAAAGAAGGGAAAAATTAGTACTAAATTAATTATACGAATTAATTCGAAAAAATTAGTTTTTTGTCATGTTTGTAATTAAAAAATTAAGTTTATAAATAAAAAGGAGTATGTGCATATATTGTTAATTAAAGTCTTAAAGGGTATATTCTTGTAATTTTTCCTATTGAAAAATACCCAAAATCCTACTTTCACTTTTTAAAATTTTCTTTTTCAAATTTACACTAATTTTTTTATTCTTATAAAATAATTTTATTTAAATTATATTTCATGTGTTTAAAAAAAAATACATTTAAAGTCTAATTTCTTGGCTAAATGCGCACTTAATCTCTTTTGCTTACTATTTCATAATTTATTATTCTTATTGATTATTCAATTATTCTTATTAGCAAGTCATTAAGAGTCAAGAAATTAATATTTAGTCTAATATAATTTGTGTGCATTTGAACTTCGAATACAAACTCAATTATTATGCTAAATCACGAATTAAGGGACAAACAAAAGTTATATACAAGTATTCGAGTTTACTCTCCAAAATTTGAGAGCAAAAAATTTAATAATCTTGTATTAAACCACCACTATTCACTACTCTTTCCAATTTTCATTCTTCACTAAACTATGATTTTACACACTACCTAATTTTACACATCATTTTTTCCTAATTTTTATTTTATTTTATTTTAAAGCAAAGTGATTATTCGTCATTAGCATAGTCAACTTTAGGGAGGACTGATGAAGAAGTCGTAACTGGTAAGTTGCCATTCATTTTTTATTTTCTTTGATCGTTAGGTCAACCAAAAATGGTCAAATTAATTTAAAAAATTTCTACATTATATTATTTCCTTAATTAGACCAAACATAAAATGATTAATTTACCAGCCACCGCTCATGGTCAACGTGGATTAATTTTGAGTCTTGTGATTGAAAAAAATTTCCAGCAATAGAGTGTATCAAGATTAACCTAAAATAAAATTTGAACATAAAGAAAATGTATATACTATCTATATTTATATCAATCCAATAAATACATGATACATATATTTACATATACTTTAATTATAACCAAACCATAAGTAATTCATAGATATTCTCATATTAATTTATAACCATAGTAAACTATTACTTCGACGATAATTTAGTGTAAATGTTGAATGCGAGTTTAATTTATAATATGGTCACATTATCATATTTGTTTTTAAATTTTATGTATAATATGTCATAACAATTTCTATTGGACAGCAAGGCATGTGCAATTGTGAATTGACAAGTTTTGGATCTCAATGACATTTAATTATTATCAACGAATTAAGGCATGAAGGCAAAACGTAGAGTTTTGGCAATTGTCATATGCTTCATGGCCTAATTTATTTGTGGAGATTACCAAAGTACTAATAGCTAGGCCTACCACCAACCTGCTAATGCACAAAGTAATCATATTGTTTCTTTTTTCTTTAAATCACACATTTGGATTTGATTATGAATGTTTGGGTTTCAAGTATAGAAATCATCAATAGTGAAAAATATTCCCCTATGGCGGTGGACCGTGGACAATCGAATTCTGAATTTAATTTTTATACATATTTAATAATTCTTTTAGTATATATATATATATATATGATGTTTGCACCAAAGCTATTGATTTTACCGAACTCATATGATATATGATACATCTATCCCTGTGTAAGGGGCCGACAAAGGATGGGGTTTTGTCATTTTGTTTCCGTATATACATCATGTTTACTTTCATGTAGAAAAAAATGAGTAAATTTTAGGAATAGCAAACATAAAAATCATATTAGCGTTCTATAACTACAGTTTTGTTATTTGCGCTCCATAGCAAACATATACGTCACGTTTACTTTCATGTAGAAAAAAATGAGTAAATTTTAGGAATAGCAAACATAAAAATCATATTAGCGCACTATAGCTACATTTTTGCTATTTGCGCTCTATAGCACACATAGTTTTCTATGGAGCATCAGATTTGTATAAAATCGCAGCAACTGTATAAATCGCAGCAATTGTATATGTATATCAGTTAGATAATTGTATATATGTAACCACTATGTATATGTATCAATGATTGTGTTTATATATATGCATAAAATTTGAATTTGTATACAATTGAATCGAGTTAAAATATTTTTTTTGTATATCAAATCTCTCTCGCGCTTTATACAAACATAAATTATACATTGTATTTTGTATAATTGTGTTTGTATAAAGCGAGAGAGAGAGAAAGGTAAAAGAGAACTGGGCAAGGGAAGATTTGTATTTGTATAATTATAAGTGTATAGGACGGATATATATGTATTGTATTTGTATATACAGTTCTCTCTCGCTTTATACAAACACAAACACAATTTATACATTAGTGTTTGTATAAAGTGAGAGAGGCGAGAGAGAGTGACGAGCGAGATTCGGGGGAGAGTGGCGAGTGAGATTCTGGGGAAAGAGGCAAATGGTAAGTGTTTGCTACGAATTAGAATTAAATGAAACTGTAGCTTTAACATTTATTTTGAATTAATAGTTTGTTATTCTATACAATTTTCTCAAAAACATTGCGTGAGTTATTTTTTGAATATCAATTTATGTAGTTATACTTAATTGAACATAAAATAAGAAAGAATTCAAATTTTGTTAAAATTTAAATATATCATAACTATTTGTATGATTTTAAATCATCTTATTAAAGATGATATGTAATTTAAGATTAATTATTTTTAAATAAAAATTTCTATTATATTTTTGAGACAATTAAAAATGAAATACCACCTATTATTTGTGAGAGATGATTTACCATAGCAAGTTTAGAAATACGACAAAGGCAATCCAAGTATAGCAAATTTGTACGCAAGCAACAACCACACGTCAAAGTTTTCCTCTTTTTCTAAACCAAAGTGATGATTCAAACATCACCACAATCAGCTTTAGATTTTTTTAAAAATTTATTACTCCCTCTCCGACCATTGTTGTTCACTATTGACTTGACATACCCTTTAAGAAATAATAAATAATAAAAGTAATTTTACTATATTATCCTTTGACTTTATTAAATTTAATATTTTGAGAAATGTGTTAGATGATAAATAATATTTAATAGCAAGGGTAAAATAGACACAAAAAGTAAATTATCTCTTGATTTTCTAAATTGGACAAGTATTCTTGGACAACTATTTTTATTATAGTGAACAACTATTGTTGGACGGAGAGAGTAATTTCAGCTAAAAGAGAGATGTGAAAATCCCTTTAAATTCGATGAAAATTATTAGTTTCATTTTCGAACTATTAATTGTCTTAAAAACACTAATATACTTCTAATTGAAATTAAATACACTCTTCTCATGTCATATGACATAACAAGTGGTTTCAAACTTAAATATACTCCTCTCATGCCATGTGGCATAACTAGAAATAAATACTACTTAATATTTTAAAAATAAAATAAAGATGAGGTTGTTAGTTTCGTTACTGAACTTGATACGAAAGATTAGTTTTGTTCTCAAACTATTGACAGTCTTAAGAATATCATTCTATTTGATTAACTGAATTTTAAAATACTCCTCTCATATCATACAATATATCTACGTATATTTCATATCAAAAAAAGTTTTCACGTGTATGCACGTGAATAACAAGTTTATATGTATGGCGTGAGAGAAGTGTGTTTAAGTTCAGTTACTCAAGTAGAGAGGAGTTTTTAAGGTTATCAATAATTAGGAAACTAAACTAATAATTCGTACCAAGTTCAAGAAAGTTTTCAATACTTCTCTCCAAATTTAACCTATAAGTAGACAATATAAAATTTATGCTTTTAACAAAATAAAATGTTAAAATATTTTTTAATTTTTTTTTCATATGAGATAAATTAATTCAAGATATTTAAATAGTATCCATGGTTGTTGGTAACAATTTTTTTTGACTCTTTAATATTCAAATTATAAATAAGGAAAATAATTGCAGAAGACAACTTGAACTCTTACTATACTATAAAAGAAATCTTTTAAAACCATGACTTTGTTATCAAAATCAGGAAGAATTCAATCGTGTCTTGTTTTCTTAATTTCTTTGATAGTCAATTTTTATTCTATTGTTGTTCAACACCATATAATTTGAATAATTAACAACACCAACCTTTAAAGCAATCAACAAAATAAATCTAAGCAATCAAAATCACTATTTCTATAATGTAGTACCCTTTTGTCACCGTTTATATAATACTTTTCACTTCCATGTCGAATCTTTTATGTTTTTTTTTTTTCAAAATAAACTTTTACATATTTGAAAATTATGAAAAAAAAATACTACTATATATTTTTAATAATTCAAAATATTTAACGATTATATAAAAAATTATAATAAAAAATAAATTTATTTGACTCTCAAAATATGAACATCATCATATAAATTGGGATGAAAGAAATAACTTATTTAAATAAGTATTGTTTTGTTCCAATGAAGACGATTCTGAACCGGTTGGGTAGCTTTTGTTATATTTTTTCTATTTGAATTTTATATGCTCCTAATGTTTTGGAGCATCCCAACCAATCTTCGAGAGGAGCTGATAGATGAGTAGGTTTTTTTTTTTTGATTCACAAATCGACTATAAAAAACCTTAGAGTTACCTAAACTGTTGACATTCTGGTGAAGAGAAGGTCTTTCGAGTCTTTCAAGTCTTTCAAGTACTGGTGAAACCTTAAATTGAAGACCTTTAAGTGTCTTGTTATTTTCGACATGCTATGGTGCTCTGGGATTGTCTCGCGAAGATCTTCGGCACTTGTCTCTCTCTCTAGTGGGACCTTTACCTTTCAAATAAAGGAGAGGTCGAAAAGGCTACTTGTAAGCATGATCCTCTATCCTCTCTCTTTCTATAATCAGAAAGATGGAATTGGAGTAAACATAGACTTTCCTGGGGTTTGCCTTACCAATAGGTTCAAAATGAATTTGTATCGCATGTTTTGAACGATCTACTGGAAGATTCTAGACCTATTTATTTCTTCTCAGACTCGTCTAACGATTTTTTCCATCTCGTAAAGTAATATTTCTCTTTTATACTCCATTTTATGGTCTTAGCTATCCACTCCACTATGTGGTAGAGTGCTTGTTCCAACCCCTTCGCAGGGATAAGAGAAGAGAGTGAAGGAAACATAGATGGTAGAAAGAAATTCTTCCAACTGCGAAATTGAACACAAGACAATCAATTGATTATTTTTACTTGCTCTCCCTTAGCAGCGCGGGAAAGGAGTCAAATATTGACCTGACAAAAAGCGAAAAGCAAAAGTCATACTTGTTTGGTCTATATGCTTGTAAGACCGTTAGCGCTTGACTAATAAGATAGAAAGAGCGAATCAATAGGTTTTTAAATTGTTCATTTGAAAAAATTGGAACCCAACTTATTGGACTATCATAATTCTTCCCAAAAATCAAAATTCTTGATCAATGGAGAAACAATATCACCATTTTTGAAGCAAACCTATTCATTCTTCTCCTTCAATGTCCGTGAATAAGTTGACTAGGGCTGATTTCTTTTCCATGACGACTAATAACATTCAAATAAAAATCTTCACTTCGAATTTCGGACCTTAACATCCTATTGCTCATGGTTTGTCACAATCAGTATCGAAAATGAATGAAGAAATGGTGAAACGCGTTAAACCACATCATGGATTACTTTAGTGTGGCACGCCGCACGAAGCTGTTAATGTCGAGTCGGCTCCTATACCGCTAGCTATATCTTGCTTGGTCCCCCTCCTCCAACAATAGTGGAGGGTTGGGTTGGGCTTTTGCCCATTACCCCAGTATTATCCCGCATGGAAGTGTGCACCGTATCTCAATTTTAGTATAACTGATCATTCGAAAAAGTCAGTTAATCATGATTGACTTGATCAGCCTTTACCTGACTTTTAAGTATGATTTTAATTCTTTATAGAATAACTGTTAGAGTTTTTTGGGGCAAAGACGAGTAAATAATTATTTTCTTGCGACTAAGATGAGAAGCTTAGGGGGAGAGAAAATGGGAATACCATGGAAATCACAAGTCCTAAGATTAAGGAGTGGAGAGAGAAAGGAGAGAATAAGAAGTGTTCTCTCGTGCTTTAGTAAAAAGCAATTCTCTTTTATTGGTAGTGGAAAGAAAAGTTCAAGTATTTAAATAAGGAAACACTCCTACTAGTTGCTAAAAGAGTTGGAAAGAGGGACCCCCTCGCGGCTACGGCTATGGCTTCGGCTTTGACTTTGGAAAATGATCGATCGTGAGATTATTTTTTGGACAAAATTTTGTTTAATTATTTATTTAATTAATTAATTAATGTCCAACTCGAAACGATCCAACCAGAATCGAATCCGCGCGACCCATGGTTTAAAATGTCTTTCCCGTTTTATTTAAATTTTCTACCATTTTTAAATGATTGTTCGAAAAGGTTGTAACCTTTCAGAAACAACCATGACTGTTCTGAAGGTTGCAAACTTTCATGAACGGTCGTGTTTTAGTGACTGTTTTGAAGGGTTGCAAACATTCAGAAACAGTACTTCTTGGCTATAAATACCTGTGATTTCTCAGACTTTTCACTTACGAAAATTCTGAACTTCTTCTTCTGCACAAATTAAATATTCGTGTACTTTACTTCCGTTGAGTGGCTCGATGACACCATTGTTTTTTGTATCAATACACTGACGAATAGAATTGTTCTACTATGGGAGGATCTATTCTTTTAAACCTCGGATACTAGAGGGGACTAATTTTCTTAAGGGGACACTGTGCTTCAGTGGACTCGATTTTCTTTTCTTTCTGTTTTATACTATTGTTACAGATCCTGTTATATTTTACAGTCATTAATTTCTGTTTATGTTATTAATTTCTGTAGTTGACTGATTTTAAACTTTACCGTTTATATTTCTGCAAAGTTATTATTCTCATTAATATTGTTATTTAGTACAGATTACATAACACTCACAAACTATACTACCTTATGTTTAGAAGCTGAAACCTAACCTTTTTAATTAGTTCTTCAACGTCTTTTTCTTTTGGTCAACTAAAAACGGTCCAATTAATTAAAAAATTGTAAACTATTAGACCAAGCACATAACTATCTAGTACGATTTTTTATTTTGGTGTATGTATAATGAGTCAAAAGATTTATTTATTTATTTTTATCCCTAGGAGCTTCCAACTTACAAATTTCGAGTTGGAAGTGAGGACACCTTTTTACTTTTGGTGACTCAAACTCACAACTTTTGGGTTGAAAGTGAAGGGTGCTTACCAACCGAACAACTCTCTAAAAACACATATCAAAACGAACACTTCGCTCATAAATGGGCGAATTGTCCATCAATCCCTATCATTAATTCCATCTATTCCACTACGAACTACAATTCCTTTTATTAACTTTTTACATGAAGGATATCTCTTCTAAATTTTACGTGTATTGTAAAATCTATTTGATACATAAAATCGTGAATTTCTTCAACAATAAAAGTTTAAAAAAATAGAAAACTTTTTGTCATGGAATGAATTATATTATTTATTTGCTTAAAATCAATAGTAAAACACTACTATGGGACAATGATTCTTTTTATGGCCGATTTTCCTACACAAACTACATCTTTGTGCCATGCGACTTGGAGCAATGTCCATTACATTTCTACAACGCCTAGTATTATTAGCTCTAGAAGCTCTCGGATATTGAGTATTTGCAATTAATTGAATGGAAAAAATGACCAATACGACTCAGTAAGCGCACAACAATTAAACCATTGAAGTCATAAACCACAAGAACTAGGAACGAGCAAGCCAGCCATTTTCCAGGGGAGAAAATCACACCCTGTCTGGGCATAATAAGAAGAAAATCAACGGAAGTAGTCATGAAAAATAAAAGCAAGAACCAAATAAATACTTGCAGATTCCTTGAAAGCCTAGAAACTCGTTACTTATCAGAGGCCTCAAGTATTGAAATGAATCAGTGATTACTTGCAAATGTAAGTTCCGTAGGACAAACAATTCCACCACCTTTAGAATCACCCACACGTGAAATAGGAAAGCATCACAAGCAATTTTCGTCCGTTATAATGGCAGTAACACCAAATGAAGACCTATGCACAGATGAGTTGTGGTAATCAAGAACATACCTGGAGTACTTGCAGTCACCACTAGAACTTCTGATTACCAAAAGGCTTAAGGCAGGATAATATTAAGTATACAGAGATAAGGATAAGTTGTTTTTTTATATAGGGCGTGGGGGGAGGTGCCAGGGGCAGCACTACTATTTTCTCCATCATCCACCTTCTGTAAGCTAGAAGAGAACAGAAAAGCTGGTGGTCATAGTTTCAACAACAACAACAACATACCCCCACAAGTGGGGTCTGGAGAGGATAGAATGCACGCAGGTCTTACCCCTACCTCATAAAGATAGAGAGCATGTTTCCGATAAACCCTTGGTTCAAGAAAAAGCATAACAAAGCAGCTACTATAGAAAACATGGCAAAGAAAAAAAAACTAAAATAAAATAGTGTGATAATCGAAATATAAGAGAAGGTAGAAAGTAGCATGCATATATCGAAGAACAAGAAACTACATGAGAAATACTATGACTACTAGTATGGAAAGGATAAGCGAGACAATGCTAAACTACCTACTATCATTCTACACTAATCCTGTCTTGTTTAATCACCTCTCTCCAGTATTTTAATGGCCATAGTTTAGGAGAAAAAAGACCTCCCTGATATAATACTGAATACAATGTGTTGTATTCTGATCACAGATCTCTGTTTGCAAAGCAAAGTTATCAAACCTTATAGAATATGCAATTCTTCATAGACTACATAATTTTTACCTTCCAGAGGATAAAGCTAAAGTTATACTAACACAGGCAGTATCAGGAAAGAAGTACAAAGCAAGGACGGTTAACCATCACTAGGCAACACATTCAGGGGAACCAAACTTTACCCCTAGGAGCTTCCAACTCACAACTTTTGAGTTGAAAGTGAGGGTACCTTTATGCTCTCTTGATGACTTGAACTCACAACTTCGAGTTAGAAGTGAGGGGTGCTTACCATCCGAGCAACTCTCTAAAAGCACAGATCAAAACGAGCACTTCACTCATAAATGGGTGAGCTATCCATCCCTATCATTAATACTGTCTATTCCACTACGAACTACAACTCTTTTTATTAGTAACTTTTTACATGAAAGATATCTCCTAAATTTTAAGTGTATTGTGAAGTCTATTTGATACATAGAATCGTGAATTTCTTCAACAATAACAGTATAAAAAAAATTGAAAACTTTTTTTCATGGAATGAATTTTGTTATTTATTTGCTTACCGTCAATAGTAAAACACTACTAAGGTCGACAGAGACAATGATTCTCTTATGACCGATTTTCCTAAACAAACTACATCTTTGTGCCATGCGACTTGGAGCAATGTCCATTACATTTCTACAACGCTTAGTATAATTGGTTCCAGAAGTTCTCAGATATTGAGTATTTGCAATTAATTGAATGGAGAAAGTGACCAATACGACTCAGTAAGTGCACAACGATTAAACCATTGAAGTCATAAACCACAAGAACCAGAAACAAGCAAGCCTGGAATATTTTTCCAGGGGAGAAAAAATCACACCCTGTCTGGGGCAAATAAGAAGAAAATCAATGGAAGTAGTCATGAAAAATAAAATCAATAACCAAATGAGTACTAGCAGATTCCTTGAGAGCCTAGAAACTCGTTACTCATTGGAGGCCTCAAGTATTGAAATGAATCACCCACACATGAAATAGGAAAGCATCACAAGCAATTTTCGTCCGTTACAATGGCAGTAACACCAAATGAAGACCTATGCACAGATGAGTAGTTGTAATCAAGAACATACCTGGAGGCTGGATCACTTGCAATCACCACTAGAACTTCTGAATACCAAAGACCTAAGGCAGGATAATATTAAGTAGTGCAGTCCACAGAATATACAGAGATAAGGATAAGTTGTTTTTTCATATGGGGTGTGGGGAGAAAGTGACAAGGGAAGCACTACCATTTTCTCCATCCTCCACCTTTTGTAAGCTAACCTCGTAAAGATAAAGAGCATGTTTCCGATAGACCCTCAGTTAAAGAAAAAGCACAACAAAACAACTACTATAGAAAACATGACAAAGAAAAAAAAACTACAATAAAATAGTGCGACAATCAAAGTATAAGAGACCGTAGAAAGTAGCATGCATATATCGAAGGACAAGAACTACAGGAGAAATACTATGACTACTAGTATGGAAAAGATAAGCGAGACAATGCTAAACTACCTACTATCATTCTACACTAATCTATGTTCTCCATAACCAACCTTATGTCTAAGGTCATGTCATGTTTAATCACCTCTCCCCAGTACTTTGATAGCCGTAGTTTAGGAGAAAAAAAGACCACCCTAATATAATACTGAATACAATGTGTTGTATTCTGATCACGGATCTCTGTTCACAAAGAGAAGTTATCAAACCTTATAGAATATGCAATTCTTCATAGATTACATAATTTTTACCTTCTAGAGGATAAAGCTAAAGTTATACTAACACAGGCAATATCAGGAAAGAAGAACAAAGCAAGGACGGTTAACCATCACTAGGCAACACATTCAGGAGCACCAAACTTTATGCCCAAATCCTATTTGGGATATCACAGGGGTAGCAAAATCATCCAGAGGTCTGTAGTTTTGATGCAGCATCCTTGTCTAAAAACCAGGTCAGTTCCTCTTCAGCTGAAACCTCAGTACAAGGGGGAGGAATCCCATTAGGAGGAGGCGCACTACCCAGAGCGACATCAACCATATTAGCTAACTCTGCTCCCGTAATCACCATTGCTATCTCTGAAGCTGAATTAATCACCGGAAAGGTGAAAGTAATCCTTGGTGGAGGAGGTTTTGGTGAATCTATAATGAAGGTGACTAGCCGCTCCTTCTCATGGCGTTGAGGACGCGAAGGAAACAAAGAAGCTACATGTCCATCTGGCCCCATACCTAATAGCATAAGATCAAATTTGGGGAATCCAGTAATTTCTGATAACGGCAGAACTTTGCTCTCAACCAATTGTTTCAGACGAGCCTCATAATCAGCAGCTGCACCCTCAGGTGACTCCTTGTCATTGATCGCATAAATGTTAGAAGAGGGGATTGGAACCTGTCAAAGAAGCCAATCATCCAATTAACTCAAATCTCTGGTATGTAATGCATCAAGAAGCTAATAGCTTATCTAATGAAATTGAAAATTTATCGAATAAATTCAATTTGAGCAAAGGACTATTTCAACAAGAGAATTGAAACACAATTCATCTCATCAATCTGATCTATTACCGTACCTTAGAAAGAAACCCATCCGAAGCAAGTTTGTAATTGCTATCATCGTGACCTACAGGAACCACTCTCTCGTCCACCCAAAAAATCCACCATTTCGACCAATCAATTGAGTCTTTGTACGGAGGCTCCACCAGTTTCCTGTTCCACTAGAAATCTAAAAGAGGGAATGATAAAAGCCTAAAGACACTGTTTGATCAATAAAACTTCCATTTACCTCATGGTATCGATAAGAGATCCTCCAGAGAGCACAACAGTGAAAGAACCTTTTTGTTTGATGAATTTTTCGGATAGATCAGCAGTGTATTTCGCGAGTGCCTTTGATACATCTTCTTCGGAGTCGAATTTTAACACCGTCTTCTTCCCTTTCTGGGTTGCCATTTTAGCCTAAATCTGAAGCTACTTGTAGAGACTAGAGTGTTTTTGCACTTATAAGGAGCATACCTTATATTTACAAATGAAAAACACTTGTCAACTTGACACGCTGCGTAAAGCACACTGCCTAAATCTCCATTTTTATTCGAATCACTTATTACAGCTGTTTGGATGGCTGTTTAGATTCGTTTGAACACATTCGACAAAAGTTTAGAAATTAGTGTTTGATCATATAATTTATTATTGAGAAAAGACATAAAGTCATTCGAAGTTGTTCCATATTTTAAAAAAGACACTTTAACTTTGTTATCACCCCACAAAATTTTTTAATATCTTTGTAAAAGGGTCATTTTGATCCATTCCCTCACCTGGGTTGTGACCACACACAATAGGCGTGTGATGCAGTGTTTTCACTGCGATGAACCAATTTAAAAGTGACACGTGTCGCTTGTTTTATTTATCAATTAATTATTTTCTTCTTTTTCACCATCTTCCCTCAAAACAAAGCTCAAAAAAGAGCCGTTGGTACCTTTCTTGACGAACGATTTTTTCATCAACTTTGGTACTCTCTCTTACGAATTCATCATCTTCCCCAAGCGCAATAAGGTAGGAATTCATCTCTTTTCTCTTTTAATTTCCAGTATAAAAGGTTAATTAGAAGTTTTTCAAGGTTTAATTTCTTCTTAATTTCATTTAGTTTTGAGTAATGAAGATATTTTTGTGATTAGGTTTAGAAGGAAAATGTCAAATGCAATGTTGAATCGTATTTGTAATGATGAGAATGATCCGATGTTGCGAGTGAAATTGTGATGCAAATATGGAGACTTACTTTCAATGCAAACTTCATGGTCGGAGCATAATCCAGCTCGAAGATTTTAGTCTTGTCCACGCTATCATGTACGCTCTCTACGTCATTTTTGGAGATCTTTTGTTTATGTTTCTGTCTTTTTATTTTTCTTTAATTTGTTTATGGCGTATTCTAGGAGAATTCATGTAATTTCTTTAGATGGAGGGATTGTGAAGATGTTGATATACGATCCAAGTATGTTATTCCGAGATTGGCGAAGAGAATTAAGGAGTTGGAAGAAGCATTGGCATATTATGAAAATCGTGTTGAAAGTAACAAATGGGTGACGAAGGAGAAGAAGAAGAGCTCATGTTGTAACTTGAAGTTAATTGTCTTGATCGTTGTAGTGTTTTTCCTATTTTTAAGCCTAACCAAGAATGTGAAGGATGGAAGATGTAGGTGTGTGCAACCAAAATAGCCATAGACATTTTTAGTTACTTTCAAATTTTTGGTATTTTTTGTTGTCGAATGTTCAAGTTTTTGTTGTTTTTTGTTGTCGAATGTTGTCGAAATAGTTATGATTTGAACAAGTTGTTAATGTATTTGGTTGTCTATATTATTGTGGTAACCATTTGAGAAACTTCAAAAATATGTTCAACTACAAATAGATGGGAAGAAGATACACTGAAAGCAACAAAAACTGGTCAAAAGGAGGACTTCATTCCAACATAATCATTCAATTTGAACTACAAATATCAAGTTGATCTTGTTTTGTTTTGGTCACACGCAAAATTGAGTTTGATTCCAACAAAATACAACACCAAAATATACATAATTAAAATTTATTTATCAAAATGAACAGCATAACATCAAAATGCCCTACTTTCATGGCACAAGGGTCTTCCTACTTGAACTTGTTTGGCTTTTTTTTATTAGAAGTAGCTGCAAACCTAGTTTGGTGAACCTTTTCAGCCCTCATTCTTTCTATGTTGCTATTGGTAATAGTTGTCCTCCCTTCCATTTGAATCCACGTGTTGGTGTGTAGCCAATATCACCAGTAACAACATCAGCCCTCTTTGTCACTCTTGTACCAGTATTGATGACTCTTTTACTTGGCAATCCAGACTGCTTAGTCAAATAAATACATATTCAAATCAAAAGACATTTAGACTTGCACATAAAATCTGAAGTATGCATATAAACTTACATTGAGAGTTGTAAATCCATCTTCAGCTTGGTATATTCCAACATCTATCATTCTTGACCTTTTAAAAGGTTTTGTTTGTCCTCCACTGGTGTCCTCATGTTCTACTGGTCTCTTTCCTCTTTCTAGGCCTCTTCCACTGCAAGTTGCTTCAAAACTAGTTTGATTATGTTGAGCCATATCTCTTCCCCTAGCCATGCCTTTATTCATATTTCTTTCTTGAGGCATTCCTCTTTCTCTACCTATTCCTTCATTCATATTCCCTTCTTGAGGCATTCCTCTTCCTCTACCTATTTCTTTTCCTCTACCATTTACAGTATGTACAAATATTAGAATATATCTATATTGTCTATAAATGATGGAATAATTAGATAGATTACCTCTTGCTCTGCATTCTACTCTATCAGTAGTCTGTATATTGATATATCAATACATGTACATATAGCTTACATTTGAAAGTAATAAATAAAAGTACCTGTGCCTGGGAAGATATTTCAGCTAATTGACTTGGACCACTGCCTCTCACTAGGCCCCTTGTTCTACCAGTAGCCTGTATATTGATATTTCAGTACATAAAGATATAACGGTAGAAAGTAAAAATTAAAAATACCTCTGCCTGAGAAGATGTTTCAGCTGATTGACTTGGACCCACTTGATTTCTTATAGGACATCCTCTTTTATTGTGTCCTTATGTACCACATTTGCTACAAGTCATAACAACACCAATTTTGCTAATCTTTTCAGTTTTTCTGCTTTCATTTGCCTCCTTTCTTCTAACCTTACTTGGTCTTCCAGGTATCTTCTTAAACTTTGGTGGCTTTACAATTGGATTATTTGATGTTGGTCACATTTTCATGTTATTCATTGGTTGAATACAATGGGCATATGTGCTAAGGTAGGTCTCCTTGCTATAACAACAAGCCACATAATTGATTGGTTCCAACTCCTTGTAATGAAGGGCATCAACACCATGAGGACAAGGAATGCCCCCAAGCTGCCAAGATCTGCAACTACAACTCCTACTAACAATGTCCACAGTATATGTAAAATCATAGTGTTTAATCTCAAAACCTCTATCTCCATTCCAAGACAAGTTACATTGCATAGACTTTTCAATATTTTCCTGCAAAATCTTCAGAGTCATAGGAGAAATATCAGTGATCCAAGTGTTTGAGAACTCTCTCAAATCACCAATTCTTTTCATCATCTTCACTCTTATCTCCTCAAGCATTGTGATGATTGTTTTATACCTTGCAGGCAGTATCCAAGCATTAAAACTCTTTGCCATATTGTTGTCCACAACATCACATTTGCTATAGTCTTGAAAATATCTCTTGCACCATGTATCCAAGTTGTACCATAAAAGATCATCCAAACATGCTCTTCCCAGTTTCTTCATTTCCTGTATATTATCCTTCAACTCAACTTCAAATGTGGATTTAGCAATCCTCCAAAATACTCTTCTTCTTTCAATTCCTTTTCAACTTTTATACCAATTTACAAGAACATGTCTTGCACATTTTCTGTATTCAACCAATGGCCATACCTCTTGAACAACAATTTCTAGTCCCTAACAAAGCAACATAACAAACAAATAATAATTAAAATGCAAAACTAAAAAACATAAAAAAGACAATAAAATAGTAAGACAATAAAAGTGTTACCTTTTGCATATCAGTAATGATAGATAGTTGATGCCCTACCTCAACAACTGCCCAAGCAATAGGCAGCATTTGGTTGTTTCCATCTCTACAAACTACCACTAACAACTGGCCTTTACACACACCTTTGAGGAAACACCCATCAAAACCAATCAACCTCGTAGAACCTCCAAAGATTGCTTTCTTTAAAGCATGGAAGCAAACACAAAATCCTTGAAAAATTTTCTAGCCAGTTTCATCTTCTTCTCCAACCTTCATGACACAAGTACTGCCTGGATTACTCCTTAAAATCTCATCTTTATAATAAAAAATCTTACTATACTCCACAATGTGATCACCCATGATCTCTTGTAACACTCTGGCCCTAGCTCTTCTCACTGTTGTCTTACCAACATGGATATCCAACTCCTTTCTAATAATGTCCTGCAACATCACAATGTTGATGTTTGGCTGTTGAGTTATTTTTTCTTTGTATTTGGTGGCCAGAAACTTTGAGTTGCAAAGATAGTTATAAGTTGATGTCAAACATTTATGGATATGGTAGTATGTTTTAACTATGAAATCTCCACTAGTTTAATCCTTACTTGCACACAATAACCAAGGACAAGTCTCTTTGCAATATCTGACTCTAACTCTGCTAGGCTCATTCACATATTTTTCAATCTGAATCTTTTCTTGGACTGCATATCTTGTCACTACCACTCTAAATTTCTCAACACTTCCAAAAAACCAGTCCTAATTCCTAAATAATCTTTTCAGAAGTTTCATCAAACACAACTCTATTTGGGGTTTTCTTCCTTCTAACAAGTTTATGCACTACTTGGTACTTCACCATCTCCCCAACCTATTTCATCATCTATTTCAAAGCTAGGAACTTCATCACTTAGATAGTAAGCTTCATCACCTCCTACCTTACCAAGTAAGCTTTCCCACCAATGTTTATCTCATCATACCCTATATCTAGACCTTCTCCACTAACATGAATCTGATTAGAAGTAGTACCTCTACTTCTCCTTTGTGACCTTTTGAAATGCCTCTTGCTTGCCCTTATATCTATATACTCTTGATGGACATCACTGTCAACCTCAGTATCTTCATTAGTATCCTCTTCAGATCCTAATTCATCTTCCTCTCCATCATCACTTGGATCATGATCTATTATAGGATCAGATGAAGGTACACAGGAAGGAGAAGGCACAGTAAAAAAGGAGGCACAGTAGAAGGAGAAGGAGGAGCTTCAGAAGGATCAAATGAGGTCTTAGTTGTAGGGTTGGAAGGAAAAGTAGAAGAAGGAGGCACAGGAGGAGGATGAGCTTCAAATGGAGTGTTAGAAGTTTAAGAAGGACCAGGTGTAGGGTTGGAAGGAAAAGTAGGAAGAGGAGGCACAGTAGTAGAAGATGGAGGATGATTATTAGGGTTAGAAGCCTTATTAAAAGATTCCTCACCTACCCCACTGTCATTAATATTAGGGACAAACTCCAATTCAAGTGGAGCCTGATAAGGTTCATCAACCCATGACAAACATACACCTTAACTTCATCCCCATCTTTTATCATATTGAAAAGGTCAAATATAACCTTATCATTATCAACAAGGACCAATAACCCATCCCACTTAATGTAAAAGACACAATTTATTGTATATCCAAATTCTTTTATATAGTCCCTCAACTCAAAGTAAGACATCCTATCAACATCTACTTCTAGGAATTCTGTCACTTGCCCCCCAATATATTTAGGCGGGGGACCAAATTCTATTAGCCCCCCATGATACCATCATAAAGTTATTAGAACAAAAGATATCTTGAAAAATCATGTAAACAAGACAAATTAAATAAAACACAATTCAATCACACATTTCAAGAACAAACTCTAACAAACTGTAAGCTAACACACTCAAACATGTGTACACAACAAACATAATCACTAACAGTAGCAGAATCACTAACATTTAGCAGAAACACTATCAGAACAAAATACTTGTAAACAAGTCAACAATGTACAAATTGAAGTCTACAAATGTATAATATTATAGTACAACACAATCACTAAGAGTCGCACTAAGTCGGTAACACAAAACCCTAACCTAAAACGCAATCACTAACAGTCGCACAAAATCGATAACACAAAACCCTAGCCTAAAACACAATTACTAACAGTCGCGCAAAATCGATAACACAAAACCTTGATAGTAGCAATTAGTCAATAACACAACCAAACACTATAAAATCATAATAATAGCAACTATAATAGGTCGATTCCAACACTCTTTACACTATAATAATCCTTAAAATCATAACAATAGAAAAAAAGAAGATCTTTATCATATAATGTAAGAAAATCCTAACATGTTAGACCTTCAATTCCTTGTTCCTCCAAGTAAATTGACCAAGAAACATCAACAAGGACGATGATCTGCACTATTTTGACCAAGAGAAAACGCAGAGACTTGGAAAAGCTTTTCTATTTTTGACCAAGACGTCACTATTTTGAAAAGAATTGGATCGGATTGAACGGGTCTGATTGAGAAGAAAAAGACGTCACTAGAGTGAGCATCACGCGCGTTGTCCCAAGTGAGGGAATGAGTCAAAATGACCCTTTTATAAAGATATTAAAAACTTTTGTGGGGTAATAGGACACTAGCAAAGTTAAGGTGTCTTTTTGAAAATACGGAACAACTTCAGTGGTGACTTTATGTCTTTTCTCTTTTTTATTACTTAACAAATATATTTGACAAACGTCCTAACTTTTCAAGTTCTAAAAAAAATACAATTTGGGCCAAATTTTAGTATTTGGAAATTTTTAAAAATTTAAAAATTACCTCAAACTTTTATATTTTATGAAAACACTCATCATTTCATAGTTTTGGAGTAAATTTCATTCCTAATTTATTGTACAAAATTTATACCTTTATATACATATTTTATACAATTTTTATCCGAACTTGCTCTCTGAATCACTTGCAATTACAAGTAGTAATAATAGTTTTTCGTATACAAATCAATGACATTTTTCTTTTGTTTTCTTCTCTTTTTTCAAATTCATTTTAATTATGTTCGTTGTTATGGCTTTTCATAGAAAATTTTAATGATAAAATAATAATACAAACTTATGGATACCTTAAATAATTTTTAAAACTTATGGGTATAAATCATTTTTTTTTAAAGTCAAATATTTCTCCCAAAATTCATGGTCAAGCGCATGATGAAACTTCACCTAAAACTTCACCAGAAAATGACTTGTCAAAAATATTTGGAAATTTCTGGTCAAACACTTTCTTAATTGTTATTTAAATTTTATTATATAATATTGTTAAATTTATAGTTTTGTAATAACAAAAAATCTTTTTTTTTGTGTAATAGCCAGGTGTGTTCTCGTCGTAATTTTATATTTTTCTCATTTTTTTTACTTATTATTTGATAATAATATTTTATTTCTTATCCTAACATTTTTTTTGATACCTTTATCATGTACTCTATTTTTTGGTATGCTTTATCCTTTAAATTATTAATGTGTAAAATTATGTTACTTCAAAAATGATATAATCTATTTAAATATTGTATATATTAAAACAATATAGTATAATACAATTTGAATTTGAAATCAATTTAAACATTAATGTATTTGTAATTTGAAATTTGAAATCAAATTGATTTGAAGTTGAAGTTTAGTTTGAATATGTAATTTGGATTTCTTAAGTTGTATTTTTCTCATAAACATGGAAAATAACAAGTTGTAAAAACTATCAAAAAAGCTCTCCAATTCTTTGACAATATTACCGAATAAGTAAATCATAATTCATCAATAAGATATCAAAATATCTTAAGATACTGTATTAATAAATCAAATATCTCCATGTCCCTTTTCTAAATAAGTGTTTGTGATTACAAACTTTCAGAAACACATAATTTTATAAAGAGTCACTAGTTAACAATAGTAATAACTAATTATTATTTAATATAATTCATTCACACGATACAGACAATCTTTTCACGCCGAACACGAGTCTTTTTTTTTTTTTTTTGCAAAAAACTAAAATGATAGGTCCTTTTTTTACAAACTATTACCTTATGAGTCGAGGTTTACATTTAAAAAAAATAATTAAAATCTTGATTTGAAATATGAAATGATGATTGAAATTACCATAATTTCATATAGCATGTTCAAACATGAGCTAAAAGGCGTGAAAATGTAAAGAAATTGAAATTTCTAATAGGTAATCATAATTATGCAACCTAGAGGGGGAGGTGAAAGGAGTTAAATGTTCTCGTGAATCCTAAATTTAGCATCACATCTAGGTAGGGAAGTGCATCGGTCGATTCGGTTCAGTTTATCGATTTTTGGTTTATAAATATGCTAAATCAATATGATATTTTTTATCGATTTATTGATTTTGGTCTTTAATGGTTCAATTTTCGGTTTAACCAATAAGAAAATTTTAATAAAATAAATATATGACTTCTGCAATAATTTGACGTGACAAGATAATAATGTAACTTTACAGAATGCTTATAAAATAGAAACAATAATAACTATCATGAAAAGAATTATACAAGTGCAACACAGAGAAATTAAGAGGAATAAGATTGTTACTTTAGGTTTGAAGTTTTGTATAATATGAAGTTGTGAACTCATAGTGACGGTGAAGTGTGAATTGAAGGTTAAAGGAAAAAATAGTAACAAGTAAAGTACTGAGATTAATATTTAATATTTATGTAGGGCTAAAGTAGTAAATTATTATAGTCTTAATAGATTATCAATTTACCAATAAGCCAATACTAAAAACTAAAACCGAATCGATAACTCAATAATTTTTTATAAAACTAATAAAAACCTATTAACCCAATAATAATAAACCAATAACTTTTTTCGGTCCGATTTATCGGTTTATTTGATTTTTGCACACCCCTACATCTAGGGGTAGCAATTGGGCGGGTTGAGTCAATTTGGGTGGGTCATAATGAGTTAAGATAACAATTGAGTCAAGACTCAACTCAATCCAAATTTGCTTGGATCAGAATAGGTTGGGTCAAAACGGGTTAGGTAATGAATTACTAAGTTTAATTGTTATATTTGTTCTTGTAAACTATTTTAGTACCTAATAATTTTTTTTTTCTTTATTATATAACATATCAAATTGAAAAAAAAAAATTTAAAATATTTTAGACAAAATTTCTCATGAGTCAATTCAGGTTACATATTAACGAATTTTTAAAGGGTTAAATATATTATGAGTTGAACTAATGAATAGACGGATCGATGTGACTCGCCCAAACTTAAGGATTGGATTTGATTTGATTTTCCGAGATCACATCACTATAAGTCCTCCCTTGTAGCACGAACAAAGCCCATCCTCGGACTAGCTTGATACTCCAGTGAAGAAGATGCAGATCTTCGTGAAAACCCTAACAGGGAAGACTATAACCCTTGAGGTTGAATCAAGCGATACCATCGACAATGTCAAGGCTAAGATTCAGGATGAGGAAGGTATTCAATTGTCAAATCCTCTAGTATTTTTTTCTCATTTCTTTGTTTCAGTTTAAAAATTGGTGGCTACTTTCTAGGCATTCCTCCGGACCAGCAGCGTTTGATATTTGCTGGTAAGCAGCTTGAAGATGGACGTACCCTAGCAGATTATAATATCCAGAAAGGTCAGTAGGTGATGGAATTGGATAATTTAGATTGTTTTAGTTGTTAGTTTGTTTTGATTAATATATTTTTTTAACAGAGTCCATTCTGCGTCGGCGGGATTATTGAACCTTCTCTTATGGCTTTGGCCCGCAAATACAACCAGGAAAAGATGATTTGCCGCAAGTAAGTTCGATATTTATGCGTGTAGTATTGAAATGAAGTGGACATGTGAATGAATTATAGAAGATTTATGTAGTCGATTCCAATTTATCTCGATATGAAACTGTGAGATTGTAAACCTTTACATGCTGTCTAAATATAGACACTATTGGTATTTTGCAAGTTTTGATAGTTCTGGTAGATTCTATCTGTTGTTCCCTAGGTCCTGAACATGGATGCATAATGCATTGCTAATTTGTCAAAAGTGTAAGCGGGGAGAATGACTGTATAGTGAAATGCCATTTTTTTCTGTGAGGTCAAGATTGTAGATGGCAATTCCTGTTCTTGTTCTCACTTGTAATGCGCGGTGATCATCTTTCACCTCTGTATTCTGCATTGGTACAAGAGTAATTTATGTCATGGGGATGACGTGGAAAAGTAGCCTGGAAGGCTGTCCTGGTGGTCATTCTTAGATATATGACCTTGGGTGAAGTTTTATTGCACCTGAAAATTAATGTCTATTAGCTGCTGTTATCGATTTGTATGAATGGGAGCATTGCACTTAGCTATGGAATTACGATTCTTTACCACGATGTGTGCATGTTAGCTAAAGAAGAAACTACAGTTACACTTTGAGGACATGGGATGGACAGAAACCTGCTAAATATTTACCTTCCCCTTAAACTATTAACGGTGTATAGGTTTGCTAGTATAGCTCTTCTAATATTGTTCTCTTTTCGAAGACATGATATGGAAGCTATCCTGTGCAAGGTAGCGGCTAGGATATGGTATGCATGATGTTTTTCTATTTGCTCTAGTGACTGTCAAACAGATCAGTTCTTATTGTCCTTATCTCCTGAGGGGTCGCATGATCATTGCACGTCTAAATAAACTTTTGGTGCTAAAATGATGCCAATTCCTCTATATTTGTTCTAGGCCTCATCACTGTGATATTGTGTTCTATTGGGTTAAGTTGCATGATTAATGAGTTATGGTCTTTTTATCCTTTCTGATTGGGTGTATTTATGCGTTTTCTTTTGCTGCAGGTGCTATGCCCGTTTACATCCTCGTTCTGTCAACTGCAGGAAAAAGAAGTGTGGCCATAGCAACTAGGTATCTTCTTGGTCAATTTTGTGAAAGATTGTGCATTACTGGACTCCGTACTAAATGATTCTTCTGTTTCCTACTTTTATTTCAGTTGAGGCCAAAGAAGAAGATCAAGTAAACAGGTGGTTGCATTTTTGCAGTCTAGACGCTTTATATTTTGACACTCTTTTGTATTTTATTTGCTTGTTTAACTTCATTCTGTCCTTCGATGTCTGTTTCACTGTATAACATAAGTCCTAAAATGTTAGTTCTTCCATTTGCTTTACTCAGCTGAGTTTTGTCAAGTGCATAACAAGTCAGGATCATGCCCTATGCTTTAAAGTTCGTTATTAGCGGCTGCAATATGCATGAAACTACCTGTTAAAGGAATTCGTTAACACACTTTTATATGCTAACCTGCTAGGAGTTTTCCTATTCACATAACTCGAAATTAAGACCTGACTTTTGGTTATGGCACATCCATTTAATTTTATTTTGATTATGCAAAGAAGCCCTATATACACTGTTTCTCTTTCTTATGAACTTAATTACAAGCTATGCAGCACCAAAAGAAAGAAACATCACTGTGACATTTCAGGAAAAAGGCTACTGTATCTCTTTCTCATGTTATGCTCTAGTTAACCTTGCAAATCATTTTGGCAAGCTCCTCGGCACTATGAGAAAAAGATCAACTGGGGAAAATAGTTCTTCCTTCTATTCTCTGCACACAACCTTGGCTCTATCAATGTGAGTAAAAACATGTTGATCGAACTTTGATCATCTTTTGACTCCTTTGAAAGTATTGGTGTATATGTTGAGTTCAAAATTCCCACCACTTAGAATTTTCACATGACAGTTTGAAGGAATCACCTAGGCCTACAGCATACCACTGCTCAGGTGATCCTAAGGAACTGTCTCCTAATTTCTCCATGTTCCAAAACTCTTCTTCTTCCTTCCACCTCAATTGTTCAAATAGTGTTCCTTCTCTGTCACTATCCGCTCCCTTAATCCTCTCGTGGTCTAAACTCGTATTTAAGCAACCTGGGATATCGTCCTTCAAATCTACTTCTGCTCCTACATTTTCTGAGCTTGTATAGATTTCACTGTCTATTGAATCTTGGCTTCTGCTGCAACCAACATGGTTGTTTTCTATCTGATCATTTAGTTCCTGTAACTGTTCCAGAACAAAATACATCAATTATATAGCCAACTCCAACTTGTTTGGATCGAGGAGTATTTAGAAAGTTAATAAGATACCTGCTTAAGTAAAGATTCCTTTTCTTTCTCCAACGATTCAAATTTCATAGCTAAATTATCGAATTCATCTTTGAGTCGTCCATATTCATGCTCTAGTTGCTTTGTTTTCCATCTTGCCCTTCTGTTCTGAAACCAAATCGCAACTTGACGCGGTTGCAGCCCAAGATCTCTGGCCAATTCAAGCTTCTTGCTTGGTTCAAGCTTTGTCTTTTGTTTAAACATGGACTCAAGTACCTTCACTTGTTCATCACTAAACCTTTTACCATCTTCATAACTCTTCTTCTTTGAACACTCAACTGGACTACTATCTTCTGCTGCTTCCATCACTTTGTTGATGGGATAAGAAATAAGAATTTTATTAGTTTATTTGAAACTTGTCTAAAGAAGTGGGCTTCTTTTATTAATATAAATACTATATAGTAAGGCAAGCATGCAAGAAATATCTAGTTTGGTTTCTCTCAGGAGATTGGGACTACTTGTTTGTTGTTTAATTTAAACCAATCGTTTAAGCTATCGTGTAGCTTTTTCTGCTTGAATCACTTTTTTGGACATCTCTATCTTTGGACCTCATTTTTATCTTTTTAGTTTGTGTCTACATTCCATTTCTAATAAATGTGTGTGGATAAGACAAGTCAAAGATAACTATGTGTCATTCTTATTGATAAAAGGAGAAATTTATTCTTCTAACTAACCTCTCTTATTTTTTAAATCAATAATTTCATTTTTTATGTACAATCGTGAGACATGTGATTATGTTAGTACTTTGTATTGATCGTATATGTATAACCATGTAGTACTCCTTTGTTCTAATGGTATGTGACACATTTTTTAAAACTTCTTTGTATTCTTGATGAAGTAATTTAGAGAAGTATTGAAAATATTTCTAAATTTGGTGTGAATTATTAGTTTTATCTCCAAATTATTGATAGTATTAAAAAAAAATATTATTTGACTAATTGAATTTAAATATAGCTCTAATCTTGCAATATGAGTGAAATACACTCCTAAATTCTCGTCAAGTTTAGATGTGTTTTCAACACTTCTCTCGATTTTTTATTAAGAGCTCTATACTCTACAAGAGTTTGAGACCATTTGCTATATCATGTGGCAAATTGGAGTATATCTAAGGCTGTCAATAGTTCATAAATGAAATTAATAATTTGTGGTAAATTTAGCAATGTTTTCAATATTTCTCTCAATAATTTATAATCACACAAATATTTAAAATTACAAATTTTAGAAATTATCTTTTTTTTATTTTAAAAAAATATTTTATCAAACGATACCCCACATAAATTTAAACTATGGAAGTAATTTCATTCCTTCTGGAGAGTGTTATATGGCTTTAAGAATTAGGAAGATGTGGTGTCAGTAAACTGGTGGGTATGGTCGCCTAATAACGACAAAACAGAGCTAATATTATTTATTGACATCATTAATAATCATTAGAGCACTTATCTTTGACTCAACACTCCTTTTCTTCTAGGAAAAAAAAAACCACTTTAGTATATAATGATATTTTTTATTTTCATATAATAGGAATAAAGTTGATGTATATATTATCTTCTTTAGACCTCACTCGTGAGTAGATACAGAGTTAATAAAGTTATTAAGGTCGAGGAATTCATAAGTTATACATTGGCCCGGTCCCTACTTGTAAAATTACAATAAATTTATTATTATTATTTAATATAAATTGGTAGGTTTAATTAAATATTCTATTTTAAAAAATATTTAATATATATAAATAATTTATGTAAAATCTAAAAAGTTATATTTTTTAAAATTCTTTTGAGTCAATGTCTATCTCAAATGTCGTCATTAAGGTTTAATCACTTGACTTGTGATGGAATAGTTTTATTGATGTAATGACTCTATCGGTTCCGTCATTGTTAAATGTCTCAAGTGTCTATTACACTCTAGACAGATGTCATATGATTTAAGGTAACTCTTATTTTTATTTTTATTGTTATTATCTTAAAGTTGCTATCCAAGTCCAAAGTAGCATCGAAAGGAATCTTTAAATTGTGAAATTATGAAAATTCATAAGGTGCATATGATAGAAATTAATCACTGAAAATTATTTTGGAACATTTAATTTAGTTATGATTTGGATCATCTAATGTTATCAGTTATCACGCTCTAAAATTTATAGGGGTCGTTTGGTATAAAGATTAATAAAGCAGGACTTAGTCACATAACGATTAGTAATGCGAGATTAGTAGTGTAGGAGTTAGTAATGCAAGGTTTATTTTTATCAAGTGTTTGGTTCATCATTTTCCCACCTCATCTTGTGTTTGGATTAAAACTCTATAAAAAGCTTCTTTCCAATTATACTTTTGAATTATTATGTAATTGGATCAAGGTAGATAATTCTTGGACAATATTATTTTTTTATGGCCTTCTGACTAGCTAGGAGAAGAACAATGTTGTTGTCATGTTTGCTATTTTTTCACTTGAATTTTTTTAGGATAAATAATTGTCATTTTAATAAATTGATCATTCACAAAATGTCAATTTTCAATTTAAAAAAGATAAATCATCTACTTTTAAAATCGAAAAGACGGTAAATAATAGTAAAATTGAAAAAACCATCTACATTTACACATAAAAATTGCAAGTTGTAGTTTAATATGTATGCAATTTTATAAATTGTACAAAATATAAATAATTAGAAAATCACACAACTATATATATATATCAACAAATAATACATTCAATTAAGATTATAAACGTTATGTGGTGATATATTTGTCTTTCTTTTTTTTTATTTTTTTTATAAAGGTAACATTTTATATATTTGTCTTTTTTAATTTAAATGTTAAACAACTCTCTCTAAATAATTTGTAAGCTAATTTATTTAAATAAATTTACTAGTATTAATATAAAACATAAAATCAAGAAAATAAACAAAATGATTAAAATGATTTGAGGGATATTTTTGTCTTTACATAAACTTATCACATGATATTAAATCCCATGTATTACTAATACCTCCAAATGGAATGTATTAGTAATACATCCTATAATACCATGTAGGGTGTATAACTAATCTATGGATTAGTTCCCTTAGTTATACATAGGCCCAAATTTCTATCAAACATAGTGCTAAATAATATCATACATAATACATGGACTATTTGTCCCAAAAGGCATGTGAGATGGGTGAAGGAGGCGAATTCAAAATTGATGGGTGAACAAGGCGAATTCATAATTTTGAGTAAATGGACGAAATATTCCTGCTCCACCATCCATCCTACTCACTAAGTTCCGTGTCAATGTAGTGGTTAGCATGTAACATGAGCCAAATTTGTGATAGGAAATACTAGTAAGACAGAGACATTTTCCACCTTGATGATAAGTTGTCAAAAAGAGTTAAGTATCAATTATGACATTTTATCTTTTTCTATTCTAAGGTCTTTGTTTTTTATTCCAAGTTAGAAGTTCTAATGCTTGTAGGAGTCTGAAACTATATGCAATTTCGTTGGTGCATTACAACTAAAAATATATTTTCCCTTTCCATATTATCAACAAGTACCAACTCTTTGAAACGGCATAATACATAAACATTTTCTTTAATTTGGCTTTAATTGATATTTATGTCTTTTAATTTTGGATGTACACAAATAGACACTTAAACTTGTATAAAATTGAAAAAGTAGACACATATGTTCTCTATGACATAATACATAAAACGCCACATAGGATGCAAATTGACCACGTAGGATGCCAAATAGGAGGCATATATCTACTTATTCAACTTTATACAAGTTTAAGTGTCTACTTGCGCGCACACACAAAGTTAAAAGGCATAACTACAAGTTGAAATCAAGTTAATTGGTATGTTTATCTATTATGCCTGGTGAAAATGATTTCGCAATTTGTCCTTTTTATATGGCCATGATTATACTTTTTTTAAAAATAAATTAAAAGAATTGACAGGGAGTGACAATCGAGAGGGATGGCTCTATGTAATTACGCAATATGGTTTTCTTTTTACATTGAAAAGATACTCTTTTTTTAAATTTATGTCACATATTTTTATAATTTGTCCTAAAAAATGTCATTTATCTATGATTCGAAATAATTTAATTTGAAAAATTTTCTTTTACCCTTCATGAAATGATGTATAGTCACACAATATTTAAGGTTTGTTCTAGATCACAAGTTTCAAAGTCTTTTTTTTCTTCTTAAATTTTGTGCCAAGTTAAATAGTACCACATAAGTTGGAATGAAAAGAGTAGTAAGTATTGTACTAAGTTATTTTTCTTGACGCTAGAGGATTTATTCTCACAAGTCACATTTTAATAGACGTGCTAATGATAGATTCAATCCGTTATTTCAAATAATTTCTATTCTATTAATTCTTTGCAATTATTTGTTTGTTGTATATAGTCAAAAGTAGATTTTTTGAAATTATCTCAATTATCTCGATTTCGTTCAATTCTCGGTTATTAGGTTAATTTTTTCAGTACTTTATTTTTAAAACAACATATAAGAGTACCATTGTTACCATGACATTTCATTGATTATATAAAATAATAACAAGTTTGATATAACACATAAGATACATATTAAGAGTACTATATGTCTATATCTCGTTGAGTGCAACGTTTACAACAAGAATTTGTATACATGCAATGTTCATGAGATTTTGATTTATAAGGTACAAGTTTGAAATATCACAGGCTGTGCACTCCCAAAACACACTTTACAAAAAAAATAAATGATATTCTACCATATTAGAACAATTACTAAGTTATTAACTCAAAAAAAAAATTGTAGGTCAATTCTTTTAATTTTTATTTGTTAGTGTTTGATTTGATATAATCCTTAAAAAAATTAATAAAATGATAAATTTATCGTATCACCTTTTGAATATAATAAATTTAATATTTTGATAAATGCATTGAAAAATGACCATGGTTAATAAAAAGGTAAATTAATATCTAAAATATTGCAAGAATTATCCTTCCGTTTATTCCATTTAAAAAACTAATGGTACAGTTCCAAAACATGACTTTCTCTCTCCATCTTCAAATCCTTTTGATTTTATCCTCCGCTCTCGCTCGCCGCTACTAACGGGGTCTCGGTTGATTTCCCTTCCTTTAGCTACTAAGATGTTTCAGTTCGCTAAGTTTGAAAAGTCCAAAGAGGAATGGGCGGATGCTTTAACATAGGCGGATGTGGGACACAGAAAGAATAGATTCAGGTGCTCCTGAGTATAGGCGGATGTGGGACACAGAAAGAATAGATTCAGGTGCTCCTGAGTCAAGAGATTCTTCTCCCTAAGTAGCATTCTTGTAAGTATAGAATGAATTCTCCTATCTCTGAAAAGATAAAGCTAAAAGCAATCTCTGGTATAGATATTTTTCTTGAATCTCGTCTGCCCTATTCAGCGACACTACAGAGGGAAATTATAATTTTCTAAATTTCAAAAAATAATTTAGATCCACAAGATAAGTTTTTCTCTTCAATAGAGAAAAATTATTCCTTAATATCCGGCAAGAAAGAAAAATAGAGTTTCCCTAAAGAACAGCTCACTCAAGTGCTCAGAGAACTGAACAAATTCAGAAAGAAAAGGATCTGAGCAAATTCAGAAAGAAAAAGAAGAAGTGATTTTATTGATTTGCCAGAATTCAAAATCAGTTTACACTTTCAGGATTAACTCCTACTTATATAAAGAGATGGTTCCAAATTCTTAACATATTAGTTCTAGAATATGCTAATTACGTGACTCATTCACTACATTTAACTACTTTATACAGTACTTCGAATTGAGTTAAAAGAAATTCATTCTAATAGGGCCGTAACAATACTCTCCCTATCAAACCATCTCTGTCTTCAAGGATGAAATTGAGTAAACTATTGAGAAAAAGTATGATGATATTCCCACCAAGTACTGTCTTCCTCCAGATACAAGTGTTGACACCCAATTTTGATCGACATGTAACCCATTTATAAATTGTTGTTCGATTGAATATGTATTTTAAAACTTTTCTTTTATTATATACTTAAGTTTATATTTAATTTTTATCTAATTAACTATATACTTTAGTATCCATAATTTACAAAATAATAATAAAATATTATTATTATTATTATTGTTGTTGTTGTTATTGTTATTATTGTTATTTTTCTTTACAAGTAAAGATATTTTATTTACCAAAGCGATTAAACTGTACAGGGGACTGTGTTGGCACCACCACCACCAAACACAGTGAGCATCAAAAATCGAACCGACCGATAAATCAAACCGAAAAAAGTGTTATTAATTTATTGTTATTGGGTTATTGGTTATTTAATGGTTTTATAAAAAAAATTATTGGGTTATCGGTTTGATATTGGTTTTTCAATATTGGGTTATTGGGTTAACCGATAACCCATTAAGAATATAATAATTTACTATTTTAATTTTTAGTCATACATAAATATCAAACAAAAAATATTGTGGAGAGTGGATGATAAACTGCCGATTTACTCTTTATGAATATATGACATCCAGATAAAAGTTGGATCACAACTAGACTTCTTGGTTTTAATTAGTTTAATTTCTAATTGACTAATAATAACTTTTGCACGATTGTAAATGTCTGCAATTCGATTAACATCAGAAATTCATATTGTGTTTTGGCTTTTATAGTTGCAACATTCTAATTTGCTTGTTTCGATGTGTGCTTGTATTACGTCAAATTGTTGAAGAAGTCATATATTTGTTTTGAAAGCATTTTCTTATTGGTTAAATCGAAAACCGAACCGTTAGGGATCACAAATTGATAAATCAAAAATCGATAACAAATATCTTATTGGTTTAGTTATTGGTTTAGCAGATTTAAAAACCAAAAACTAATAAATCGAACCAATAATACTTAAAACCGAACCAATCGATATACACCCATACAATCATTCAACTACTACATAAATGTCTCATAGCTACTATTTATATTTTCAAGGATAGAAATTTAGTCTTGTAATGGCTCCTGTTAGGCGTGATTGATATGATTCTCTGAACACGACCTCTTGGATTATTTTCCTGATTACCTTTTAGGGTTCACTTTTCATTGCCTTGAACACACTACTATTCCTCTCAATCCACACATAGTAGACACCGGCAGCCAAGGTCATTTTATAGATGACATCAACAACTCCATTGCCACGTACATCCACTCCAATTCTTCTGTCCAAGGCAACACTTGTCTATCTATTCCTGATCTGACGCCAAAAATATATTTTCTTATCATTAATTGCCTCATATTTATTATTTATATTTGTCCTTTTTTAGCATGGATTTTATGGATTGTGCTAAATAGTGTATTTTATTTGTAGGATTAAATTTGTGTGAAGTTGAAGAAGTTTAGAGCTAAAACAAATTTAAAATGGAAGATTCTAGAAGGAAAATCAAGCAGGCAGCTTAATGGATTAAACTTAATATTATATTATAATTATACATATACATATTCCAATAGTGTGTGCAAATTAAGGGACATGCCAGAGGTGCCACGTGGCAAAAGGGAAGGCAACAAGAGTTTGAGGCGGTGCACTTCACGTAGGAATCCAATTCCGTTTCGATTTTGTGTTCCTAATTTGTTTTGGACTCAGTTATTTTATTTAGGGTTTTCTATATCTATAAATAGTCCATAGAAATAATTATTAGAATAAATTGGGGAGAGATATATTGTGTAAGGAAAAGTTGTAAATACTTTTTAGGGTTCTTTTCTTCTTTCTTTTTCTTAGGTATTCGTAGCTAAAGACCCTTGTTCTGGGGCTGCGGCTATGGGTAATTGTTGAACATCGATTGTTTTGAATTAATTATTGGTTATCGCTTAAATTACTTTTGTGTTCTTGTTTTAGTATTTAATGCTAGACCACCATAGAAATAAATCTATTGTCTATTCTTGGACTTGAGAGATGAAGAGGTAGATAGACCAGAGAATGCAAAGAGCTTGTTCTAACTTTGTTTAGATTCGTGTTCAGGAGTGACGCCCAGACGAACACCTCGCTTGGTTACGAAACAGGATGAAATATAAATGCTCGCCAATTAGGACTGCCTATCCCCGCTCAACGATATAGTTAGACAGCTAGTTGTAGTAGGCGATTAGAGGTCGAGAGATCATGATCATAAAATCAACCCTGTAAATCAGTAATTTGATAACCGTATTTAATTCATTACATGAGATGCGATACATGAAACCTTAAGCATGTTGCAGCCTTGGAATTGTCCCAATCACTGTAAGTTAATCTTAGTATTTAATTCTTGCATTCTTTTATTTCTTTTGACATTCTTAAATAAATAATTAGACTAGTATAATTTAGTAAATAGTTAATTGACAAGTCTCTGTGGGTTCGATATTCCGGTTCTTAAAGAGCCACTTATTACTTCTGCGACCACGTACACTTGCGTGTGCAATTGGAAGCAACAAGTTTTTGGCGCCGATGCCGGGGACTTAGAAATTAACTATTCTTCTAGGTTATACTTTTATTTATTTATTTTTAATTTTTTTAGTTAATTTTTTTTTCTTTCTACACAATTACATTTTTTTTTCTTTGAATAATTTGGTACTCTTATTGATATGACTGATTGGGATAAATCGTGGTTTGGTGAGAAGTATCCTTGTAATTATTGTAATGGACCCCACTTGGATATCGAATGTCCTATTTGTCATATATGTGGTGGTCAATTTGGTCATTGGAATGGTTGTCCTAACTCTTATTCCCCTCCCCCTCCCCTTTATTATGATTCTTCTGTTATCTGTGATGTTGACAGGGGTAATGAAGTGGGGAATGCCCAAAGAGGTGGAGGTACGCAGAATTATGGGAACACGTATAACTCAAGTTGGTGGAACCACCCCAACTTCTCATGGGGTGGAAATCAGAATCAACACCAAAATCAGGCTCAAGGGCAGAACCAATACAGACCATAAGGTAATGGACAACAATTTCAACAGCCAAATAATCAAGGTGCGAAGCAAGGGGGCATGACTAATGAGGAGCTGTTCCAAAAGCTAAGTACAGAAATCAACAATAAAAATGAAGAACACTATAGGAAGTTGGGAGAAGAGTTGAGAAGCACCCAGTTAGCGCAGAAAAATCTGGAAAGGCAGTTCGCACAATTGGCTAATGCAGTCAATGTGCGTCCTCCTGGAGGTCTTCCGGGTGACACGGATCCTACCCCAAGGCAACTGAATGCGGTGAGCACAAGGAGTGGATTACAACTAGAAGAACTAGCTCCAAAGAAGAGAAGTTCTGAGGCGGTGAGAGAAGAAAAGAAACCTGAAGAAGTGGTTCAAGATGCGAATGTTGAGAGGATTGTTCCTCAAATAAAACCACCCCCTCCGTTTACTCAAAAGTTCAAAAAGCAGAACGAGGATGAATGCTTCGGTAAGTTTTTGTCTCTCCTTAAACAAGTTCACATTAATCTTCCTTTGGTTGATATTTTGCAGGGAATTCCTAAGTACGCCAAGTATGTGAAGGAGATAGTGGAGCAAAAAGAGGAATTCCAACCATTCAACTATATCTTATTCCTTAATGTCAATGTTGAGAAAGAGTACAAAAGTGAGAATGTTGTAAATAATGTTACTTTGGAGTTGAGGCATCTTGGATCTCATTCAAAACACTTGACTATAGATCAGGAACAAGGCCCCGACATCCTAAAATTTTCTAATCCACATAGACAAAACGACATTCCTCACATAAGGGCCAAGAAGTGCAAGATGCGACATTTATTACTTGGTTCTTTTATCTTTATACCACCGCCCCTAGAGAGGAGCAGAAAAATTGATGCAAAGTTAGGGGTACAATTCATAAGTTCAAAGTGGAAAGAAAAGTGGTGAATTTACTTGTGTCGTGCCGCGACGTTAAAATAGGCGCTTATTGGGAGGCAACCCAATTGGTAGTGTAGCTTCTTATTATTATTTTTATATAGTGTCATTTTTTTTCTTCTTTTCTTTTGGTCTTGTTTTTGCAGATTAGGGGAAGTCTGAGTACCCAAGAATTTGGAGCTAAGGAGCACGTTTGAGCTTAAGGGTGGGGTGACGACCCTTGATGAAAATTAAGAGAACATGCTACTAGCTAGGCCTAGAGGCCTCAGGGAGTTTTCCTAACCCTTGTTTTAAATTTTATTTGATGCTTTGGGGACATAGCATCTTTTTAAGTGTGGGGTGGAGGAATGAATTCCTAGTTTTTACTGCTTTATCGAGTCTTTTTGTATTTTTAGGTGGGTTCCTCAGCTTTTGTTTTCGGTACTTTTCCTGAGGATAGTCCCTTTGAACCGATAGGGAGTAACTTTTTTACTTTTTATTTTATTTTTTTAGAGAAAAGAAAAGACCCTTTTGAGTTGTGTGATACTTGTTATTTAGGCCTAATTTTGAGTAATACTTTCTTGTGAATGCTTGATTGCTATTGAAATTGCAGACTCTTTGACACCAAGGCTCATGGTTGTGACTTTGTATATAGCTTATTTTATTTTGTAGTTTGTAATGACCCTGTCTCTCTTAGAAGTAGAATCGATCCATCTTGATTGATACTTGTGCCATGTGTGGGAGAATTTGTTTATTCCATGTTTTGCATCTTAGTCTAGAACTTGCCCTGCATGTTATTGAAGCGAAATAAAAAGTGTTGCTCAGTTTAGGAGATGATAATAGGCTTTCTTTGATTTGTCTTGTAAATTTTAGCCTTTTCAGATATTATATCACTAGTTCGCCCTTTTGAGCCTGTAGCCTTTTGTTGGAAGCCATATTTTGCCCTTAACTATTTTGTTGAATCCCTAGTTTTTGCACCTTGCTTCCTTAAGCACTGTAGCATAGACTGATTAAAATTGTTATATCTGGAAGAAAAACAAGGGATGGTTGAGTGAAAAAAGGTAATCAATGATAGCTACAAAGTGATGAAAAAAAAACCCCCTTCGAAAGAATGTGACATGAAAAAGAAAAAAAAAAGGGAGAAGAAAAAAAATCTTTGAGAAAATAAAACAAAGAAAAAAAAAATTGTGAAAGAAAAAAATCACTGAAGTATTCTTGAGATGATAAGAATTACTTGTGAAATAATTGTTGAAGAGAGGGCTGAAAATAAAGAGAAGAAAATAATGGGTGATGAAGTCTAAAAATACAAAGTGCTTAGGGAAGTGTAAGTCACTATTATATAGTTTTCCTACCCGTCCCCTAACCTACATTACAACCCTTAAAAGTCCTATTTGATTCTATTCGAGCATGCTTAATTAGTGGAGATGTACATAATGGGCAAGCATATGGTTCTTTGAGCATACATGTGAATTTTATTTGTGAGTGTGAGATTTGATCTTTGATGTGAAGTCCTTAATTTATATTCAATCTTTTGAATTGAGTGTGTGGACTATTTCTTCTTGTGAGGGCACTTGTTTCATGATAGATAGGTGATGTTATTAACTTTTTTGATGAGAGTAGGTGAGCAAGCTTAAATTTGATGAGTTCAAAGTCTGTCCTTGAGGTTAGGAGGTTAGAGGTTTGTTGTTTATTTGGATGTCTTGCATAATGAGCGGGAATTGTACTTGATGTTTTCAAATTTCAATATGGCCTAATTGTTTGTATCAACCAAAGTGATGGCTTCCTAGTATGATTTTTATGATGAGCTTTAATGTTTGCTCGAGGACGAGCAAAAGTTTAAGTGTGGGGTGTTGATCTGAGGCAAAAAATATATTTTCTTATCATTAATTGCCTCATATTTATTATTTATATTTGTCCTTTTTTAGCATGGATTTTATGGATTGTGCTAAATAGTGTATTTTATTTGTAGGATTCAATTTGTGTGAAGTTGAAGAAGTTTAGAGCTAAAACAAATTTAAAATGGAAGATTCTAGAAGGAAAATCAAGCAGGCAGCTTAATGGATTAAACTTAATATTATATTATAATTATACATATACATATTCCAATAGTGTGTGCAAATTAAGGGACGTGCCAGAGGTGCCACGTGGCAAAAGGGAAGGCAACAAGTGTTTGAGGCGGTGCACTTCACGTAGGAATCCAATTCCGTTTCGGTTTTGTGTTCCTAATTTGTTTTGGACTCAGTTATTTTATTTAGGGTTTTCTATATCTATAAATAGTCCATAGAAATAATTATTAGAATAAATTGGGGAGAGATATATTGTGTAAGGAAAAGTTGTAAATACTTTTTAGGGTTCTTTTCTTCTTTCTTTTTCTTAGGTATTCGTAGCTAAAGACCCTTGTTCTGGGGCTGCGGCTATGGGTAATTGTTGAACATCGATTGTTTTGAATTAATTATTGGTTATCGCTTAAATTACTTTTGTGTTCTTGTTTTAGTATTTCATGCTAGGCCACCATAGAAATAAATCTATTGTCTATTCTTGGACTCGAGAGATGAAGAGGTAGATAGACCAGAGAATGCAAAGAGCTTGTTCTAACTTTGTTTAGATTCGTGTTCAGGAGTGACGCCCAGACGAACACCTCGCTTGGTTACGAAACAGGATGAAATATAAATGCTCGCCAATTAGGACTGTCTATCCCCGCTCAACGATGTAGTTAGACAGCTAGTTAGAGTAGGCGATTAGAGGTCGAGAGATCATGATCATAAAATCAACCCTGTAAATCAGTAATTTGATAACCGTATTTAATTCATTACATGAGATGCGATACATGAAACCTTAAGCATGCTGCAGCCTTGGAATTGTCCTAATCACTGTAAGTTAATCTTAGTATTTAATTCTTGCATTCTTTTATTTCTTTTGACATTTTTAAATAAATAATTAGACTAGTATAATTTAGTAAATAGTTAATTGACAAGTCTCTGTGGGTTCGATATTCCGATTCTTAAAGAGCCACTTATTACTTCTGCGACCACGTACACTTGCGTGTGCAATTGGAAGCAACAATTCCCAACCACTGTAGGAGCTTCGACCATATGGTAGCAACATATGTACATTGAAAAAATAAATGTTCTATACTCTCAGGTTGTTCAGTACACAAGGGACATGTTGGGTCATCAATTATCCTCCATTGTAGTAGCCTATCTCTTGTGTGGAGTCTTCTTAACGCGGCAAGTTTCAAAATAAAGATTCACTTTGGGGAACCTCTGTTATTGTGAATTAGTTTCCACTGGTCTACCGCTTGGAAATTACCTCTCAGTCGCACATACATCTCTTTAATGGAAAATAGTAAGTTTAAAATAGTAAGTTTCACCTCCCTTATGTTTGCTTCCTCCAGGTACTTCCTTACTTGAAAAATCTTCTGCACCACCCATGAAGCCTGTTTTGGCGCGCATTCCCAAATAGGATTGCCTTTTATATAATAGAAATGAACCCACTTAACCCATAACTTATCTTTTTTACAGCACAAACTCCATAGCAACTTGCATATAGCTATCTTGTTCCAATAGGCTAAATCTAGAAAGTTTAGTCCTCCTGCCTCTCCAGGCAAGCAAACTCTATCCCAAGCTAAGAGAGCCTTCTTTGTAATCTCTGTTCCTCCTGTCCAAAGAACCTTCTGTAGATGGTTTCAATGAAACTTATCACCTTGGTAGGTAGAACAAAAATTTGAGACCAATATATTTATATATAGAATAGTACTGACTTGATCAATTGTTCCCTTCCTGCATATGATAAGAATTTTGTGGTCCAACTGTTGATCCTACCCAACATTTTATCCAGTAATGACTTGCATTGCGTAATTGACAACCTCTTGGTACTGAGTGGAACTCCCAAATATTTAAAGGCATTTCAACTTTGGTAAAACCTCCTGTTGGCCATTGTTCACTACACCAAAATGGATAGAAGATTTATCTCTATTTGCAACTAATCCTGATACCTTAGAGAACTCTTGAAAGCAATCAAACATTAGTTGAATTGATCTTCGTTCTCCTTTGCAAAACAGCAGCATGTCATCAACGAACCTCATCTGGATCAGGTTCAATTTAGAGCATCTTGGATGATATACAAACTGTTTATGATTCTGTAGCTTCATGAGAATTCTGGTGAAATACTCCATAGCAATAACAAAAAGAAAAGGGGACAAAGGGTCTTAGTCCTTTTTTGGCATCAAATGGTTTGTTTTTATTGTTGTTGTTGTTGTCTCCTTCCCTCTTTGCATTTGTTTATTTTTATTTTTATTTAGTTATAAATACTTGAGTGAATATTTTCATGTTATTATTCATTTTATTGTAAATATTCGTGATTTATTTTTTTACAATAATATAACTATTGATTTAATAATATTTCTTTTTACCTACTAATTTAATAGTCACACATTTATATATATTTTTGGTAGAATTTTATTTAAATTCAAATATCCATATTGAATACATTTTTTTTAAAAAATAATTAAATTTTAATCAAATCTTTCTATATCCATAAAATCTTCCCAACAAAATTAGAAATCCTTTCTTTACATATTACTTTTGTCTAAAAATAATTCATCTTGTCATTTTTTTATGGAAGAGATGATTCTTTTCTTTTGGGGAAAATTTTATTCCACCCAAAATTGATTCTTTCCTACTTTGACTCCATCTCCAGCGTCTTTTTTTTGTCCCTCTCATACCTAGAGATTTTTTTCCCAATTTGTCATTGCTTTGGAAGTACAATTTTTCATAATGTCAAACTCATATATGAACCTATTACTACATGCAAAGTCCCGCAAGAGCATAGCCGCTTTCATCAGTTCCATAGGTTTACTTATGATGCAGCAAAGATACTAGGGAAAGTTGGCAAAATAGCAACTTTCAAGACTTAATTAGACATTAAGTCACAAGTCTTGAAAATTTTTTTGAAAATTTTTTGGTATATCCAGTGGTGGAGCCAGACATTTTCTGGAGGGCGTGCAAAATTAAAAGAAGCAACCAACAAAATTTTTTAGTGAGTGGATTCACATCTATCTTGCTTAAGATAACGACTTTACCATCGATCATGAACGGCGTCATAATTTGTTTTCAACCAAATACAATTCATATATCTTTTCATCTTCGGGTTGGATTGCTTGTAGTTACAAAAACAAATGGTGAACTGTATAGATTGAAATAATGATGATTTTATAATGTATGAGTCAAGATTTTTATTAAACACATATCACACATTCAAGAAAACATAACGCTAATTTATCGATTTTTACTTAAATCTAAATTATTTTTATCATTGATTTTGCTACTTCTTAATTTAATGAATGTTAAATTTATTGTGCTTTGATAAAGAAATGTGAAAATCCTAATTAAAAGTGTCAAATCTAGTTAGTTCTCTTGATTCACCTATAAACTCATGAAAGAAATTAACCTGTTATAAAAAATAAAATAAAAAATTTAGAAAAAAAACCAGGCCAAAACTTGGGGTGAAGAGAAAATATAATGATATATGGATAATTACACATAATCTTTTCTTCTAATTTTTTAGATAGAAACTTGTTTGAAATATTATTTAATATTTAATACAAATAAATATCTAATATGAAAGTTTCAATTGAATTTAGTTATTAATAAATATTTTTTTGTCTTAATTTATGAGACATACTTTCTTTCTTGTTCAAAGAAACATGCTCACGCAGATCTCTGTCATTAGAAGTGTCGAGTAAGATTTTCTGTCCAGTAAAACTACCATGGTCATTATAAGCATGTGTTGGACATGGAATATGATTGTGACCATTCAAATTTTTGTTAACGTCCTCGACCTCTATTGATGAAGTGAGGACAATCACGCCTTTCAACTCCGCTTTCAAAATATCGATGGACATGTTATTAACTTCATTCATATATGACTTAAATGTGTTCATGTAGGTCTGCTTCTTCTCACAAATTATAGGGGGTAAGGTATAGCTACACAATCTAAAAAAAATATATGTAGAAATTACATGATATTCACTAATTTAAAAATATTATTATATAACAACAAATAAATTTTTATCTTGTATTGTTTCTTCTATACTTAAATGAGTCGCCTTTCCCGTTATATTGTCGCTCTTCAGTGCATATCATCTTAATAAATAAGAAATGGGTAAAAAAGAGTCCAACGACTTTCCAGCATATTTTTCAAGATGAGGAAAAACCTCATATATCCAAACCTGCAATTATAAAATATAAAAAAAATTTATAGTGTCTATATATTACTGTATAAATAGGTAAGAGTCTAAAATCAACATAGACTTTTACTCAACTAGAGTTTTTCTAAAGTCCCGATAAATTATCATCCTTGCATTTACGTAAATCGTTGTCGAAAAATAATCTAAATCATTCATACACGTAGCTAGGTCATACAACACAACATATATATCTCTTACGCATATTGGCAAGGATTGAGGATCATCATCTCCATCTCCACTATCTCTTATGTTCTCATCTTCACCATCATCATAACTTTTTCCTTCATTCTTCCTTTCGCTAAATTCAACATTCTTACTCTTCTAGGCACTATTGTCCTCATATCTTTCAATCTCGATCATGCTTTTCATTTTCGACTCTGACTCGATAATTTTTTTCAGCTTTACGTTTCCTATTGCTACAAGCAGTAGAAGCAGATTCTTTAATGATTTTTCTACCTTTAGCCATTACTTTACAATCTATAAGCAAATATAATTTGTAGTGGTCAATCTATCGACTATTGATCTATTAAAATAAATAGAGAAGTGATTTAATTAAATATGTAAAACAAGCAGCAATGATTTTAGAAAGGGAGAATACAAAAGCTAGCAACAAAAATATCATTAAAATCGATCAAAATACAAGAAAAAAAATCAGAATCAACAAATAATGTAAAAATAAAAACTCAAAAAAAATTGTAGCCATTATCCAAAGTAAAATGCAATTAAAGATGTGGAATCAAGAACATGAACTAAAGACTTATCAAATTTTGACCAATTTAATCAAGAACAATAGAATTTTTACAAAAATCTAAAATTCCCTACACTAAAATGCAACAAAAAAATATAATAAAATGAAGCTAAAACTGTTCGAAAAAGAAGAATAAACTTACCTGAGCCTAAGAGGATGAAGATTTCGTCTTGGGAAAGAAGATTGGAGAAGAAAAATGTTTCTACTCCTTGAGCATTCAACAAAAATAAGGAAGAAGAGAGGTTGAGGAGAGAGAAAAAAGTTGGTGAATTATTAAAAAAATTTAAAAAGAGTGAAATATTTAATAAATTTAAAAAGGGACTTTGCTATGTTTTTATAAACTTATATTTTATCCTTAAGTTTTAAAAATTCCAAAGACACCCATGACCCCATAAGCCTACCCCACTTTTTTTCTTTTTAAAACCATAAACCTAGAAAATAAATGAAAAATAAATTAAGTGGGTATTGACTAAATTAAGTTTTGAAAGTGGATACAATACCAAATATTCTCAAGATACTACATACTTTTTGTGCAGTATTGAACTTTAAATCGACATTAGTGCATTACAGTACTCAATCACTCAGTACTATTACAACATAAGCAAAATTTACTGAGCAAGAAATCTCATATGTACATTTTCTGGTATTCAAAAAAAAAAAAAGACAATTTTTAAGACTTTTTCAAGTAAAAAATTGAGTGACACTATTAAAGAAAAAAGCGCAGATATGTGAGAGAAGAACAGTATAGTCAAAGAACAGAGAGGAAAGCCTGATAAAATTGAGTGTACAAACGCTCAATCAATTGCATAGTTAACTGGGGACTGAAGCCCAGTGCACTTGAAGCTACCTAGAAATTTTTAAAATCAGAACCAGAAGGTTTAATCTAAAGTTAGTGGAAGGAAAATACATTTAAATTATTAAAAAAACATGTAATGTCTGGAGGGTTCAGATTTATGGACTTCTGAGTACAAGGTCTTAGAAAAAAATAAAATATTGACCAAAATTCATAAGATGGAACTTCATTTCTTGAATACATAAAGGCATCTAATTACTTGAAAGTCTAAAGCAGGGAAGAGGGCAACATCACAAAAAATGACTCTAGGTAGAAACAGTTTAAGATGACACATGCTCTAAGTTATGTTAAAAAAACATTTCTATTGAAGACTAATTCAAAGTGTGACCTGGTCAATTTAGTTTGTTAGTAGTGTCCTATATTCTGGGGCTATTAGCAGGTCATGATGCAGTATTTTTATTATTTACTGTTATTGATTTGTTGTTGCTTTATTAGTGATAGTAGTGGTAACTTAATGACTTAGTAGTTTGCTTATTTTGTAGCCTATATAAAGGCAATATTTGCTTTGATTTAATATATAAAAAAAGCTGAAGTTTCAACACATATCCAGTACTCTTAAACGTAGCATCTTTGTTCTTTAAGTTTGCAGTCTATCTTTCCTCAACATCTTTGGTATCAGAGCCATGACAAGTAATGACAATACATTGAGTGCGGCACAATCACTCATTTCCACCTTCAAAGGAGAAAGCTATGAATTCAGGAGTATTCGTATGAAAACTATACTCAAATCTCAAGATCTTTGGGACTTGATAGAAAGAGGATTTGCAGATCCTGACAAAGAAACTAGATTGTGGGACAACAAGAAAAAAAATGCTAAGGCGTTGGTGTTTATCCAGCAGGCTGTCCATGATAGCCTCTTTTCACGAATTGCAGCAGCAACCACATCAAAATACGCTTGGTCCATTCTGCAGAAGGAGTTTCAAGGTGATTCAAAGGTCATCGTGGTGAGATTGCAATCACTTCGGCGTGAGTTTGAGACCTTGATGATGAAAAAATGGAGAACCAATTACTGATTTTTTGTCTAGAACAGTGGCAATTATCAGCAAAATGCGATCTATGGCGAGAAAATTACTGACCAGACCATTGTGGAAAAGATACTGCGAAGCTTAACTCTAAAATTTTATAATGTAGTTGCTGCTATTGAAGTGCCTAAGGATCTATCAGTTTTTTCTTTTGATGAACAAATAGCATCTCTTCAAGCTCATGAGGCGAGAATCAATCGATCTATAGAGAAAAATTAAGAAAAGGCATTCCAAGTGAAAGACTCTGCCTTTAAATATGAAGAAAATAATGGTCCAACAAACAGAGGTCATGGAAGAGGAGGATTTTGCGGTGGTTGAGGTCGTGGTTATGGAAGAGGCAGAGGAAGGAATAATGGGCATAGACAATTCAATGAGCAAGTCAACACAAAAAATGTCGTTCAATGTCATCATTGCCATTTCTATGGGCATATAAAGGCTGATTGCTGGTATAAAAATCAAAAAATAAATTTTGCAGCAGAAGAAAATGAGGAAGAGAATTATCTTTTTATGGCCTGCATTGATACAGACCATAAGCCAAGTGACATATGGTTCATAGACAGTGGTTGTTCAAATCATATGACATGGGTCAAATCTATGTTCCGGGAGCTTGAAGAGAAGCAAAAGAAGAAGGCGCAGTTTCCAAAAGTAGATTCTAGGCCGACAACCTTAGTTCAAATTTTTTACTTATTATTGAAAGTTATGAAGTAGATTACTTTAGTTTTCCAACTTCTTATATTATTAATAACTAGTTTTGCCCATGTATTACTCTAAATTTGACTACAGTACGATTTTCATACAACCTTAGCATCCTTTTCTTAAATACTAAGTATTAACTTTTTTTAAAAAATCAATCACGATTCTTAGCCTAATTAATCAATCAAGTTCGGCCGGTTAACCATTTTAAATGGATCTTAAAGGATGCTTAACCCCTTCCCTTTAGATTAGTTGAACTCTTACCTAGAATCTCATGTTTAGTAGACCTTAAAATGGGGTTAACTTTAGACATGACTTTAATCAATTTTAGGTTCCCTAATTAACCGTAATAATTAGGTGGTGACTTCTTGGCTTAGTTAGTTACTTTAGGAATCACCAAAATGTTGTACACTATTTTGACCCGGTTAAAATGGGGTATAACTGTTTGACAACTCCGTTGGAGACTTCAGGTTCTAAATCACAACTGACTTAAGTTAATAATTGAGGCTTTTAGCATTTGCTTATTTTTTTAATTGTTTGTTGTATTTTAATTGCCTAATGCTTATGGAGAATTATTTCAACTAGTCGAGGAAAGGGCTCGATTACTAGTTAAATTTTTGTGTGCAACTAGCGTCCAGTTTTTAGTTGCATTCTCTTTTTCAACTTGCAAAACATTCTGCCCAGAATTTTTAGCATCTTCAACATCGGATGTATCCATTAGTTTTTTTCCTGAATCAACTAGCGACGCATCAGCCCCGACTCTTGGTGTTCCTCCTGCGTTTTTAGTTGCATTAGACATCAAATTCAGCCCAACTTCTTTTGATTAATGCGCCTCATCAGTAGAAGCTTATTGGTTATTGCAATCACCTATAACATCCACACTTTTTGTTGTTGTAATATCTCTATATATTTAGGACTTAGAGCTAATTCTTGATCATTTGAAACATCTAAAATACCTTTGTTTCCCGTAGTTGTTTGAAAACCAATATTACCTGTATCAATATCCATTGAGTCTACATGATTTTGCTCAGAAATTGCAGCAACCAATTATCGATCTAAAGCAATAGCTTTACTTTGATAGACATCTACAATCCTTCTTTTTTTCATTTAGTATTTCCCTCACATCATCTTAATCTATCCAAGTCCAAAAGTAGTGTTGCAGAAATATCTTGGATTAACTAGCACATAATCACAAACAAAGAAAATAGAAAAAAAGAATAACTCAAGGATTTAATGAGGTTCGGCTATGCCTACTCCTCCCAGCAAAAACAGAGAGAGTTTTCCACTTTGAAAGAAAGAGAACAAGTTACAATGCTTTCAAGCCCTTAGGTCTACATTGTGTATCCTGTACTATGTCTTAGAATCCCCAATTATATCCCCTATATATAGATCCCAAATAATCCTAAACCTATAAGGAAAAAGTTTTCCAGTCCTATAAAGACAATATTTTCCTTTTCCAAATCTATTAGGACAAAGGGTTTTCTTAACCAATAGGAATTATAGTTTCCTAAAATATACAAGGAAATAATTCAAGACATAATTAACAAATCTTCCCCTTGACTTGAATTCTTTTCATCAATTGAAATATCGCCTCTCTGCTTTGCTTCCAGCCCTTCAAAGGGCTTACTGAGTACAACTCTCACCAATCAAGTCTAGGCAATGCCTAAACTTATTGGTCCGGACTATCTTGGTCATCATATCTCTTGGATAATTATGTGTAGATACTTTCTTCACATCAATAGCCCCTTTAGATATAATATATCATATAAAGTGATGTCTGACTACCATATGCTTTGTCTGCTCTAAGCCTTCCAACCATATAGCCTATTTCACTGCCTCCGTAACGAAACACTAGATTTGTACAGTTGCATTCCAACGGACGACTTTACTAGAAAGAGTAAAAACATAACATGTCAGAGATATTTTCTTATACAAGTCACCTGCATAGTTTGAATCCATATAACATACTTTCACGATCCGAGCCTACACCCTAGACGTGGCCAGCACTCGAGAACCATTGCTAGTCCCCAAGCAAACCCTCATCCTGGCTGACTACAAGCGAAAGACTAACTCAAGCATCAAACTGAAGGAAATGCTAAATCAACTGTTTCTTTAAATCTCAAAACTCTCTAAATATACTAAGTATGAACATATGTTTTAAATAAAACATCTGAAACTGAAAGACTCTCCAAAACTGTCTATTTATGAAGCCTCTACTATATATAGACGAGTGTCGGGACAAGACCCACGACTACTCAAAATGCTACTAATATTAACAACTCATAAAACTGGAGTCCTTCGGAAGCCAGGAGACCTCACCCGAAAGATAATAAGTGAATGAAGTGATCTCAACGGACGCTTGTTGAGGAATCCTAAGTACCTGTATCTGCATCATAAAAGATGCAGGTCGAATGACATCAGTACATTGAATATACGAGTATGTAAAAAATATCTGAATAACAAAATAACTGAACTGAAACACTGATAGTAACTCAATTGAAATATAATATAACTCATGATGGAAAAATCATTTAAACTGTTACCGAAAGAATGCAATAATAGCATATACTGAACTGCTGAAAGAAATACTCAACTCAGCTCGACTCAACTCAACTCAACTCAATGCAAAGTATAAATAGAGATAATATCATTTAAAGTTTCACAAAGTATAATATAATAACTCAAAGAAAATTGTATGTGAAAATACAATGAAATTACTCTTTACTCTATTTGGTAGATTCTCTAACCGACAACCATCACTATGAGCTAAGTGATGATACAACGTCTCGCCCACGCTGTCAGAACTGTCCTATACCTTGCCGGGGTATAGAACAACCTCAACTAAGTCGATCCACTAAACTATAATGATTCATCTAAAAAGTATGATCCTAAATTCATGTTGGCAAGACATGGTTTATGGGGGCTGTGAGTTATCTGAACTCTCCCCCATATCGGTGCTCAATACTACTCCCAAAATTATTGCTCATGCTCAATGTTTAAAAACATTCTCTTTTCTCAATTTGAGGTAATTACTCAAAAGATCCTCTTAAAAGAGGTAACTGCTCTGAAGTATCTCTGTACTCATAAACTCAATTAGAAAACAAAGTTTCTCTTCTCAATTTCTTTAAAAAGTGAACTCTTTGGGAATTACACAGTTCCCTATACTCTTTCTCAAAAACTTGTCTTTAAAAATCTTACTCAAGACTTCTGTAAAATTCTTACTCAAAGCTTCTTTTAAAACTCTTACTCAAAGCGTCTTTAAAACTCTTGTTCAAAACTCATCTTTGCTTTCTAAAAAAAATCAGTTAAAGACAAAAAAGCTGACTCTAAAAGATTCTTAGACTTTACAATTCAAAACAAGGTCCATGCTGAAATATAGACATGAACAAATCAATTCAAGGATTTTAATAACAATATGGAAAACTCAATACTCGGATTTCATTAACTTAGAACTCGTAGATACTACTCACCTCAAGGATACTCAAATAATAGGGTTCATGATGAATTATGGGCATGCACAATTCAACTCAAGGATACTCAACAAGGCATATACAACAACTCAAGAAAATTGGAATAGAACTCAACAATGAACTTATCTCAAGAATACTAAAAATCATAGAATAAACCCTAGATTACTTTTCTCTAAAATTCTGATATACATAGGGCGTGTGGACGAACTGGTCCAACACTATGATAGCCTTACATACCTGGGAGGAGTGAAGTTCTTGGTGAAATCGAAAGAACGATTGAAAACCCTAGCTTTTCTCCTCTTGAATTATTGCTCTAAGTCGTTGAAGTGTTAAGGAACATAAAATAATGTTTTAACACTGCTTAGACCCTTAATTAGGTGAAAAGGGGTCGTGGGTTAGGCTTAGAAGGGGTGGAAAAAGACTGAACTACCCCTCTTTAAAAGCTGATAAAAACTGTCCACGTGACCATCTACGGTTAGTGGTTTGATCTATGGACCGTAGATCCCATCCGTGGAATTGATATTAAATTCTTCATCTTAAAACTTCATCCTACGGGTCCAATCTACGACCCGTTGAAGTTCCTACGGACCGTAGATCCAATCCGTAGACCTAATACTAAATTTCAGGCTCAAAAGTTAATTTACGGGTCCAATCTACGGCCCGTAGAAGTTCCTACGGCCCGTAGAATGGATCCGTAGAAAAGGAACCCCAAAATTGAGTCTCTGAACCTTTTTTGACAACTTGAGAGTACGGCTCGTCGAATCATTGACGGCCCGTAGATATGATCCGTCGTTCACAGACTCAGAAAATTCTGATATGGCAGTGTCTGGTAAAATAGCCATAACTTTTTACTCCAAGCTCGGAAAAAGTTAAACTTGGTAGCGTTTGAAAGAGGACTCAAAGACATTTAATTTGACAGGTCATGGTCCACCTAATTCTTTATAAGCTGAGAGATAAGGTCATTTGAAGTATGCCTAAGTAGAATCTTATGTCAAAACTTAACCGAAAGTGAAGTTTTCAACTCAACTTAGTGCTAGGGGGTCCTTGTGACCTTAAGTCATATCCAAATCTATTCTCACACTAAAGAATTGACCTTAGAATGTAAGAACAATTAAGAATCACTCGGTACGACCTTATACGTAATTCAAGAATGGTTCGGTCTTAACTTATAAATTTTTCTGGGGTGTTACAATATCTCCCTCTTGGGATCATTTGTCCTCGAATGATGGTTAAACTGAGAAAGGAGGGGAAAATAGTTACTATTACTACCTCCCTTGATTTCTGAGCTTGTCTCCCAACAAAGGCGAAACTGATTGATACTCGTAGTTTTGAAACTGGACTAGAACACATAAGTCATGAACGATATGAGTTTGAACATAGTCACACTCTATCTGAAATTATTTGACATGAAACAAGGATAGCTGAGTACGAAGTAAGTATATGACTACTATGCCTCGAGTGATATAACTGATAGCTTTTAAGCTTAGCAATACTTCTCAACTATGCTCTCTTTTCTGATTACTACACTCTATTAACTGCAACTCATAGCTCCCACTAAAGTATATGACTACTATTTACAAACATCTAATTCAAATCGCTTGCTCTTATTATGTTTAAGCCTTGAATCTAAGTCACAAGGTGCTAAACATAAGGTGATTATACTAATCCAAATCACAAGTTTCAGGTTTTATGCCTCCATAGGAAATCTCATCCCATGAATACTACTGCTTACCACAACATTCAACCAAACTCGAGTCCTAATCAAGAACCACCTAATGCATTATGCATTCATCCCCATGTCATCAATACCTCATTCAAGCGTAGAACTACAACCACTCCATGGACTCCTACTAACTAACCTTCTAAGAATTTCTCATTCTCTCATCATCTCTACCAATTGAAATTTCATGCATTGCTATCAGGAACTACTACTTTCTCTCATTTAACCATTACTCCTAAAACTCCATCATATTCCTCCTCCACATTATAAACATTAGATGGAATAAGAACATCACCACTACCGCAATAAGAAACATTAACCCTCTCCTTCTATCATCACTCAATTACTATCATCAACATCACTCTCTTAACTAAAAAGGATCACTGAAAGAGCTCTAGGGCGAAAGATCATAAGCACGTTCATTCAAGAAATCTGATAAAAGAATATGTATGACATAACATTATGTTGCTAGTCATTGAGAGTAATTCATGAACTTGCTAGACTGAGCATACTATGAGACATGAGTGCTTGTATGATTAGGTTCGTATCATGAGGCTGATATCCATAACTTTATAGAGTAAGATTGAGATCAATGGGCTAAAGTCTTTGTCCTTCATTCTAGAAACTGAGCATCGATGTGAATCTCTTTGAAGTGTATGAGCATAAGTCATTAACACAATTCTACTATTAGAAACATCGACATGATGTTGAAACGACTGAACTTCGAGGAATACGGTAGAGTATGAATGGATTGATGTATTACCATAACTCTCTCTAAACACATCATTGTTTGATTCTCAACACTTGACTTGGTTTCTCATCTTAACATCTCCCCATTAGGTCTGAAGCTAACACTTTGAAGCTATGGATCTATTACATCATCTCTAAACTGGTCTACATTTGCTTTACTCTAATACTCGGGAAAGGCTTATCTCATGGCTTTTGAACCCTTCATGTGAAGGTACTAGGGTTCCTTCTAGACCTCTTTCTAAGATGCTCCTCTTAACCTCTTTACATTGGCTTATAAGGTCGTTTTATCTAACTCTTAAGGGAAAATAAATAATGGTTACGTCAGCCTATTCCACATTGACAACTCAAATATACTATCTAGGCACACATAGAAACTATACTATCTCGGGTACACCTCTTATTGCTCTTATTACTCTACTGACTTAGCCGTACTTTATTGCTCTCATCTAAAAGTCAGAATCCTGCACTTGTACCACTCACATTCAATCGAACTAACATCTTACTTCCCCTTACTTTATGTCAAATCTACCATATCAGATCTCAAAGCTAATATCATCACCCTCGTGTTGTCATCCTTTTTATCATGACACTTATCTCAAATTCAAGCTTAGTGTCTATTACTAAACGCGAATATCAATATAATTGCTCGGTTACCATGCTAACTTACAACTGCTAGATAAATTTAAGAAATATTCACCTACTAAGATCTCATGACAAGTAGTCAACCTTTATCTCTCAGTCTACCTATTTATAGATTATCACCACACTTCCATCTCACAATTTAAGTACCACTTACTCATTCACTATACGTCATTGCCTAATTAGTTTTATAACCCTCTGAATACTATGGGCTCTCCCTTCAAAAATCGTAAGCCTAGCTTAGATCTATCACCTCATAAATACTCTGCTCTTCTATTCAACATCTATACTTGGCCTTCACTAATACAATATTACATTGACATTAACTTCCTTCTGGTTAAAGTATACTCTAACTCATCCATACTAGTAACTCTTACTCTACTTTCTATCATGAAATCCACACAAGACTACTACTCCTTAGCCTACATATAAGGGAAAGACTCATCATTAATGACTTACTGGGTACATGCTATAACTTACATACTCTACTCAATAACTCTCCCCATCCCTTAGGTTACTACACTTCTAAATATATACTTCTAACTCTGGGCACTTCTACTACTCCTGCTCATAGTATCGCAACTCGCACTATCTTTCGGGTGGAAATACTACCCAAACATTCTCAAACACACTTTCCTCATAAGGGTCTCACCTGAATAAGGTTTAGAGAAGAGAGTCTGGGAGTTCATCTCACTTTTAGCTTGAACTCACGATTTATATGAATAAGGGTGCATTCTTTCGAATTCAACACTTAAGCTCATTCACAGGTTTCTCTCAAGACTCTTTGCAGTCTCATGAATTTCTGAAAACTCCTACTAGGATTAACTCATCGATAGAGATCTGGGTTTTGCTCTTCACTACCCTGAGTATGAGGGATAGTTAAATGGATCTAAGAAACGCACGAGTATGAATAAGTTTCTTATGACACAATTCTAGTGCACGATTTAGAGTATGAAAGAAGGGAAGCTTTCTTAAATGTCTGTAGTCCCTTATTTACAAAAATGGGGCCCTCACAATCCTAAATAAGATCCTACCCACACGGTTTCATAGACACCTAGGACACTTGAACTCTATGCCCTGATACCAAGTTTGTCACGACCCGAGCCTACACCCTGGACGTGGCCGGCACTCGAGAACCATTGCTAGTCCCCAAGCGAACTCTCATTCTGGCTGACTACAAGCGAAAGACTAACTCAAGCATCAAACTGAAGGAAATGCTAAATCAATTGTTTCTTTAAATCTCAAAACTCTCTAAATATACTAAGTATGAACATATGTTTTAAATAAAACATCTGAAACTAAAAGACTCTCTAAAACTGTCTTTCTATGAAGCCTCTACTATATATAGACGAGTGTCGGGACAAGACCCACGACTACTCAAAATGCTACTAATATTAACAACTCATAAAACTGGAGTCCTCCGGAAGCCAGGAGACCTCACCCGAAAGCTAATGAGTGAATGAAGTGATCTCAACGGACGCTTTTTGAGGAATCCTAAGTACCTGTATCTTCATCATAAAAGATGCAGGTCAAATGACATCGATACATTAAATGTACGAGTATGAAAAATAGTTGAATAACAAAATAACTGAACTGAAACTTTGACAGTAACTCAATTAAAATATAATATAACTCATGATGAAAAATCATTTAAACTCTTACCGAAAGAATGCAATAAAAACATATACTGAACTTACCAGGCTGAAAGAAATACTCAACTCAACTCAATGTAAAGTATAAATAGAGATAATATCATTTAAAGTTTCACAAAGTATAATATAATAACTCAAAGAAAATAGTATGTGAAAATACAATCAAAGTACTATTTACTCTATTTGGGAGATTCTCTAACCGACAACCATCACTATGAGCTAAGTGATGATACAACGTCTCGCCCATGCTGCCAGAACTGTCCTATACCTTGCCGGGGTATAGAACAACCTCAACTAAGTGGATCCACTAAGCTATAAGGATTCATCTAAAAAGTATGATCTTGAAACCATGTTGGCAAGACATGGTTTATGGGGGCTGTGAGTTGTCTGAACTCTCCCTCATATCGGTGCTCAATACTACTCCCAAAATTATTGCTCATGCTTAATGTTTAAAACTATTCTCTTTTCTCAATTTGAGGTAATTACTCAAAAGATCCTCTTAAAAGAGGTAGCTGCTCTGAAGTATCTCTGTACTCATAAACTCAATTAGAAAACAAAGTTTCTCTTCTCAATTTCTTTAAAAAGTGAACTCTTTGGGAATTACATAGTTCCCTATACTCTTTCTCACAAACTTGTCTTTAAAATTTTTACTCAAGACTTCTGTAAAATTCTTACTCAAAGCTTCTTTTAAAACCCTTACTAAAAGCGTCTTTAAAACTCTTGTTCAAAACTCATTTTTGCTTTCTAAAAAAAAATCAGTTAAAGACAAAAAGGTTGACTCTAAAAGATTCTCAGACTTTACAATTCAAAACAGGTCCATGCTGAAATATAGACATGAACAAATCAATTCAAGGATTTTAATAACAATATGAAAAATTCAATACTCGGATTTCATTAACTCAGAACTCGTAGATACTACTCATCTCAAGGATACTCAAATAATAGGGTTCATGATGAATTATGGGCATGAACAATTCAACTCAAGGATACTTAACAATGCATATACAACAACTCAAGAAAATTGAAATAGAACTCAAGAACGAACTTATCTCAAGAATACTCAAAATCATAGAATAAACCCTAGATTACTTTTCTCTAAAATTATGATATACATAGGGCGTGTGGACGAACTGGTCCAACACTATGATATCCTTACATACCTGGGAGGAGCGAAGTTCTTGGTGAAATCGGAAGAACGATTGAAAAAACCCTAGTTTTTCTCCTCTTGAATCCTTGCTCTAAGTCGTTGAAGTGTTAAGGAACATTAAATAATGTTTCAACACTGCTTAGACCTTTAATTAGGTGGAAAAGGGTCGTGGGTTAGGCTTAGAAAGGGTGGAAAAGACTGAGTTACCCCTCTTTAAAAGCTGATAAAAACTGTCCACGAGACCATCTACGGTTCGTGGTTTGATCTACGGACCGTAGATCCCATCCATGGAATTGATATTGAGTTTTTCAGCTCAAAACTTCATCATACGGGTCCAATCTACGACCCGTTGAAGTTCCTACGGACCGTAGATCCAATCCGTAGACCTAATACTAAATTTCAGGCTCAAAAGTTAATTTACGGGTCTAATCTACGGCCCGTAGAATGGATCCGTAGAAAAAGAACCCCAAAATTGAGTCTCTGAACCTTTTTTGACGACTTGACAATACGGGTCATCGTATAGTTGATGGCCCGTAGATATGAGCCGTCGTTCACAGACTCAGAAAATTCTGATATGGCAGTCTCTGGTAAAATAGTCAATAACGTTTTACTCCAAGCTCAGAAAAAAGCAAACATGGTGGCGTTGAAAAGATGACTCAAAGACCTTTAATTTGATAGGTCATGGACCACCTAATTCTTTATGAGCCGAGAGATATGGTCATTCAAAGTTGACCTAAGTAGAATCTTATGTCAAAACTTAGTCGAAAATGAAGTTTTCAACTCAACTTAGTGCTAGGGGGTCCTTGTTACCTTAAGTCATATCCAAATCTATTCTCACACTAAAGAATTGACCTTAGAATGTAAGAACAATTAAGAATCACTCAGTACGACCTTATACGCAATTCAAGAATGGTTCGGTCTTAACTTAGAAATTTTTCTGGGGTGTTACACATACTGCTGATTCACTTAGCTTGTCTTCTGAAAAAGTCAAGCCCACATATGCAATACCCCTTCAAGTATCTCAAGATCCACTTCATCGCATGCCAATATTCTTTACCAGGACATGCCATGTATATACTCACAACATTAACATGTGAAATATCTGGAAGAGGGCAAACCATAGCATACACAATGCTACCAACTACACTTGAATATGGAACACCAAATACTCTAAGATTGTACAAACTCTTTTTCAAGTTTACTTTTTCTAATTCTTTCAACCCTTCTGAAATAACATCATCAATTGCCTTACACAATCCTTGTAACACTAAAGACGATCTTATTCTAATCTTCCATAGACTGAAATTAGATCTCCCGTCGAATTTCTCTATTTCATACTTTGTTGAAGATGATGGAGACATCTCAACCCTTGATTATGTCTAGAAATTTCAACCGAGCTCTGATACCAATTGTTGCAGAAATATCGTGGATTAATTAGCACACAATCACAAACAAAGAAAATAGAAAAGAAGAATAACACAAGGATTTAATGAGGTTCGGCTATGCCTACTCCTTCCAGCAAAAACATAGAGAGTTTTCTACTATGAAAGAGAGAGAACAAGTTACAATGCTTTCAAGTCCTTAGGACTACATTGTGTATCCTGTAATATGTCTTAGAATCCCCAATTATACCCCCTATATATAGAACCCAAATAATCCTAAACCTATAAGGAAAAGGTTTTCCAATCCTATAAGGACAATATTTTCCTTTTTCAAATCTATTAGGACAAAGGGTCTCCTTAACTAATAGGAATTATAGTTTCCTAAAATATACAAGGAAATAATTCAAGACATAATTAACAAGTAGCATCGAAAGGAATCTTGAATTGTGATTATGAAAATTCATAAGGTTCATATTATGAAATTAATCACTGAAAATTATTTTGGAACATGTAATTTAGTAATAATTTGGATCATCTAATGTAATCACGCTCTAAAACGTAAAGAGTTCTGAGAATAGTTTAGAAGATGGAAGAACTAGATTGATTTGATTTTATTCTGTTTCATTCCCTTACTCCATATGGGTTTTCAATCAACTTCCTATTGTGTACAACAAAAAGGGAATATAACCACCATATTTGCTGGTGTTCTAGGACGATTATAACTTTATATAAGCGAGTTATAGTAACTTGTAATTTGACCTGACCATAAATTTTTAGAATTAGATATATCACTCTTGAGGGATTACTGTTGTTTGTCCAAGTCGTTGTAAAGCATGTGACGCCAAAAGGCATGTGAGAGGAGTGGACGAGGCGAATTCAAAATTTTGAGTAAATGGATGAAATGTTCCTGCTCCACCATCCATCGTACTCACTAAGTTCCGTGTCGTCAATGGAGTGGTTTGCATGTGACATGAGCCAAATTTGTGATAAGAAATACTAGTAAGACAGACATTTTCCACCTTGATGATAAGTTGTCAAAAAGGGTTAACTATCAATTATGATATTTTATCGTTTTCTATTCTAAAGTCTTTGCCTTTTTATTCCAAGTTAGAAAGAAGTTCTATGCTTGTAGGAGTCTAGGAAACTATATGCCCACTTTGCCAATTTTGTTGATGCATTACAGCTAAAATATTTTTTTTCCCCTTCCCATATAAATTATAATCAACCATGCATAATACATAAATATGTCTTTTAATTTGGTCTTAATTAACATCTATGTCTTCTAACTTTAGATGTGCATAAATAGATACTTAAGCTTGTATAAAATTGAATAAGTAGACACATACGTCCTTCGTGACATAATACATATAGGATGGAGTGCATATGTATATTTGTTCAACGTTATACAAATTTAAGTGTCTACTTGTATACATACAAAGTTGGAGGACATAACTGCAAGCTGACCAAGTTAAATGACATGTTATCTATTATGCCTTAGTGAAAATGATTTTGCAATTTGTCCTTTATATATGGCCATGATTATTCTTTTCTTTTTTTAAAAAAAAAGTATAAAAAATTTGACAGGAAGTGACAATTGATAGGGATGGCTCTACGTACTTAGGCAATATGGTTTTCTTTTTTACGTCGAAAAGATACTCGTTGTTTCAATTTATGTCAAATATTTTTATAATTTATCCTTAAAAAATGTCATTTATCTATAATTCGAAATAATTTAACTTGAAAATTTTTCTTTTACCATTCATGAAATGATGTATAGTCACACAAATATCTAATATTTTTTTTAGATCACAAATTTCAAAGTCTTTTTTTTTTCTTAAATTTTATGTCAAGTCAAACGGTGCCACATAAGTTGGAATGAAAAGAGTAGTATGTATTGCACTAAGTTACTTTTATTGACGCTAGAGGATTTATTCTCACAGGTCATATTAAAATAGACGTGTTAATAATTCGATTCGATCCATTATTTTAAATAATGTCTATTCTATTAATTCTTTTCAATTATTTTGTTGTATATAGTCAAAAGTAGATTTTTTGAAATTATCTCAATCATCTCGATTTCGTCCTGTTCTCGGTTATTAGGTTAATTTTTCGAGTACTTTATTTTTAAAACAACATATAAGAGTCGCATTGTTATCATGACATTTCATTGATTATATAAAATAATAACAAAGTTTTGATATGACACGTAAGATACATATTAAGAGTACTATATGTCTATATCTCGTTAAGTACAATGTTTACAACAAGAATTTGTATACATGCAATGTTTATGAGATTTTGATTTATAAGGTAGAAATTTGTAATATCACAGGTTGTGCACTCCCAAAATACACTTCACAAAAATATAAATGATATCCTACTATCTTAGAACAATTACTAAGTTATTAACCAAAAAAAAATTGTAGGTCAAAAGTCATACTCTATCTTTTCATTTTTATTTGTTCGTGTTTGATTTGATATAATCCTTAAAAAAATTAATAAAATGATAAATTTATCGTATCACTTTTTGAATTTAATAAATTCAGTATTTTGGGAAATGCATTGAAAAATGTCTATAGGTAATAATAAGGTAAATTAGTATCTAAAATATTACAATTATCATCCGACTTTCTCTTTCCATCTTCAAATCCTCTTGATTTTATCTCTCTTAAATTAGATCTGATCGTCTACCATATTCAACGACATCATAGAAGGAAATTGTGATTTTCTAAACTTCATAAAATAATCTAGATTCACAAAATAAGTTTTTCTCTTCAACCAGAGCTAAATGTAAATCATACTTCAATAACTACAGAAAAATTATCCCTTAATATCGGGCAACAAATTGAAAAAAAAGCAGAGTTTGCTTAAAGAACAAATAGAAGAATTGTTATTGAAAACTAGTTAACCAAACCGCGTTTCGTGCGGTCATATTTTTCTATATTTAGTTGATATAAAAGAAATTAAGAAATTTCAACACCAAAACACCTTTTATATATATATATATATAAATCAAAAAGAAACTAACAATAAAAGAAAAAATAAAAAACAAATTATATTAGTTTCAAGAAAAAAAGAAGTAGAGAATTATAATTTTGCCTAGGAGCAATACAAAGACATATTTTTATGCGTCAATTTTGTTTACGTTGCTATTTCATTTTTGGGTGTTTTAAATTATTTATGCTATCTTACTAATAACTTTCTTTATATAATACTATTTTCGTTTATAAATTTATTTAACTATTTAAATTTAGAATTCATGTAATTTCTCTTATTTGTAATTTAGCTTTTTCACAATTATTACTTTAAAATATGAGCATATAAATTAGTGCAATTAATAAAATTAATAGCCTAAACTTTTTACATATCGACACAAAACTTTCAAATGAAAAGCATAGAAAGTGTAATTCTAAATTCAAAAAAGGAAATAAAAGTTATATTCAATTCACACATCTACTAATTAATTAATATTTTATTAAAAAATTACATCAAAAACAATAAATACACAAGAGAACTCAAATATCAATTTTATATAGAAACTGAATAAATTATGTAATCCAAACACTACAGAAATATGAAAGCAAATATCAATGATTTCATAAAATCAATATGTGAATGAATTTTGATTTTCAGTAAAGAATATGAAAAGTTAGGACAATCAATAATAATTATTGTGACTTTTATTCTTATAAACTTATTCAATAAATGGGAAAATAGGGAAAAAGTTTTGAAAATATATTGCCTTTTTTTGGCTATTGCAGTATTTTTTTATTCCAAACTTTAATCACGGGTTCATCATGAAATGTAATAAATATAAATGGATGTTGGAAAATTTTTGGAGAGTTACGACTTCCCATTTTTTAATTTATTTAGTGAGTAATTATCTTATTCTTTAATTGACTAAGAGCCTGATTGACATTGCTATTAGAAGGCCAAAAGTGCTCTTTTAGAGAAAAAAAAACTTTTTGAAAAATTAAGTGTTTGACAAACCCTTAAAAGTGCTTTTAAATAAAAGCAGAAGCAATTTTTTATTGTTGGGAAGAAACTCAAAATTTCTGCTTCTTAAAAAAAGCAGAACCAGAAAAAGAAAATTATTTTTTTAAGACTAAAATATCACTTACATATAGACATATTTACCAATATATCTTTTACTAATTAATTAACATATCTCATAAGTTTGGTTAAGTTTCATTCAAGAATTTTATTTTTTTATTTTTATATGATATACTTTTTATTTTATTTTATGTTTATATATTATTATTTATATTTTATAATTTATATATTATTTTACGTATTATTAGAAATAGGTAACAACAATATTTTTAAAGAATATTTTTTTTAAAAAAAAAGAGAAAAAGTAATTATATTTTTCGTATGTAGTGATTTAATTTGTGGAATAGTTTTCAAATTTATTTTGCTTCATATTTTTAATTATATTTAAATCATCATGTTAATATTTTATTTATTTATTTATCTATGTATAATATTGATTGAAAATTTGAATATGTACATTTTTATTTAATTAAAATAAAATTTTAATTAAAGTTCTGAATTAGATATTTAAAATAGTTTCTCTCTATAAAATAATCTTAATATTAAAAGCACATTGATGCTTATCCTTTTTCGTAATTTGACTCTCAAAAGCACTCTTTTTTTAAAAATTAGCCAAACACAAATTGCTTATCAAAAGCACTTTTCAAATGAATTTGCCCAACACAAATTGTTTTTTATTTTAAAAGCATTTTTCAGAAAAGCTATTTTAAAAAAGCACTTCTAAAAATAAACAGTTTTTAGCAGCAATGCTAAACAGATTCTAATTATGTTTAAAAAAATTATATTTTTTTTAAAATTAAGATAAAAGGAGAAATCTCTTAATTAAGAGAATTAAAGGGCATATTTAATTTTTTTTCAAGCTATTTGAAATGATGTTTCATTAGACTACTCTATTTTAATAAATTTTCATTATTTAGGTAGAAAATGAAAGATTTGAGTGATAATTATTTAGGCCTTTAAATTTACAATAAAGAATAGGAATAAGTAGAGTAGTAAAGTTTGAGATAATTAAATTTTTACGATATATAATAGAAATTAATGAAGGGAATAGTAATTGACATATTTTTTTATTAGTAATAATAAATAGAAATATATTGAAAATTACAACAACAAAAAAATGAGAAAAAAGATAAATAGGATCTTTGAGAGAGGAGGGGGGGGGGTGATTGTTAATGGTGAGGAAATAGGAAAAATGATAAGTTATTAATAGTGATAATTGAGGAATTAATTCTTATATTTTTCAATTTTTCTTAATTAATTCTTACATTAGTTAAATTAAAATAGGGAGAAGCCAAAAACATTGAGGAAAAAAAGAAGATTAGTTAAATATTGCATTAAAATGTGAGAGTAAATAAGAAATTCTTAAATTTAAAAAGATGTTTTCTAATATAAATTTAAAAGAAGTGTTGTTTCATTCAAGTTTTATATAAACATAAATTTATGACCTTATATATTGTCTTCTTTTTTTAAAAAAAAAAAACGAAAGTACTGCCTATAATGGTTTTAGTTTCTTTAGTTTTTCTTAAGAATTATACAAATACTCTAGTTTGTTATCTTTCTTTTTTTTTTAATTCGTTGCTTGGATAACACTTCTTTTTTGGTAAGTTGTCAAATTTTCACTCTTTAAAATGCTTTAATCGTAGTATCGAATTTAGGAATGTATTTCAGCATGCAAATAAACAATTACATCGAGTACATAATGTTCGTTTTAGAATGCTGCAAAAAACTATCATGATAAAAATTTCCAAGAACTAATCATAATTTAGCCTAATGAATTATGTATGTACAACTATAGTCATATAAAAATAGAGAAAGAATAAAAGAAGATTTCTTTATCAAGGTTCTCTTTCTCAGCCTTTTGATTTGCTTTACTTACATTTTATTCTCTTCCCATTGCGTTTCTAAAATACAATTTTAAGAAAAAAGAGAATGTAAGGAGGTACAATTAAAAGAATTTCAAAATATATTTTAAGTTCTTGAATAAAGTACATAAATTAAAAATAGATTTAGCATTGGGATTACCCAGTTAAACTTCCGTAATATTGATCGAGTTTATGATTTTTGACGATGATATAGGCTGAAAACGGATCCAAACGATTGCAAGATCCGTTATCAATGAGAATCAAAATGTTGAGAAGTTAGATCTGTAATTTCTCACCCTACGCTACCCAAGGTATAGATTTTTAATGTATTTACTTTATTTTGATTTTTAATCTAGCATTTTTTAGTTGTTTCAATGTTCTGATACCTTACCTATCTTAATGTTGCAATGTATCTTGATTTAGATTTGTGTCGTTGTTATAATGTTTAATACATAAGTACTTGATATATATATATCATTTGCAATGTATCATGTTATAAAATGCATCATAAATACTGTTTTGTAATGTCTAAATTTTGTATCAGATACAAACATGTGATTTACTTGATACATAAATAATATATGATACATTTACATTATATTATGTTTTAATAAGTATCAGATACAAATATATGATGTACTTGATACATAAATAATATATGATACATTTACATTACATCATATTTTAATGAGTATAAGATACAAATTTGGATCCCTGTGTATCAGAACGTATAGGATACATTTTAGTTGCTTTGATCCACTCATCCATTTTTTTTTACCTCCAAATATAGTTTTACTTTCATGTCGTTCCTAATTATAATTGGAGATGAATTAACTTCTACGATGTATCAGATTTTCAAATTTTTCCTCATCTCATCGGTCTCCAATTCAGCTGCAATTGTGAATTTGAGATTCACAAAAGAAATCATTTGTCCAACAATTATTCCATCACTTTTGTATCGTTCATAACTTACCTCGCTTCCCCATATTCCTGAATGTCTCAACAAAATCGATATATTCATTGTGTATCAGCTACTATGGTCGACTTTTTTGAATCTGTTACGATTTGGGATAGATTAAGGAGAAGAAATTTTGAAATTTGAATTGTTTGGAGTTGTTACGATTTGGAAGAGATTGATATCAATTTGTTTGATTTGGTGAACTGACATTTAATTTTACGTTTAAATTCCTTTTTAAGCTCAACATACAAGTTGTCTAATGTATCAACATTTATGTATCCGGATGAATGGTATGTTTTGAAGGGATTTTTGTAAATTGAAAAAAGGTAGGAATAGGATGTAATTTCCTCCTTAGACTATGTGATTCCTAAAACTTTTACATGAATTTTAGCCCAAAACTTTATAATGACAACTAAAATTGAAGGGAGGATGTAATGGAAAAAAAAATGTTGTAGCATCGTGTTGTAATATGTGAAAAAAAATAATCTTGTAGCATCGTGTTTTTTTCTATATATGATTCTTGACAATTGCCAAAGTATTGTTATTGCTGCCATCTTAGTCACTGAGCAGTATGGAGTGGTTAACATGTAACATGAGATAATACATAAAGTATATAGTGGTTAACATGTAACATGTGATAATACATTAAGTATATAGATGCACAAATGAAGATAAACACTAGAAATTAAACCCAAATTGAGATACGTGATATCTACAAAATTAAAGAAGGTTTTCAAGCTTAATGATTCATTGTCAATTTGTGGTTAAATATCAATTCTGAGTTGTGATTAATTCCTAAAAGTTCTTCTAAGCTTATACGGAAACTAGTCATTAATCAAGTATACCATCTCTATGAAAATGACATCGTAATTTGTCCTTAATACCCATCATTATTCATGTTGCGGAAATATTGTGGATTAACTAGTACACAATCACAAATAAAGAAAATAGAGAAGAAAAAATAACACAAGGATTTAATGAGATTCGGCTAGGCCTACTCGTACAAGAAAAAGCAGAGAGAATTTTCCACTATGAAAGAAAGAAAACAAGTTTACAATACTCTCAAGCTCTTAGGACTACATTGTGTATCCTATACAATGCTTTAGAATTCCCAACTATATTTCTTAATATGGATCATTATGGATCCTCGTGACAAAAAATCATGTCTCACACCCGATAAAGTGTGAGATGACTTAATTAACTGATCAGATCGAGATCAAACTCTATATACTCATATAATGATTTAGGTGGGTTATATTAATAAACTCTCATGATGAACTAACATATCGATGAAAGACTTTGTAACACCTTGGAAATTTCAAAGTTAAGACCCAAGCCATTCTTGAGTAGCGTGTAAGGTCATACCGAGTGATTCTTAATTGTTCTTAGATTCTAAGGTCAACTCATTAGTGTGGGAATGATTTTGGATATCAATTAAGTGTCACTAGAATCCCCTAGCACAAACTTGAGTTGAAAGCTTCCCTACCGATTAAGTTTTGACATAAGATTCTACTTAGGTCAACTTCAAACGGTCATATCTCTCAACTCATAAATAATTAGGTGGCTCATGACCTATCAAATTAAAGGTCTTTGAGTCCTCTTTTCAATGCCACTGAGTTTGATTTATTTCGAGTTCAGAATAGAGAGATATGCCTGTTTTAGTGAAACTTTCTTTTAAGGCATCTCGTCAGATTTTCTAGAGGGGTAGTTTGGTCTTTTCCCACTCCATCTAAGCCTTGACCACATTTTTTCCACCTAATTAATGGTCTAATCAGTGTTAAAACTTCTTTTCACGTTCTTTAACACTTAGAGAAATTAAAGTAGGGTTCCAAGAGGAGAAAAAGCTAGGGTTCAAGCGTTCTTCAAGTTTTCGTCGATTTCGCCAAGAACCTTTGTTCTTTCCAGGTATGTAAGGCTTCTCACAGTGTTGGACTTGTTCGTCCTCACGCCCTACATCTCAATTTAGTCAAAAAATCGTTATATCTTAAAGATCCTACATCTCAATTTAGTCAAAAAATCGTTATATCTTAAAGATCCATTCGTAGCTCTTGATATTGAGTTCAATTCTTTAACAATGGAGGTTTTGATTCTTTTGTTTTGTGAATCTTTGGTAAAGTTATGTTTCCAAAGGAATTATATGAAAGTTCTAATGTATTTGTGTTGGGTTTGAGAATCAAGAAGATTTTAGGAGAAAATTTTCAATTCTAAACTAATTTGGGGTCCTAATTTAAGCTTGAAAATTTGTCGGGATGCTAGGGAGGGGCCTTGGGCGGCACCATGATAGCGCCAAGGCAGACCTTCAGTAGTTCAGGGCCTGGGGCGGCACGCCAACAGTGCGCCCCAACTTTACTTCTGATGTTTAGGGCCTAGCGCCCTGCGCCAGCAGTGCGCCAGGGGTCGCCAGAGCCAACTTCTCCTTTGTTCATCCACGAATGTTCCCTTAAGTTGTGGCTATGCCTTCCTTCTCTGTATTAGCTCCTATAGACTTCATTTACCTTTGAATAGTCACGCATTATCCTACTCACATGTCTTAATGCACTTTAAAACTAAAGTGAGTTTAAGAGAAAAGTTCAAGAGCTATTATTGAGTTTTTAGTTCTATTCCTAATGGTTGATTTGCTATATGTTATGCATTGAAATTCATGAGTTGATTCGTTTATGTTTATATTTCAACATGAACCCTCTTAATTGAGTATTCTTGAGATGAGTAGTAACGTTGAGTTCTGAGTATTGAGTTTTTCCATATTGCTATTGAGATCCTCGAGTTAAGTTGTTCATGTCTATATTTCAGCATGAACCCTATTTTGAGTTATAAATTTTAGAATCTTTTTAAACAAAACATAATTGTTTTAAACTGAGTTTTGAGAAAGTAAAGAGGAGTTTGAGAAAGAGTTTTAACCAAGAGTTGAGCAAGAGTATAAGGGAACTAAGTATTCTCAAATGTAACATTTTTACATTGAGAAAAGAGAAACTTTGATTTCTAAACAAAGTTATGAGTTCAGAGATATTTTAGAGCAGTTAACTCTTTTAAGAGGTTATTTTGAGTAATTACCTCAAAACAGAGAAAGAGTATGTGTTTACACATTTGAGCATGAGTAGATATTATTAGGAGTAGTATTGAGCACCGATATGGGGATGAGTTCAGACAACTCAAATTCCTCATAAACCATGTATGTCAACATGGGTAAAGGATCATACTTTTTAGATGACTCCTTATTGCATTCGAGCAGAGCTTAGTCGATCCACTTAGTTGAGGTGTTCTATAACCCAGCAAGGTATAAGACAGTTCTGGCAGCATGGGCGAGACGATGTATCATCACCTAGCTCATAGTGATAGTTGTCAGTTAGAGAATCTCCCAGATAAGAGTAATTTATTGTATTTTTATATACATCCTTGAGTTAGTATCTTTTATTTATGAAGCTTTAAATATTTCATCTCTTATTATTGCTTTGTATTGAGTTGAGTTGAGGTGAGTATTCTCCCAGCCTTATCAGTTTAGTTATAGTTTTATTCAATCATATTACATACTCGTGCATTTAATGAACTGATGTCATTCGACCAACATCTTTTATAATGCAGATACAGGTACTTATGATCCTCAACAAGAGTCCCTTGAGATCAAGTCGTTCGCTCGTCAGCTTTCGAGTGAGGTCTCCTTGCTTCCGGAGGACTCCAGTCTTATGAGTTGTTGGTATTAGTAGCATTTTGAGTAGTCATAGATCTTGTCCCAACACTCGTTTATATAAAGTAGAGGCTTAATAGATAGACAGTTTTGGAGAGTCTTTTAGTCTCAGAGGTTTTCTTTAAAACTTATGTTTAATACTTAGTATATTCAGAGAGTTTTGAAATTTAATACACTGTTGATTTAGCATTTCTTTCAGTTTGATGCTTGTGTATGCTTGAGTCAGTCTTCCGCTTGTAGTCAGCCAGGATGAGGGTTCACTTGGGGACTAACAATGGTTCTCGAGTGCCGTCCATGTCCAGGGTGTAGGCTTGGGTCGTGACAGACTTAATACAAAGACAACCTATATGATTTGAATCTTTTGTCCCTTCTATGTTATGAACATGCATGACTCTATTGGTTGTTCTTTTATCTTTTATATGTTATTCCGTCATTTCACATACGGCACTATTTTACACGTGCTCACATCCCTTTTATTGGGAGCCGCTACATGTTTTTATTGATGCAAACTCATGTACGCAGACGCAAAATTAAACAATTTGTTATATTCTACATTTCTCTGCTTTTGGTGAGTCCCTCTTTATTTCTAGTGGCTTAGTCTACAATTTTAGTGTTTCATGTTACTTTGCTTAAGGTATGTTGGGAGCCTTGTTCCGGTAGACATTACTCGGTCATGTTAGAAGTTTAATAAATAGACAATCAGTTATGTATTTCAATTTAATCTTTGTATCGCTTTATGAAAAATATTTTTTTTATCAGACTTGCTTCTTAAGTGCGTTTAAAATATGTTTTCGCTTATGCCTAGATATATGCTCATGTTTTAAGTCATGTTATGGATATACTCGAGCCAACAATGACATTAGATACCAATCACGGTCAGGATCTAGACTCGAATCGTAACAAAAAAAATTTACTTTATGTTTTCTTAAGATAGATTTATGCATACTATTTTTTGTTGCTTCAATAAATAAAATAAAAAATATATTTGGCACGACAAGAAATTGGCACGAATGGTACGAAAGTCACTTTTGGGGGTAAAATCGTAATTATTGGGGGTTGGGAAGGGTGTGGTTGTAAATTCAGTATTTTCTTTTACCCAAAATACCCTCTAAAGTAAAACTACTTTGAAAAGTCTTAAACCACTAGATGGTTTCAAGAAATTACATTGCCCAATAATTTTTTTCTTTCCAATAAAAAACACGGCCCAAGAAAGCATTTATTACTCTTATTTATATCTACTTCAATACTCTATTCACTCTCTTTCTTTCAATATTTTTATCTTTCATTGTTGTTTATTCTTCCATTCTTCTTCCTTTTCAATATCTCACTATTTTCGTTCATAAATTTCATCTCATGGGCAAGTATGTCTATGTTGTTTTTAAGGGAAAAAAAGGTATATTCATTAAATTTTATAAACATTCTTTAAATTGATATTTATTAATTTATTGATTAATTAATACCTCTACAAAATAATAATATTTTACAATTTCAATAATTATATTCCATGTTGAGGATAACACTACTAGTTTTCATGAAATTCAAAACATTAGTTTTTAGTTAAATTAATTTTTTTGTAATATTTTCTTAAGAGTATTAATTGTAGGGATAAAATGAGAAAAAAAATTAATTAATTTTATCTTAATTTAATAAATAAACAAGTAATTATATATATAAACGCAACAAACTAATACGACTAATATGGGATGGAGAAAGTATTGAATTGCGACGTAAAAAAATTTGGGCGCAAATTCCTTTGATAGTCATCCATGTTTGAAAATTTGCCTTGTAATATCACTTTTGTTTCTTTTAGGATCACGATATTACCAAGTTATTCCTATTTTCCTCAAAATATAAACCTCACTCCTAATGAAATGTCATGCCACATTATTATTATTTTTAACAATAGAATAAAAACATTTACCTCACTCTTGAATTTTATAAAAAGTAATAAAATTTAAATTTTAAAATTAACTAGTATTTATTATTTATATGTAAATATTTTTAAAATTAATTATAAAAAGTTATTATCTTATTTAGTTGAGTACATTAATTTAATATTGTTGGTACATTTTTTTTGTTATGATATAAAAAAATAAATAAAAATAATATGTATATATATATCTTTTTTCTTCTTTTTTTTTTTGACATTTTTCTTTATTTCCCCCTATTTTCTTAATTAAAGTAGAATAATTGAATGTAATTAAGAAAGGAGAATGCATGATTGGAATTTGAAGTGGCTTCTTAATTCTTCATTAATAAATATAATAATTAATATAATAACTTATACACAATAACTTAATATGATTGTTAAAAAAAATTCAATTTCATTCATCTTTTTATTCAAATTTTTGACATTTTTCTTAATTTTTTCTATTTGTATAATTTATTAGAAAATCTAAAACTATTTCTTGATATCCATTTAAACGACAAAGGTTGATATCCATTTTCATAAAATAGTTCCCATGTAACTATAGACATTAAACACTATTTCCTCTCTTCTTTATTTGTTTTTATTCCTCCTTTATTTGCTTTATTAAAAGTCTTACATTCACAACTCACTTATTCCATTTTTACTCTTAATAATTTTCATAACTCATACTTTTCATATTCATAACTCCTAAATATTTAATTTAAAATTTAAAACACCTTATGGTATTCCATCATTTTATCTATATGAATTCATATTTTTTGTTTCACAAGTCTCCATCCAAGATCATTCTATTATTTCATATTTGAAGTAGTAATATATATATATATATATATATATACATACATATATATACATACATACATATACATACATACATACATATATATATATATATATATATGTATATATATATATATATGTATGTATATATATATATGTATATATATATATATATATGTATACATACATATATATATATATACATACATATATATATATACATACATATATATATATATATATGTATGTATGTATGTATATGTATGTATGTATATATATGTATGTATGTATGTGTATGTATGTATGTATGTATATGTATGTATGTATGTATATATATGTATGTATGTATGTATGTATATATATGAATGTATTTATCCTTTGCCAATCATTTTTCTTTTTATCATCCTAATATCTTTCCTTCAATTATTCTATTCCTGACTATGGGTAATCAGTGAAATGTTTTCAAAATGTTGGATATTTTGATAGCAAAGGAGTTCTTTCGTCTCAAAATCTTAATAATATTCATTACTTAAAGTGGTTCTTTTGATCATTCATCGAAAGAAGACACTTGATTTTGAATTTGACCAATTGAGATATCAGGAAACAATGTTCTTAATTTCTTCATTCGAAGTGAATTCTTAGCCTATTTATGTATATATATATATATATCATGTGGTACTATATATATTCATGTTTTAATCTTGAAGAATAAGATTCTTCAATGAAGACCGGCTTGTGAAATGAATATCGATAACGATAAGGCTTCGAAGAATTATGAATTGATGAATTGATTTATTGAATTCATATTTTTTTGATAGTGGAAGTTGTAAAAATGATGTTTGTATTGTATTACTTTCTCCTTTATTTATTTATTGTATGTTTTCTTGATATCTTTTTAGCTTGATTTTTACATTATTCATGTAATTGTTGTTACTAAGAGCATGTATAAGGTAGTTAAATTTATGCTCAACTTATATGCCACTTTTTTTTTGTCAAGATTTTTTTTGTGGCCTTTTTCTTATTGTAAAATGACAAATATAACTTTTAATATTTTAAGTTTTTCTAATTTAATATATTTATAAATAGTAGCTACTCATAACTTATATCCTTTAATTTTAGTCTTAATAATTTCATAACTTACGAGTATAGTTCAGATTAATTTTCCATTTTTGATATAATTATTTTTTTATTTGGCATGATAGGAATATAAATATTATAAATACCATACATAAAACAGTATCATATTAACAATTGTTTATATTTTTTTGTGTTTTATATTGTTATAATTAAATATTTTATTTTGAATTGATGAATTGATTTATTGAATTCATACTTTTTGATAATGAAAATTGTAAAAATGAGGCTTGTATTGTATTACTTTCTCCTTTATTTATTTATTTATTTGTTGTATGTTTTCTTGATACCTTTTTATCTTGATTTTTACATTATTCATTTAATTGTTGTTACTAAGAGTATGTATAAGGTAGTTAAATTTATGCTCAAGTTATATGACACTTTTTTTTTGTCAAGATTTTCTTTGTGGCCTTTTTCTAATTATAAAACGACAATTATAACTTCTAATATTTTAAGTTTTTCTAATTTAATATATTTATAAACAATAGCTACTCATAACTCATACCCTTTAATTTTAGTCTTAATAATTTCATAACATAGGATTATAGTTTAGATTACTTTCCCTTTTTTGATGTAATTATTTTTTTTATTTGGCATGATGGGGATATAAATATTATAAATACCATACATAAAACAGTACTATATTATCAATTGTTTATATTTTTTTGTGTTTATATTATTATAATTAAATATTTTATTTTATTTATTATTAATTGTGTTTTAAAAAATTGATAACATATAATAATGGCTTTAACATAGCTTTAGGGAGTGGAACATAGTGGTGGATCTATGATTATTACTCATTTAGTCCTCTATGATCCTACTAATTATTATTAAACATGATTAATATAACTATCTTATTTCAATCAAAAGAATTAAGAGAATAAGTTATATTTGATTTTTCTCTCAAAGAAAATCCAAGATAAAATAAATTATTATATGATATCATTGCTTATTCTTCTACACATGTAACAAGTTGTTTTTGTCGCTATTCTTTTCTTGCTTAAAATATATTTAGAGGTTTTTTTTATTACTTTGTGAATATAATAATGTAGGTTATTTTTTATATGTCTTAGCTACATAATTATGAAAATCTATGTCAATATATTATTTAATTGTGATTTTTGAGATTGTAATATGACACGTCTCTTATGCAATCAAGTTATTTATCTTTTTTCTTATTTTTGTGATTTTTACCCCTTATATTTTTCAATCATTTATTTATTTTTACAAATAAAATCAATGCATAACAATTAATGAATTTAATGTCATAATTTATACATATAATAAAGGAGAAATATAGACAAGGTGATGTGACACCTCTCTATGATCTCCATTCTTATTTATCTTTTTTCTCCTTTTTTTTGACCTTTTTTTTAATTTCTTCAATTTTTTTATTTTATAAAAACATCTCCTTAACTCATAGTTCTTTAATAAATAAATTCATAACTTTCAAGCTTTTCATATTCATAACTTTCAATTGTTTAATGTACAAATTAGTAACATCTTAAAATCATCTTAATAGAAATTTATTTTGAGGTATATGTACCTCACACTATAATTGTCTTTTTTATTAGAGTTTATAATATATATTCATGTATTCTTCCACCTTCAATTTTTATAATTCGTAGTTAATTTTATTGATGTGGATTAATAATATGTTAAAAGATGGGAGAAATTTTATTTTTTTATAAGTAAAAAAATATTTATTCAATTAAATCAACTTTTCATCTCCCATTATAATTACCTTCTTTATTAGAGATTTTAATATATATATATATATATATATATATATTCATGTATTCATCCACCTTCAAATTTTATTATTCTTGATTAATTTTATTAATGTGGAGTGATAATGTATTAAAAGATGGGAGATTAAAAGGCAAAAAATTAACCTCTATATATATCTTTCACTATCAAATTATGCATACATGAATCAACCATTTTAGTTTTAGTTGTGCTTAGGAAATGCTTCAACATAATTTTTAATATATTTTAATATTTTTTTTTTGAGTAGTAGCAATTTATCTAATGAGATCATGTATTGATAAATGTGTATCTTGATTACCCTTCTTATATGTGTTCTATTCTTTGTAAAATTTCTTTACATGCTAAGATTTCTCATCTTATTGGTTGAAATTTTTATATTTTTGCTTCATTACTATTTCTTGTTCAATATTTGCTAAATTTTAATGATTCATGCTATGTCATCTATATCGAGAAGCTTGGTACATACATCAGATTTCTTCTAAGGTGATTTTATGCGTTCAAAATTTAAATTCATAATAACAATTCTGCTCCTATTTTATTTCAATTTCTTTTATGATGTATAATTTTCTTATATTAACTTTGTTCAAGAATATGATTAATGATTGATATTGTGTAACTTTGAAAATTATATTGAAGTTTATGACTCAAAAATATAGGCAAAAGTTAATTTCATAATAAGAAATTAAAAGGAAAATAAGAAATCTACTATTACAAATAAATCATTTGTATTGGTTCATAAAATTAATTACATGCATTATACATTATATATGTTAATGCATTTGAAATAATTGTTATGAGTAGTGCAAGAGTAAAACTATTCACTTCTAAGTAACTATAATTTTTTAATTTTTCTTAATAAAGATAGCATTCAAGTACATTAGTAACTTCTTTCTATAATAATGATAGTTAGAAGCTGGATAATTCATCTTCTTTTTTTTTGTCATAAGCTTATAAATGTATATAATACCTTTTGTTTGGAAAAAAAAAAGAAAGTGCATTATCCATAAAAGTGGAAGTGTTCAATTTTATATTTATTCTATATAATAGATAACTCAATATTATTAATTGATGGTCCATCAATTATTTTTATTTTCTTATAGTTTTTTAATTATTTATATCGTATATACACATAATTTTAAGCATATATAAGACGATATGATACTTTTCTATAACAAATATTCATAAATCTTTTTTCTTATTTTCTATTGACATTATATACAATTATTTTCATTTAATTGTTTTAAAGAATCTAATATCCATTATTAGAAGAAAAAAATCAGCTAAAAAATCAAAAATCTGATGTGACACCTTTTTATGGTCAGTATTTTTATTTATTTCTTTCGTATTTTTTTTGGGTATTTTTTCCATTTACTTATTGTGTTAAAAACTATTGAAAAAGATAAAGGAAAAAATAATGTGCAGTATATTAGCGACAGTTATGCATATCCATAACTATAACACATAAATGTTAGAATTAAAAGAAAAATAAATTATTGTTTAAGGGGAAAAACAAGTCTCAAAATGAAAATTTTCTCTTTATTTCTACTTAGTTTATAAAAAAGTTCATTCTAAATTATTGTTATACCGCACGAAGCGCATACAAGTTTCCTAGTAATATTATATATTAAAGTTATGATAACTTATGTCTATTATCTTCTTTATAATTTCTACTCTTAAATATTATTGATAACTCCTGTTTATTTCATTTTTATATTTTTTAGAAATATTTCTTTAATATGTAAATAGTAAACAAAGGTGATAATAAAGACGTAACATAGAAGTTCAAAAAAAAATTAATACCAAAATTGGTGTTTTCATAAATGATCAAGTACTCAAAAGATAGATAAGATTTAAACAAAAGATATTGTTTTCAACTTAATAAATAGATTGTTGTTTCAAAATATGACCTCTTATTTTATTTACTTCTTCATTTATGCACTCTAAGTTGTTTTTTCTACCATATGCATATAAAGTCTATTTGACATATTGAAAAGACATATCATGTTTCAGATGAAGACAAAGATTTACATTGTCTTTTCTGTCACTTACTTGAATAAAAATATTCCATACTACTTCATTATAATTAAAAATTATCAATTCATAGAATTATTTTTTTATAAACAATAAAATAAAATAATTTATTATTTTTCATTAGAACCGCGCTAAGCATGGATAGTTTCACTAGTATATATATATATATATATATATATATATATATATATCTGTGGGGAGGGGGGGGCTGGTAGGTGGTTGGGGAAGGTGTGGACTAAGAAAATTAAAATTTAATTATTTTTTTTCAAAAATAAACTTTTAATACTTTTTGTGAAAAGCGGAGGTAGGGATAGTCAGGAGATGAGTGGGGTAAAAAAATCTAAATTCGAACTATTTTTCAAAAATAAATTTTAAGATGTTAATTTTCTTTTGTTGGGAGAGGGGCTAGTTTGGGTGTAGGAGGGGGGGGGGGTGAGGGGTAGGGACAAAATAAATTGATTTTTTTTAAAAAAAAGAAACTTTTAAAATTTTAATTTTTTTGAATGGGGAGGTAAGGGAAAAAAATTATAATTTGAGGAAAATAAGTTTTTTTGAAAAGCATTTTTCAAAACATTTAAGCCACCCAAACATGAGAAAATTGAGAAACATTTTCTATAATCTATATATAATAGGATAGGCGATAGCGCTTACGTGTCAGCACCACAAAAAACAGTATTTTTTTTTAAAAAAAATTACAAAATATAGATTTGCAAAAAAAAAAAAAAACCAAAGACGCGTTAATGGCAATTAAATATTTTAAAATTAATGGGATCAATTTAATATTTGTGTAAATGTTATTATCTTTTAATTTATTTACGAAAATAGGGTAATTTTTTTAATAAAAAATTAACTATTTAAAACATAAAAAAAAAAATTACCAATAGACAAAAAAAACAAAATAATGCATCTTCTATATCTATTAAAAATTATTAATTACATGTATTCTTTTTAAAAGTTACCACACTTAATATTAGTTAGTTATTTTCAAATTAAATTTAAAAATGTTAGAAAATCCATAAATTTTTTACACGTATTCTTTTTAAAAGTTACCACACTTAATATGATTGTTTTATATTCCTTTTATTTTAAAATAATTAACTGATTGTACATGTGTGGCTAATGTTTAAGTTTCTTTGGATTTTTATTTTAATTATTTAATTATATATATAATTTTAAAAAATTAAATATTACAAAATTGTACTTTGCAAATAAAAATTAAAAAAATTGTAGTTAATTATTTTTAAATTAGTGGGATAAGTTTAATAAAAAAAAGAGAGACTCACTTCTCTTGCCCCTATTTTCCAGTAACTCAAAACACAATCCTTCAACCGTTTATAAAAAAAAGAATAAATAAAAACTAAATGTAAAGCAATTATAACTTCTCTAGTGAGAAGTAAAATGAGTAAAGAAAGAAAATAAAAAAGAAAAGTCAAAGATGGTTTTGTTTTTTTGAAAGGAAATTAAGATGGTATTGGAGCCAAAAAGGATATTGTTGTCCTTTCCCCATGTCGTGCCATTCGTGCCAATTGGTTGTCGTGCCAATAACACTACTCTAAATAAAAATAGTCAGTGGGATAAAAACCCATTGACCCTTTATTTATACATAAAAAAGTAATAGTGATAATAATAAATCAATCATGATAAAGGGTTCTTAGGAACCAGAGGGTTTAAGAGTTAGCTTGAAACAGAATATCTCATGCCTAGGGTGACCACATTTCTTTCAACTTTCCCAACTCTCACCCCATTCCATTTTTGGTAACTTTCCCAAATTCCAATGACAAATCTATGTCAAAATGTGAAGCCTACTAAGAAGGGCTATATAGAGAAGCTTGCATTCACTCCTTTTTCCAGTAAATATCTAAGTCATTCGAGTTTTTAATACACAATTTAGTGTAAAGAATTTTTGTACCATCAAATCACAAGTAACACCAAAATTTATCTTGTTTCTTGCTAAGTGAAGTTTTCATCTCATTAGACGGCTTTACTAATTACTTTGATCAAGATATTCAACTAATCAAACATGAAATGTATGTCCATCATACATTACTAGAAACGGAGAGGTTTTTCTCACTGCGAATCAATGAAAAATTTATGTTATAATATACTCCCTCTGTCCAACAATACTTGTCCACTATTGAATTGGCATGCCCCTTAAGAAACAATAAATAGAAGGGTGATTTTACTATATTACCCTTTGAATATAATAAATACAATGATTTGAAAAATGTAATAGGGAGATGACTATAATTAATGATAAGGGTAAATTAGGAACTAAGTGTAAAATTATCCATTGATTTCATAAAGTGGACAAATATTGTTGGACATCCCAAAATAGTATAGTGGACAAGTATTGTTGGACAGAGGGAGGATGATTTTTCATCCATTTTTTACCGAACCAACTCATTCGAAAAATGCATAGTGAGAAATAGATTTTCACTAAAATATTGGGGAACTTTTTAATTTTTCCATGTGAAAACATTAGCAAAATATCTACGAAAATAACCACTAAACATTTTTCAATAAGAAATTTCAATGGGAAAATAATAACTTTTAGTAGTGATATTTTTGTACGTCTAAATTATTATAAGAGAATGTATGTATTATTTTTTATGCATAATAACTGGACAAAAGATAAAATAATTAACACATATATAACTCAACTTTGCATAACTACGTGATGCATAAAATAAAACATAAACTCTCTCATACTTAATTTATGTATTACGTACTAATACCTGCAACTCTAACCAACTATTGTAGGTAGTAATAGTATTTATCTATTAATTAATTTGATAGTGAATTTTTTTATACGGTTAATATCTAGAAGTTAAACTTCATTAGAGGACATGACACGCATCTTGCCCTATTTTATGTGGTTTAATTTGATAAGATAGTTGCATGGATTTTTAAATTTTAAATCAAATATGATTTTAAATATGTTGAATTTTCTATATAGCAAAAAAATATTATCAAATATGGTATTACTTATCGGAATGTCTATAATAAAATTAAACTTTTCATTTGAAAAAGAAAGCTGACAACCCATTGGAACAAGTTACAATATATTGCGTTACTATAAAATTTCCTTAGTGATCTGGCAGTGCATATTATAAGTTAAATCATTTCTTAAAAGTCCTTTATGCAATTTAGATGGTATTTTCCGTGAGATTAACTTAATATTTTAAAATTAAAAATTTAGATATTTAAAAATATGTGATATATACTAGTATAAGTTGCCATTCTTGGCATATCTCACGTCAGCATGATTTAAAAAACAATACATTTTAAAATAGTGATCAAAATTTGCATAGTTTGAATATCAAAAGGTATAAAATATATATCATATAAATTGAGACAGAAAAATAAGCATGTAAGAGTCTACAAGTACACAGTACAAACCGTATTTGATTTGATTTTTCGGTTTATACTTGTGGCCTTAGGCTAGGATTGAGCCTTAGATGCTTTAAGATTGTTTTTTATTGCCCTTGTGACGTGTGGCTTCCGGTAGGGCTTGTTTTCGTCTGGTGTGTTAAGTTAATTCTATTGTTAAGTTAATTATTCTAACTTTATTAACTAAGTGTAATGCAAAGATACAAATGTAAAATACGTTTCAAAGGAAAAGATACATCCGTTCTAAAAACAAAAAAAGAGAGTTTCTGTAAAAGTGATGTAATGGCCTTTAATGCCATTAACCTTGACAATCCGTTTATAGAAAATTAACTCTCCTATTTGAAACTCTTTCTCTTGCAAACCTATATAAGAAGTGGCTTTGGGTGAACATAATACACTAACACAACACCAATAAAAAGAAGAGAAAAACTTTTCTTCCTTTCTTCTTAGCTTATTCTTAGAATATTTTTGGGCAATTGATTTTGGGCAACCTCCAAACTTTCAACCACGAGTGCACGTGTTTGAGAGTAACTGTGGAACCTTGGGGAGCGACCGGCTAAAACGATTTGCACCGGAGTCGAGCCGAAATCGCTTTCAAGGCAGTGGCTTGCCACGACACAGTATTTGTAATAAGTTATTTACTACTTTTTAATTCTAGTCCAATATCAATATTTTAGTATTTTTTCTAACATGGTGTACCTTGTGTTAGGGCTTGAGGCCTTGGTGGCTCATTGTAGCCGTAGGTTGGCTCTAACCCCATTTAACCCATAAAATTCAATTCCTAAAGCTTCACATAAAGGTAAGACTTTTACCTTTAAATTAGGAGTTGGATTTTATGAGTTAAATGACTTTGTACTTGGTTCTGTTGTCACTTGAATCCTTCTAGTTACGACTTTATCAACTGAACACTTAAAGTTATTAAAACAGGAGTTTGGAGTTAAAGAAAGAGGGACTGAACAGAGAGAACCGTTGGTCCCTAAACCACAGCCTTTTTAAGAAGAAATGAACTACATATATCAGTTCATTTCACATGTATAGTTTTATTGAATACCATCATATCATTTCAAATATATATTTCCCTTAATTTAAGATCGAGAAAGAGATCGATATTCTGAAGCAATATATAATTGCAACTTTGAGGGGAATGTTATCTGGTTCGAGGTCATCATAATATATATATATATAATGTCGTCGGACCAGGCTTCATTCCCCCTAAACTCTGCAAATCCATTATATATTTGGGCCTTAGAGCTTAAGATTTTGACTGTAAGATTATTCTTTCTGCTCATGAAATTTAATTTCCTTTCATGCAATTTACAGGGTTTGTTTCTGGTGAGTGGTAACATATACTAAGGGTGTGCTTGGTACCAAGGAAAGTGTTTTTCACAATAATATTTTTCGGAAAAAAATGTCTTTTTTTTTTTATTGATTTTATGAAATTTGATAACTAAGCAAAAAATAAATAAATTATATACTGTATAATTTATTCAAATACTATGGGGCGATAATAGGATGGAGTGTCTTGGAGATTATGGAATGTTATTCATATAATTTGTTTTACCTATTTTCACATTTTTTTCATATTTAAGAGATTTAATTTTTTAATTTTTATTTAATTTTGACTCTTTTTATTTTATTTTATTTTATTATTATGTGTGGTTTTCCAAGGCTGGTCATCATTGGCTACTGATAAGTTAATTACTCAATGATGGCATCCAAGCTTTTCTATCTCTCCATTTTCCCTTTTCATGCTAAAGTCTGCATGCTCCATTTCTTTTCCCTCTTTTCTTTTGAATTTCTAATTATTTAATGTCTAAATATACACTAAAAAGTAAATATTTTAATTTAAAAGCATATTTGGATTGACTTAAAAGTTGGTCAAATATATTTTAAAGTCAATTTTAGCTTTTTGAGAGTGTTTAACAAATTCAAAAATAACTTAAAATAAGTAAAAGTAAAAAATAAAACTCTCCCTACTTTTTATTTTTGACTTAATAGTCAATTAAGTTTGACTTTAAAAGGTTACTTTTTAAAAACTATATTTTTCTAAGTCGATCCTAACAGACTCTAAATTTCTCCGGACCCTTCACATATATTTGGCACATGGACAGAGAAACAATTGTTTAAGCACCAAAAGATTTACGAGGAAATTAATTGAAAAATGATTAGTATTTCCTTGTCATTATAAGTAGCCATAAAACCCTTATTTTTCTATAATCTTGTAATAATGCGAATGCATTGTGGAAGATAAAAATAATATACATTTATTTTATTTAACTTCTGCCGGTAAAGGCTTTATCACTCTTTGTTAATGTGTATATTTATTGCTGCTAAAAGTGATTGTTGTTGTAGTGAATTAGTACTTTGAAATATTTCTTCTATCCTAATAATTCATAGTAACAATTATATGATACTTCTATAAAACATACAAAATATGAGATGAATCATGATATTATTCTAAAATATGATGTCACAAATAATAACGACAATTGGAACTATATATAAAACAATTGTTTTTAGTTAAAATCTAAAGAAATCAATTACAATTTCCCAATACCAAACAACTAATCAATTTTTATGAGAGAAGTTCTATTAAAAAAACATCAAATGGATAGCTTGTACTAACTTAAACTTTGTGATCTAAAATAATTTATGAATTGTTTCGTTACCTCTTGTCGAGAATATAATTAACTAATAAAGCTAAGGTGTGCTCTCTCTCTAATAGTTTAAGCTTTTAGATGCAATAGTCACACATTTCAACATAGTATCAGAGCTGACAGATGTCCTAGGATCGAATCTCACCATCATCAAAAAGAATTTCCACGTGATCGACCTATGAAAAAGAATCAGGCCCGCACGTAAATCGTAAGGGGGCGTGTTTAGAATATAATTAACTAATTATAAAAGTGTGCTCTCTCTAATAGCTTAAGCTTTTAGATGAGACGGTCACACACTTCAACACTTCTACGCTGTAGTTTTCTCTTATATATGTCAAGAACATACGTTCATCTTTACCCTATATTACCTAAGCTAATTAAGAACCTCATTGAATTACCTAGTGGTTTCACTAGGTATAGATGCATGCATGCACACGAGGACTTGTCTCTGATCAGTTTCATTGCTAATATAATCTTTCATTTTGCTATAAATAGTATGTCTTCTTTGACATAAAGTAAGTTTAAGACTTCAAATTTTGCTATTCTCATGCAACGCCAACTATCAATTCCGCTCGTGCCAAAGCGTCAATGTCTCAGCAGCTATAGCTATATGCGTGTCACGTCTTTCTAGTGCAGTTAGAGATGTGTGCAATTTCACCACATGATAGACCTATCTCGTAAAAATGATTTTTTATGACTACTTACAAATTGAATAATAAAAATGACGATATTTTAAGATTTCGTATATGTAAAAATAAAAAGCTCTTCTAAAAGTGACACAAACTAGAAACAAGTTTGCTAAAATTGAAAGAATGAAAAACGATGGGAAAAAACAAGTATTCTGGAAAAATGTAGTATTTGTATCCAATCAAAGAGAGGATGAATAAAGTTGTATTCGTTGTATGTCGAATACAATTGATACAAAATAAATACAGAATACAATGCAAAATAAATATAAAATACAATCCTCTCTCCTCCCTCTCTCCTCTTAATATGTATTCATTTTGATACAAATCAGTTTGTATTTGTATTTTTTTCTCCAAAATTTGTGAAAAAATACACTCTCTCCTCTCTCTCCCAGATCTCGCTCATCTCTCTCCTCCCCTAACATTTTGCTATTATTCGTAATTAAGCAAGCTATAACTATAAAGTCCTATTTAAAAACAAATGTTTGTTGTTTTTGAAAGTTGCCCTATTTTTATTAGGAACAAGATGTGCTCAAAAAGAAAAGGAATAATACTTATTCGGAAAAGAATATTTTTGACCCATTTAGTAACAATAAGAACATTTTGGATCAAGCTATTAACGACAAGAACATTTTTGAACCGAAGTATTGACATAAAGACATTTTTGACCCTTTTCTTTTTTAAAAGTATTGGTAGGTCGGAATTTATTTGTGTCTTTTTTGACCTATTGGCTATTAGTTGTCACTTGTGAAGAGGAAATGTATGTAATACCACAAAGTTTGAGTTGATTTTTGTTTCATGCAAAGGCTAAAAGAATGAGTTGTGGAGCAGTCGTCCAGTTGACAATTCATTTGGGAATAGATCAACATCTTCTTTTTTGTTTTATAATGAATATGTCGTATCTATTTTGAAATTGTTATCCTTTATTTATTGAACCAAACAATCCCTTAATGAGCCAGTTACTGAGTCAAAACAATAAAAATAAATCTTAAACGACTCTTGTAAAGATCAAGAGCCCATCGACCCACCATCACTATTATGAGTCGAAAAATTTCCATCAAGACTCCATTTGGATATGATTTCAAATCAATTAAATTGGTTTAAAGTTAAAATTTTGTTTGACCAGATAATTTAGATTTATTAAATTATATTTTTATTTTCTTATAAATATGATAAATAACAATAACAACACATTCAGCATATATAATTTTAAAATTACAAGTGGAATATATGCATATCTTACATCTATCTTCATAGGATAAGTAGATTGTTTTTTAATAGACCCTTGGTTCAAAAGAAATTTTAACAAAACAAGATGCAAAAAAAATATAATAACCAAATAGCACGATACAAAGCAAATAAAATAACAAATAATACCACCCACAAAAGATTAAGAATGCAACTACAAATACTATTATCAATAATGAGAAGAGGAAAAAGAGGAGGTTAGTCCCCTACTTTCCCACATAAAGTGTGACAACACCAGACTATCATTAATCTTCTACTTTGATTCTAAACTTTTATACTTTCTTATCGAGGGTCATGTCTTCAATAAGCTGGAGTTGTGTCAAGTCATGCCTGATTACCTCTCCAAGTTTTTTTTTCAACCTACCAGACCTCTCTTAACTCCTGCTACAACCAACCTCTCACACCTCCTAATTGACTCATCCTTAGACCTCCTTTCACATGCCTGAACTAGCTCATGATCTTCGCAAATGTGAAATCACATAATTAGTGAAGGCATAATACATAAATGTGCCCTTTTAACTTGACCTCATTTCACATTTATGTCATAACTTTGGGTGTGCACAAGTAGGTACTTAATTAAACTTGTATAAAGTTGAATAAAATAGACACATGAATCCTTTGTGACAAATATACATGGACGTAAATTGTCATGTAGAATGTCACGTAGGATGTATGTGCCAATTTAATCAACTTTATATAAGTTTAACTGTCTACTTGTGCATACTTAAAGTTGAAGGGTATGAATATGAAATGAAGTCAAATTAAATAACATATTCAAGCTATCAAAACTTTCCCAACTCTCATACAACCTTACCAGATCAGCAATTATACTTCAAAAACAAAAGTACACCAAAATATCCTAAGGTAAAATCATATATTTTCATTTTTTTTATAAATAAATATGTATCATTACAGTCTTTTAAATACTCATAATTTTACAAAAATTCAACAATAATAGTAACTAACTATTTTTTTCTTTTAATATAATCCTTCTATATTAAACTTGAAATCATACTTTAGGAAGAATCTGAAATTTTGTATAGATTTAGTAATAAATAAACATTGATTTCAAATTAAAAGTTAAAACTATGTCCAAATACGTTAATACAATAGTCAAACGCCTATTAAAAGACCATATGATAAATTTAATAATACTAACACAAGTGATTAAAGATGAGGAGAACCGCAGAAATAGCGTAGTATTAGGAGTCATTTCACAAAATCCACCTTTTTCTGTTCTCTGTTTTTTTTTTCTCTCTCTCGAACCCAAAATTCTTGTGTAAATTTCGAAACATTCACTTTTACCTGTCGGTTGGGAGAAGAAGAGGGAAAAAATAATCACAACCTTTCCCTTCCCCTCTCTCTTCTCTCTCCCCCAAAAAACTATGCAATTCCAGGCCAATTTCTTCTTCATTAACAACTTATTCCCTTTTCCTTCTCCGGCACGGCGGCCGGGACTTCTAAGTCCTCCGCCATCTCCCACCCTTTCATCCTATGAGACTCCTCTCATCCTCCCCCTCCCCTCCTCCTCTTCCCTTTGATAACTCCAATGGCTTCCTCCCCTTATCATCGTCTCGTTTGATTTTATCCGCTTCCCCTGCTGCTTCTCCTTCTCCGTTTGAGTTATTGTTAATAGATCCAACTTCTAAACCTACTGTCATCCTACCTGTTGTTCCTAATGCTGACGGTGCTTCTGATTTTGCAACTATTTGGTTTGTTTTCGGTATTCTTCTTCTTTCGTTGTTCGCTTTCGCTTTTATTTTCCATCTGCGGATTAGATCTCGTCAATTGCCGCACTTACACAACTTTAATTCTCTTTGGGCTGTGAGATTGCTTCTTGTGTTATTCGCTTCTCTTTGGGCTGTTAATGAAGTGATTCGTTTACCGTTTATTCGCCGGAAATATCTTTACCCCTTTTTGCCGTCTTTGTCGTTGAATCAACAAGCTGAGATCTGTAAGGTTCATGTGGTTCTTTCATTAGGATTCTTCGAACCGGGTTTTTTAATTACTCTTCTTTTCTTGGTTAACGAATCGATTAAGACGCAAAATCCTTTCCGGACTTGGGGTGTTGCGCTTGTTTGTTTAGCTTGTTCACCGATTTTACTGCTGCAGTCGTTCTTCGTGTTCTTCTCCCCGTTGGAGGCGCAATTGCCTACGTATATGCACGCCAGTTCTTACCTTTCAACTGACCATTTTGGAAACAAATCGGTGCTTTGTACCTATCCCTTGTTCAGTTGTGTTGTGTTTGGAGTATTCAGCATTGCTTATTCGTTAGCGTTTTTGCTGTCATGTTGGAGGGTGATGGCATTTGTGATCAACAAGAAGATTCGGGTACGGTTGAACATGCTTGCGACATCGTTCATGATATTGTTGCCGATGCAGATTCTTTGCTTAGGATTGTCGCCATTGTGGCAGCCGGCAGAGCCTATACATGGATATGTTGTACTAGCGATGGACCTTGCCGTTGCGTGGTGCGTGGTGATCGGGGAGGTGATTTTGGTGATAAGGCCAATTGCAGATGCATTAGCTGCAGGTGGAGCATTTTGCCCATGGAGTCCCGGATGCAGGTCAGTTGTGGATTTACCGTAGACTCGCAACATTTTACATACTTTAGTTTCATACGTATCGGTCAATCTGTCTCGTAATTACCTTGATTGTGAAAGAAGTTCATTCATATTCTTATATAGTTGGAAAATTATCTCTTATTTGCTTTGATCATGACTGAAGTGTAATTTTAATTCATACTAATAAATAAAACAATAAATTTGGACATTTATCTTAAAGTATTTTGCCAATCTATGCTAAAGCTCCCTAAATGTCAAGGAAAAATAGGTTGTGAGTTTGCTGTAATTGCAAGTGTATGAATAGTTTCAAAGTATAATGAAAGTTAAATTTAATCATCAGCTTAAATAAGCTGATTAAAAGTAGCGGACAAACATCAAATGTTGATGACTACATTTTCTATTAAAGTGATTGAATTGTGCTTATAACTATTACATTAAAATATAATAGAGATAATTATGAGTTGTGTTTTTTTTTTTTTTTTATGACAAGGGAAACCCGCAGTCACTATCCTTTGGGTGCGCACAGGGTAAAACCCCCACTCCTATGCAATAGCTCGCAAACCACACAGGAGAGATAACCCGCACTAGGCAAGGGCAGTGCGACGAGCTTGACCCAGAAGGCAAATCGCTTGCTTTCGCTGGCAAGGGGTTTCGAACTTGAGACCTCACCACTCAAGAACAATTTTTTGAAAATTATAATAAATATTAGGGCTAAATCATTAAAAAAGTTTTTGTCATACTGAAAGTGCTTATAAGCTGTAAAATATGAACATTTTTGATACTCTATAAGCATTTCTCATATTTCAATTATGTAGATGAGCTAAAACAAATTATAAAGCTAGTTTGACTGTTTACACCTGCATTAAACCATAGAAATTATTATTTCTCAAAAGAAACTATTGAAGTTCTTGGCGACCTCTTCTTGGAAGGAAGGAGTTGAGAAGAAACTTTTTGATAGGTCAAGGATTTTGATAGTTCCCTCATTGTTTGCAAATAATGCAATTTGAATAGACATTGTAGGAACTACGTTCGAAAGACTTGTAATGGTAAGGTAGACATTACTGAACTAGCAGAGAGCTCTAATGTTATCACTAACTTGTAATTTTGCAGTTAATAGAATTCTGAATATAAAATTGGCACTTGCAGGCCAGGACTTCCTAACGGTTCAGGGAAGACGATGGATAATGGAAATTTATAGCGATGAGCAGAGGCCATGAAGGACATCATGATCTGTTCTTATCATTGTGTTTTTTTCTCAAGAGAGATGAGGGAGCCAATTTTTGACGATTTCAGTGTGTAAATGCTTTGGTGATTTGGTTCATTAAGCATAGAGAGGGGGGTTATTTAGAAGTTAAACTTCGTTTATACTTTATTTATTACTCCTGGAGGAAAATGTGTGTACAGCATTCAGTTTCATATTCAGCACTTTCTTCTGCATCCCCTCTTCTATAATTGTACAAATTTTTTACTATTTTTCTTCTTATACAGTTAGCAAATATTGTTCATAGTTTCAGAAACAAAAGTTACTGGTTTATTTTGAACGAGTCGTGAAAGATTTCCCGGGATCTGATCCTGAGAATTGACCCCAACCCTGGACCTGATTCCCGTCCCCATCGTCCACTGACCTGATACCTAGAATCCATACCTGACCCAACTCTCGATCCCAAGGTCGGTTCCTTGGTTGGGTTTTGATGAATTATGCAAATAAATAGTAATTTGGAATATTTCCTACAAATGAATTCCAAAGTATAGTACCATTTACTTATAAAATATGGATCAAACCCGTCTTTTACCCAAACGATTTTGTTGTGACCTAGTGAAGCAGACATTAACTGGAATGTGCTCAGTTTTTCTTGAGACATATTCAAAGTACGGCAAGGAAGTAGCTACAAAATGATCTCAGTCAAATTATAGTTATAGTTCTACTTTCAAGCATTTATTTCAAGTGGTTTGGCTTGACCCCTACCATGGCTATTATTTTCAACATAAGTTACACAAAAACGGAGGGGGTTATGTACCTAACCTCTGGCAAAAATAGATAGTGGAAATTAGGACATCAAAAAAGGAAAAGGCTACAAACTTATAACCTTTCACTCAATAAGCAAAATACAAGATTCAACTAACAAAAAAAATTACATTTGTCATATCTTCTTCTTATGCAAGGTAGTTGCCCAAATTAATAACACTTTTTGCAGCTTGACTTGCATCAATAATTTCCCTAGTATCTCCCTGATGCTTTTCAGGTTTCATATTATCTTCAGATATAATTTTCCTATTGGATTTGACATTATTCAATCTGCATACTTCATCTCTATAGCATGTTAACAAGTGCAGCAATACGAAGGTAAATAATCATACGCAATTATTTGATATTACACTACCTTGGAATTATAATTAAGCATTTGGCTATTCTGATATAAGCAATTTTGAAATGTAATTTGGTTTAATATGTAGGGAATTTGTAATGTTACTGTCTGTGCATATTTTAGCGCAAAATACTGAAGATGTCTTATCTTTTGAGATCCCTGAAGACAGTAATGGATAAGGAAAGTAGAAATAGCAAGCTAAAAACACATATGTATTTTAATGAGTTAATATCTCAAAAGGTCACTCAACTTTGAGAATTCATCTAGCAAAATCATTGAACTTTATTTCGTATCAATAGAATTAATTTTCAGTAAGCAATTACTAGTACTCGCGAATCATTTCAAACCACATGTTTTTTTTTTGTCAACCAAACAAAAGTGGCCTTCAGTTTTCAACCTAGTTATGTTTGTCCATTAAAACTCATTTCTTCAGTTTGTACGAATGCAATTTATGGTGTCAAGAACTGCCTCAGTTGTGTCCAGCTGGTTTAGTTGACAAAGTCTTAAACCACACATGTTCTGTCTTTGCTAAATTTAATGCACTTATTTCCCATCTAACATAACTTTTGCCTAGATTCTTTCCCTTCCATTAAGTCATTGAACTTTATTAACAAATTGTTGTAAATAAGATTTAAGATGACAGGAACTCTTGTTTAGCCCCTACAAAATTGAGCTCATCTCTCTTATTCATAGACAAGGAAAGTAGTTCCAAAAATGAAGTTTTTAGAAAGGGATTGTCATTTTTTCATTTCAAGATAGTGGTAAAATGACAGAAATATCAATGTTAGATGCTTAAATAAGCTTAATTAAGAATAATTCAACTACTTAATGGAAGTATTACTGATCTTTATATACATATATCTGATTAGAAACTTGAGTTACATATCTAATCACATAAAGATTAGGCTCTTATTGGAGATTACCATATGCTAGTTTAATTAACTATGCAATACATTCGACATTTGGTATCATATAGAGTTGGAGAAAGACGGAGAGAGATGATCAGTAATAGGTTCAGGAGAAAACGGAAAATTCCAATTGAGTAGTTCTTCAACCATTTGCATAGCGATTCTGTTTTCTTCGTCCAATGGTTTACTAATGCCAAGTTCAGAATTCGTGTTCTGATGATCATGAGGCTCCTCCTCCTTCTTTCCAAGCTCGAATTTTGTTATCCAATTAGAACCTGAATGTTTCCCTGATCCTTTTTGCCACACTCCAATATGACAGTTATCGTTATCGAGCCTCAGACAGGTCATAGAAGGTGCTGTATCCTTGCAACATTTCCTCAGCTTTGCATTCAGCACAGTATTAGACAGTGTTGATGAAGAAGATAAGGGGAATTTCATGTCATTAGTACCATTACTGTTAACACTCTCCTTCACAATTGGGAAGTTTGTTTTTGCAACTTGTCCATTCATCAAGATAGCCGCTTCATCATACGCTCTAGCTGCTTCCTCTGCTGTCTCAAATGTTCCTAGCCATATCCTTTTCTTCCTATAAACAAAAAAATCGACTTAAAAAGTTTCATCATGTATATACTAGAGAGTAAAATTGACATTTTCATCGCACTAGCAACTAAAAAAATGTTGGTAAATTAATAACTGATATATGTCCACATTTTCAGTGTACTTGTAGTTTCTGTTAGTGGGGTGGATGAGCGAGAAAAACTTACAGCAGAGGGTGGCGAATTTCAGAAACCCAAGAACCCCACTGGCGTTGTCTGACACCTTTGAACTTCTTTGATTGTACCATGTTGTTCTTTGTCATAGATTATTAAAAAAGTTGCAGAAGTTCTAATAAAGGTAGACACAGAAATGAATGATGAAATAAGGGTTAGGTGAGAAGAATTAAAGCCATCACAGAAAGATAGGATGGTGTCGGTAGAGGAGGAGGAAGAGTTTAGTGATCTAATTTATAGAGAAGGTACGTAGGTATGTCTATACATAGTACATTACTGTTCACATTTTGTCCAAAAAAAGTATATATGAGTTTGCTCACATTGTCGGTTTCAATCTGAATATGAATCCTTATAGATATATAACAGATTGAAACCTTATAGATATATAATTTTATTAGATCAATATGAACTGTGATGATTCATAATAGTTGACGCTAACTTACTTGGTATTAACGTAACGTGTTATTATAATTGTTTGTATGTATAGATGATTATGGGGTGTGGGGTGTGGGGTGTGGGGGGGTTGGAGAGTGCAATTAAAGAGTTCACCTGCTCATCTATTGACTGAACTGAAGGGGAGTAAATGAGAAAGTAATAGTATTAGATATATAGGACAAAGTTTGAGTCTGGCTTTATTTGGAAAAAAAGATCTAAACGTGCTTCTTCTCTCCATCTTTTTCAAACTCTACTCAACTTCTAACTTTAATCGATCACGAATTAATACTCTTTTCAGAGAACCTAGTATGGATACAACTTTGACATTACTTAGGAATGTGTTGCAGTTCCTAACTATATTTGGTTGGGGGATAATAATATAAGTAGAGGAAGAAAAAAGTGGCAAAGAAGGAGGACTTTGATATTCTGGGAATTATCAAATTGTATTTGCATACAAGAGTTTGACCTGTCTTACAAAAGACAAGAAAACGTTCAATGGAAGTAGTGTGAACTAAAAAGAAGAAGAAGATAGTGTTTTTAGTGTATTATTACTCCATATTATAAAAGCTATAACTGCGGGGAATCTTAGTAACTTAGTTGGTTAGCTGCCTGAATTTTCACCTTGTTGGTGAGTGTTTGATTCCCCACGTGGTAATCTTCTACTGGTGCAATAATTGCATATGACTTAAGAACTGATTATCTAACAACGACATTACTCATCCTGCCAGAGAGAAGTAAAAATACTCATGCTCGCTGTATAAGTTCGCATAGGAAATAATATCAACCTTAATGTAATTACCTTATCTTTTTCATTTTTTGATTTTGGGATTATAATGGGGATTGGTCAAGAAATCTGATTACGGGCTCACGTGTAAGAAATCTACTAAATATTTGATTATAAACTCAATCATTATTATTATAACATATAAAATATTAACTTGAGTTTGATGTTACTTTTGTTATATAATGAAAGTCGTTGTCTCATTGAGGGAAGGTTCTTCACTAGTAATTAAAGTTCAACAGGCAACTATGTACTCTTCCCTCCCCCTCGCTCTTCATTTTCATTACAATAGAAATGAATGGACTATATTAAATGGGTTCCTGCTACTTGCTAGTGTTTTCTTATATCCCTCTTCAGGAATTTTCATCTTTTTGCATTCTTGATGACTCGAACCCACGACTTTATGATTAAAGATAAAGGGTGCTTACCATAGGCTCATGCTAGTGCAACCCCATAGGCACTGCCAAATTATTCTCCTACACCCTAAGCCTAATAACAAGCGATCAAACAGATAAGAAGGTAGTAATATATAAAGGAAAAAGAAACAAAATTTATTGCTCTTCCTAGGGGTGGCTTAACCTTAAGGCAACTAACTAGATTCGACTCCTCTTTATTTCTTTTCTCTCTATTTTCCCCAAGTTCTTATAGGATGGAAGACTTGTGTCATGGTTAAAAGATAATGATTGAGATTTAATTGATTAAAGTAAGGTCCTAATCATGGTTAGGATAGTAAATTTTCCATATATTTGCTTAATTCCAATTGTTTCGGCAAACCCTATAATTTTAGCAAAACATTATTTCATTCACAAGTGCTTAAATACTTTTCTCTTTTTGCAACTTAGTTAGGATCGACTTCTTTTTTTTTTAATGTATAATTGAATTGTCTTTTAGAAAAACATGTAGGAATGGATATAATGGCATTTTACAACATTTTGGAAAGCGCGACATATTTTTAATGATGACTTGTAATCCCTCTTGGCCTTGGCCTGAATTAGTAGAAGAACATTTACAGCCAACGGATGAAGTACAACAACAAACTTGATTTAATTAGTAGAGTATTTAGCGCAAAAAAAGAGGAACTTAAAGCAGATATTCAGAAAAAGAATATATTTGGAAAGGTTGCAGCTTTTATGTTGTAATTATACTCATGGATAGATGTAAATTATACTAACACCAGAAGCCTGAGATAAAATTGTATATGTTGAATTACCTGATCCCATTACACATCATGATCTACGTACAATATGTGCATAATTCAGTATTTTCATTACAATAAATGCATAAAACCACCCATATGAATCAAACGTTATATATATATGATTTACATATCGTAGAACTTGCTACTCTTATCAGATTTTTTTTTCTCCAATTTGACATAGAGCAGTAGTACTCAATGCTATCCTTCAACCAAAATAGTACTTATAGCTTTAAAAGTTTCTTTGTAGAAATGCATCAGCTTTACAACATCTCTGTATGAGCTTCTTTCTGATGCTACACTAAAGGGAGAATTGTCTTCACCTTGTCGAGTATTTGGCGAGATCACAACACTAGTTCCAACAACTTGTATTTGTTTATTAGTGCTAATAAGAGTTAGACTTTGATTTACTTGTATTCGAACTTGCTACTGCATCTAGGTGTTGTATATCCAATTTATCAATAGTAGAACTCACCATAGCATTCTGTTGTTTATTACTACATGACTTGGTTGGCAACAATTTCACTTTTTTTGCACCACTGTGAAGATTTGTGTTGAAGTTTCACATTGATCAAATAAATTTCCAGCACTTAAATCACTTTCTTTAGCATATTGTGGTACTGGTGCAACATCCAAAGTTCTAGTTTTTATCCCCTAATCCTCCATTGCGGATGAAAACACTATAGCACGAATTAGCAACTTTTAGCAGCAATAAATATACACATTAACAAAGAGTAGTGCTAAAGTCTTTACCGGCATTAATTAATTGTCATTGGATCCAATGACGCTATAGGCTTTAAGGACATTTAATTACCGCTAAAGATCATTTTTGGTGTAGTGAAATTGGATCTCAAGTATTTCAGTAGATGCAATAGTATTACTTGTAGCAGCTACACCTTGTATTCCACGGGGTACAACAAGACTCTCCATCCCAGAAGGCACAAATGCAACAAGACTCTTACTCGAACAACTCATTGTTCCTGTTGGAATTAATGCATTCACACCTTGATGTTTAGTCTTCCAATATTGTCTCTTAGTTTTTCAAGAAGTCTTTTAGGATTTTATAATACATGTATATAGTAAATTATGATACATGTATCTAGTCATTTGTGCAAGACCTTTGGCTTTACATTTTTAGTAGTATAAATAGAGATGTAGCTGATGATTGTAATCATCTCAAGTGACCTTAAATAGCCTATATAAAAATTGAGCATTCTCTAAAGAAAGTATTCTCCTTCTATATTTTCTACAAATTGGTATAAGAGCCAGGTTTTCGTTCTTAATCTGTGGTTATGTGAAGAAACAATTATGGCATCCAAAACAAATGAAGGTGTTGATTCTTCAGTTGTTCTTACTCCATATTTTGATGGAACTGATTTTGAATACTGGAAGATAAGAATGAGAACGCATCTGAAAGCTGAAGGTTTGTGGACTATTGTTGCAAATGGCTATGAAGAGCCAGAAAACGATGGCGAACTTACAGCAACATAGATGAAAAATCTTGAGGCTAAGTATCGTCAAGATGCAAAAGCCTTGAGCAAAATCCAAATGGGAGTCTCAAGAGCATATTTAGCAAAAATTGCTACTTGTGAGACTGCAAAGCAAGCTTGGGAGTCTCTGGAAACTGAGGTGTATGATGACGAAAAGGTACGCACTATAAATCTTCAAACTCTTAGAAGAGAGTTTCAAAACTTGAAGATGATAGAATCTATAAAAATAGATGAATACTGCACAAGAGTCATGAATATTGTCAATGAAATAAGAAATCACGGTGATACAATTTCTGACCAACAAGTTGTGGAAAAGATTCTAATTAGTGTCACAGAAAAGTATGAGTACATTGTTGCTATCACTGAGGAGACGAAAGATCTTTCAAAGCTTTCCATCAAAGAGCTAGTTGGATCATTTCGTGCACACGAGAAGCGAAGATTTTTTCGTGAAGATCAACCCAAAGAGACGGCTTTCTAGTCCAGAACCAATGAGAATTCTCAAAATTTCTCAAAAAATCAACAAAAGAAGAAGTACAATCCAAACAAGAAGCAGGATCATGGTGGTTCTTCTAAGAAGGTTGAAGAAAAATGTGAGAAAAGTACTAGTCTTTTATGTAAAATTTGCAAAACGACTAATCACAATGCAGAAAAATATTGACACAAAGGCAAGCCCCAATGTAACTTTTGTAAAAAGTTTGGCCACATTGAGAAGGATTGCTGGCACAAGCAATGGGAGCAAGTAATTTTTTGTGAAGAACAGGAGGAAGAAAAGGAAGAAAACCTTTTCTTTGTTTCTCAATCTGATGCTTCAGTAAAAAGCAATGAATGGTATGTTAATAGCGGTTGTAGCAATCACATGACTGGGGATGAAAATGCTTTCCTCTCAATTAATAGTAGCACCACTACTAAAGTGAGGATGGGGAATGGAGCCTTAGTTGATTCAAAAGGAAAAGGTACCATTTCGATCAACATAAAAGGGAGCAATAAGCAAATTCATGATGTTCTTTATGTTCCTTACTTGGAAGAAAATTTGCTTAGTGTTGGTCAACTCATGGAAAATGGTTATTCTCTTGTGTTTAGAGATAATTATTGCAAGATTGATGATAAAATTGAGTCAAATCAAGTCATTGTTGAAGTAGAGATGATAAAAAGAAATTTTCCTTTTACAATGCATTCAAAATGAAGTGGCAGATGATTTATCGCTTTGGCACAAAAGATTTTGTCACTTGAATTTTCATGGTTTGAAGCTTCTCAAGCAAAAAGACATGGTGCAAGTCCTTCCTGAGATACATACTGAGATTAAGGTAGAGAATACTTCTATCATATCTTTATATGAGTCAAATCAAGAAGATGATGAGGATGATGAAAATGTCCCTCAAGGGGGAGAAATCTCAGATTCAGATGATGAAGAACCGCCTCCAAAAGAAACAGAAATGTTGAGTGACATTTATCAAAGATGCAACTTTGCCGGTGTTGAGCCAGAAAATTATAAGGAGGCAATAAAGCATGATGTTTGGAAGAAAGGCATGACAGAAAAAATTCAGATGATTGAGAAAAATAATACTTGGGAGCAAGTGACTATACCCAAAGAAAGAAAAGTAAGTCTAAAATGGATTTACAAAACAAAACTCAATCAAGAAGGAGATATTCAAAAGCACAAGAAAAATGCGAAATTCAGTTGCATTATTGCTAGACAGGAAAATAACTTGCCGACATCTTCACCAAAGCACTTCCTAGAGAAAAGTTTTGCTATCTTTGAAAATGCATTGGAGTTGTCAAGCAAATACATTAAGGGGGAGTGTTGTAATTAATGCATTCACACCTTGATGTTTAGTCTTCCAATACTGTCTCTTAGTTTTTCAAGAAGTATTTTAGGATTTTATAATACATGTATCTAGTCATTTGTACAAGACCTTTGGCTTTACATTTTTAGTAGTATAAATAGAGATATAATTGATGATTGTAATCATCTCAAGTGACCTTAAATAGCCTATATAAAACTTGAGCACTCTCTAAAGAAAGTATTCTCCTTTTAAACTTCCGACAGTTCCATCAATAGGGAGTGGAGAAGCATTTGTAGTGTCCTCTTTAGTCTCCCACTGAAGTAGTAGAATCATCGTGTGTTTGCAATCAAACTTTTTGGTAAGATTGATTTATTGGAACCAACTGCAGAACAGTACCTTTCTTTCTCAAAAGAGGATTAAATTCCTTGTGAACCTCTATCATTCCTTCAACATCCTTGTGTGGCTCACCTAAACTTTGAAACTTGATTATTTGTGACTTGCTTCCTTGTAAAAACACGACATACACTCTCCTCGTGACATTGATGTTTACAAACAATTGAGGTATATATGGAGGAAGATTATCATAGACAAACTCTAGAAAGTGTTCCTCAAATCTTCCGAATTTCTCATCAATATATTGAAGTGTCAACCATTGTGGTGATTTGTCCAACAAGTCAAGTTCAACTTTTACTTTAGGTTGTGTTGATTTTAAATGAGCAGGTCCTTCATATTTTTTAGTTGGGGTTTTCTGTTTCTCCAACTCTATATACAGCATTTTGGTTTTCTTGTGATTTTGTGATGGTGCTTTATGATCCAAGTTTAGATATTAGGATGCTAAAATTATCTGTTTTTATACAGATATACAAGTGCATATCTTTAGTAAAAGTATGTTGTACATGTGTATATAGGAAAAGGTGTACAACTTTCATACAAGGGTTAGAACTGCAACAAAAAAATCATATGGAAGATTGTATATGCTGAGCCACAAAGTTATACCTTGCGCTTAGATAAGATAACGGAGGAGAGAAACATAAGATGCTTTAAAGGTAGTAAAACTTCAGCTAGATCTTTCCTCTACCATTTCGTACTTTGATGCAAAGCATACAAGAATCATATGCTAGATTTCGTTCTACGTTCCCAAATGTAGATTTAACTTTCACTTATATTTACGTTATATATTTAAGGTATTTTAAAGAATTTTTATGTTTATATATTGATTTTGAACCTCCTAAATGTAAGATTAGAGGTTTTCCGAACCCCCTTAATTGAAATTCTGGATCCGCCACTGGTTGTCCTTGAGAACTTCCTGTATTGAAGAAAATTGTTAGCTTTTTAGCTTGGAGGCTGATCTGGAAAAAGTAAAAAAAAAATTTGTTTTCGTCAACAAGTCCATAACAATAACAATACCAATGATATACGACAAGCAACTATAGCAATCTTGGAGACAAACGAATCATGATGCACCAAAAAATCACCTCTAGTTTAATACTTATAAGTTATAACTGAGGTGATTTATGGTGTACTTTGAGGACTTGTAAAGTAGTCAAATTCAGTGTTTCAATATAGAACAAACAATATGATCCACCAGTTTGAATATAGAAGGTCTGATTTGGCAAAGGGAAAAATAAAGCTAAAAATCGAATAACGAAAGATAATTTTTTTTCTTGACCATCCATCTGTTTAACTCAAGCATAGAAAATGCAGCAGCAACAAAAAATCAAACTAAGAAATAATTCAGGTAACAGTAATTGCATACATGAAAAGCAAAATGCCCTGAAACTGAAATCAAGTTCTATAATAGAACAATGCAATAATATTTCTACCGAAGAGAACAATGTGTTGTTCTTCTCACCTTCTCTCACATATGAAGTTATTAATTCTACTAAATATATAAAAAGACCATTGAATATTTCATAAACAAAATTGTGTACAAAAAATCAATGTTAAAAAATAGGCAAAAGTTTCGGGGAGGACCAAAAGTGCACCAATATTGCAAACATGAGAGACTGTTAGTGCTCCATGTGAAAACTCAAGGATTACTTTGAATCTTATTATGTACTGTAATACTTCTTTCGTTTATTTTTACTTGTCCCTTTAAAAACAATTATTGATATGAATATTTTATTACAATAATCATATTAATTAATATTTAGTCTTAGATCTTGAGAATGATTTGGAAATAAGTAATTAATGCTGAAAATAAAATATGTAAAAAATAATATGTTAGAAGTAAAAGTTATTTTTTTGTATGATTTTTCTTTATTAGATTTCTTTAATTAAAGAGAAAAGGGAACAGAATAGAGTTGCTGACACACCCGCTAAGGAAGATAAGAAGAATGGAAAGTGGAAACCATGAAGAAGGCGTTTTTGGGAAGTGCAGCCAATGTGCCAGGGAAGCAATGAAAGCAGACAGTGAAGGAATTTATTACTAGATTAACCCTTTTAATACTCTAATACACTAAGCCATACCATAGCACAACATAATGTTGATTACTTATTAACATTATAAATTTTGTAGATTTTGACATTAAAAATGTATATATTATTATTTAAAAGTTCCGCAACATACTTTTTCGTATATATAATCAGGGGCAGAGCTAGATGCCCAAGGATGAGTTGAACTTAACTTAATAACTTTTACTCAAATTAAGTTCCGAATCCAATTATTAATACTTGAAATCGTCATTATAAAATTCAAAATCTATAAATCATAAGATTAAAATTTTAACTTTGCCTCTATATACAGCATCAAAGAAAAAGAGTAGAAGAATAAGAACTCTTATCTTTTTAATAAAAATAAATAAATTTATAAGGTTAGTAAATGATAAATCTCAAATCCCTTAGTACTACTTTTTTTTTAAAATTGGGGGTGAGGAGGGGATTACATTGTGGGGAATCAAACCCTCACCAACAAGGTGGAAGTTTAGGGTAATCAACTAACTTATAAGCTACTAAGATTTTCCATCCCCTAGTACTAGCCCACCTGTGCTTTGTGCAAAACTGAAAGCTTAACGCAATCGACATAGGTAATCAAGCAGCAATCGAGAGCCGACGATCTGATTCCACCTAGCGTAGAGGCTTAAATTGGGAAAATATTAACCATATATAATTAAGTTCTCTCACGGATTGCCTTTTAATCACGATATACATATAATAAATTTATGAACCTTCAAAAAAGTTGTAAAAGAAGACCAACAATATAATGGGATTAATGTGTGTTGATTCCCCCTAGCCTCTTGCTTCCTACAACCAATTACTGAATGCCTTATTCCCAAAGTAATTATCCCTTTATCACATATTAAATCCTTTGGCTACACCACGTTAATCCGTGATAACACTTCACTTTATTCTTTTTACTATAACGACTCGTTTAAATTGGTGTCATGTAAAATCTGTTTAGAAAAAAATTATTGAAATCATAATCCTATCGATGACTTCTTCTCTTTAGTCTATTCAAAGTTCAAACCCAACTATTCCACCTAAATATTATTGTACATATAATCCTAAATTATTTTCAATGCCGACAGCGTTAACACTTTTAATCAAAACATTATACTACCAGTATGATTTAATTGATTATAGTAAATTATTACACTAATTTCATGTTATATCACTTAATATTATTACGGAGAGTTGTTTGTTATTGAATTTTAACTTAACCTGATATATTATAGCTAGTATAAAAATTTATATATTATTAGTGTACAAATTTTATATTCTTTCTATTTTAATTTAAGTGAACCGATTTTTTATTAGTTTGTTTTGAAAAGAATAATGTCTTTCTAAATGGAAAATAACTTGATCTAAATTTACTATTAACCCTTTATGAAAAAATTTATTTTATACAGTGCTGTATTTAAAACCTTTAAAAATTACTAGTATTTGGCCCGAAATTTCTAAATATTCTTGGGAAATTATTTTTGGGTGAAGTTTTACCATGCGTTTTACCATAAATTTTGGGAGAAATATTTGACTATTTCAAAAAATATGATTTATACTTATAAGTTCTAAAAATTATTTAAAATACCTTTAAGTTTGTACGTATTATCATTTTATAATGAACATAGCGTTATAACATAATTGATAACAATTAACAACAACAAAATAACAATATGGCAAGAGCAAGACATTAACTGCATACTTAAACTTGTCATTGATTCATGATGAATTATAACCCATTACAAACAAATTGTTCTTTTTTCTCAATCTTATTATTAGTTATTAATGGAGTAATTTGGTAGATAAATATTAATTGAAATTAATAAATGATGAGTGTTTTTTATAAAATATAAAAATTTGAGATAATTTTTTAATTTTTAAAAATTTTCGAATATTAGAACTTGACCCAAATACTAGTTTTTTTTGTATTTGGGAACTTGGGATTTTTCTATGAAAAGTCATGAAAATTGAATTTGAGCGTAGTTAGATTTAGTTATACATTTGTTTGACCAAATAATTACTTGATTAGTACAAAAATGGATGTAATTGAGAAGAAATAATTATACTTTTCAATTCTGAAAGGAAGATTAGAATTGAATGTTATTATTTCTAGATGTAATCATAAGGTAATCTTTTTAAGATTCTTACTCTCTTTTTTCAAATATATTTTTCATAGAAAAAGCAAACTTTTCCATTTCTTCCTCACATACCTCCTAATTGTCTCCTTCCAAAATTTTCATTTTTCTTTTGTGTTGTCGTCTTTCATTCTTGTAATTTGGTTTCCTAATCAAAATTATGCAAATAAAATTCTATATTTTTATCTAATAGCTAACTTTATTATATTCACATGAGTGGTAGGAAAATTAAATCCATCATTAAAATTTTTATAAATCAATATAAGTAATAAAAATATTATTTATTTGGAAGATATTGATGATTTTTTATGATATTATTTATCTATTTATAATTATTGGATATATTTTTACCAAAAAATATTTGTCATATAGAAAAAATTATCTACATGTTAATCTAACCTTTTTATTAACTGTATAACTATATTTGTCCAACCAAGCATGATAAAGAAAATTACATTAGGGCAACATGTTAAGCAATTACCCAACTGTGTAATTACTAAAATTATAAGCACCGGGTAATTACACATGACTTTTCAAATAAATGTTACTTATAATATATTTAAAATCACAAACTTTAAAAAAAATTTCTAAATTTGGTAGCCAATTTAGCAAGATCACATGAATTATAATGGATGAAGTATTACTAGTTGTCAATTTAGACTTTTCAATTTCTTATATTACATTACTTTATTCAAAACAAGTCCTCCTTACCCTTGCCTATATAAATACCAATCTTTACCATTCAACAACACCCTCAAATTCTCAAATTTCATCCTTTTGAAACCACTATACACACAAATAGATCATTAACAATGTTCTAATATACAACAAAATTCTTGTTTGTTTCATTAGCTCTATCATTTTTTTTGTAACAATGGGTAGTGGAGATCACAAACACCACCATCACCATTTGAATTTCCATGTTCAAGTGCATCTACCTCACATCCATTTTCACCATCACCACCACCATCAACATAGTCATGGGATAAAAGAAATGATGGACATCCCAAGGGGTTGTCTTCCAGTATTGGTAGGTCATGATGGAGAAGAGCAACACAAGTTCATAATCCCAGTGATATACATCAACCATCCACTCTTCACACAATTGTTGAAAGGAAATGAAGAAGAGTGTGAACTTCATCATGATGGTCCTATGAATATCCCTTGTCATGTCGAAGAATTTCGATACGTTGAGGGTATGATTGACAAGGAAACTCATGCCACCGGACATCATAACCACCATGCTTGGTGCTACAAGGCCTGAGGTTTATGAGTTTAACTTCTATATAATAAAAACTATAGTACTAATGGATATGAGATAAATTCAATGTTTATTTGTTATCTAGCTATACTACTAGCTAGGGTTTTTTTTGGATGATTTATTGTGATCGTTCAGTCTTGTACATCTTGTTCTTTACGTTGTTTTTGTGTGGTCGTATTTGAGGAAATAATCTCTTGTGGTCACTTAAAACTTGAAGAAAAAAAAAGGTTCCAAAACTATAAAGATCTCATGTGTTTATTTTGTAAATTCCGTATGTTATTTTTAGAGTAAATTTTAGAAATAGCAAACATAATAGATATAATAAGACTCTATAGCTATAGTTTCGATAATTGCGCTCCATAGTTATAGTTCTGATTGCTATAGAGGCCCTAATTTGTATATTTCACTTGCCCGTTTGTATATTTCACTTGCCAATATACAAACAAGGTAATTTATTATGAATTTTTCATAAATCGTATACAAATAGCTAGGGTAAGCATATACAAATTAGAGGTTTATACAATCAGGAACCGAATTATACAAAATTCTGATTTATACGATCAGATGAATTATACAATTTTGAGCGAATTATACAAATTAAATAAATAGCAAGATTTAAGGAAACTATGACTACAAATCACAATTTTCCAAAACAGTAGCTATAGCATTTAATATCATTTAAATATTTGTTATTCTGTACAATTTTCCCTATTTTTTATTTATCTCCAACTTATTGATCATGACAAAACTAAGATCGCTTCGCCTAAACAATTTGCGTTAGTAGTTGGAACTTACAGGATAAGGAAGGCTCAATTAAACTAAAAAGAAAACCTAATTAAGTTCAAATTATTTTCATAAATAAAAAGAAATATTAACACATACATAGAACTCCTATCAATATTGACATATTTTTTGTAATATATATTATCCAGATTTTACTCTAATTTTGATATTTTCCTAATTTCACGCTAGAGATACTCTATATATCTTCTTCAAAAATAAACGTAGTTATTTTTATTTCAAATCAAAGAAGATCAAAACCTAAAATAAAAAAAGAGAGAAAAACAAGTTTTTCAACTTTCTTTTCTACCTCTCTTTCTGACCATCATAATAACTTATTGTGCAGAAATCCATCAATATATTTTTGCTTCAATTGATACAAATCAACTCTAAATTTAATAGAAAACCTTCTAATATTAATTCAAAGAATTTTTAACTGTTAGATTTAATCATAAATCCAAAAGAAAAATTGAAAGACCCACTTTCTTCAATAAGTTTTTTTTTCAAGCTCAAAAAATTCAACAATGATTTTCTTCCAAAAAAATTCCAACTAAATCTATCCTACTGGTAAAAAAAATTATGTGTTTGTCCATGAGTTTATTTTTATATTTTACGGAGTTGAACTTTGGAAAATACGTAAAATTTTGAAATTCAACTTAAAGTTGAATTCAAAATAATTTCAATTTGCATTCATGGCCAGATTGGAAAACAACAAAAAATTATTTTCATTTTTTTAATTCTAAATTACTCACAAAAATTAAAAGACAATTCAAATTTGTATTCATGACTAAACACAATTGCCAATTTTCAAATATCTTTTTTCACTTAGAAAATAAATATTACTCACTTTTTTCAAATACTCACAAGCCAATTTCCCTGCGTAAATTTCTGAAAAATTTATGTAGCTTGGGCAGCGGAACAAGTTATTTTAGTCATTTTTGTTCGATTCTTAATTCATTAATTAGCCTTACTTTCATTTTTATTAGCAAATTTTCATTTCCAATATCTCTCAAAAACGATTGAAACTTCATTACCTTTATACTTTTCCACCTCCCTTTCAAATTCATCAACAAAAACAAAGTGTTAAAGGACAAGAAATTGTATATAAATTATGGTTGATGGAATAATAAAAATGGTTGAGATATTTACAAAATAGAAATATGATTGCTAATGACATTGACCAACAACGATGGATTTAAGTAAAAATATTATTTTGTCTTCTCGGTCATCTGACCGGAAAATGCACGCTCGACTTGAAAATATTATATGTATCATGTGGGAGAATTCTATTAAGAAATAACTAGTTATTTCTATGCTTAATTTTGATTGGCTTGATAGATCTTTATAAAATTATGTGTATTTGAAAATTTATAAAAACATGTCCCGCAAGCATCTATCTATTAAAAAAAATATGAAAATATGTGACTTGTTAATACAACGCATAAGAATATTCTGATATCTTGTTTATAAACAATGATTTGCTCATTTGATAAGATTATAAGAATTCGAAAAGTTTTGATTACTTTGATAATTTCACAAATTATGAAATTTTCATGTTTATGAAAAAATATATGTATAACTTTTGAAATTCAAATTATATTTTCAAATAAAATTCAACTTCAAAACAACTAAACATGAGTGATCAAATTGAAGAGATATTTACGGCCAAATACTGATCGGCCTTTTATTAGTCCACTAAAGTTGGCCAAACTCTCTTATTTATACAAACAAAACAAAAAATTTAGCTCACTACTGGTATATATTTTTATTTAAAAAAGAGATGATCATTATACGCTTGAACCATTCGGTCATTTATGTTACAAAATATATATTAAGGGGGTGTTTGGATTGGCTTAAAAGTTGATCAAATCTACTTGTAAGTCAGTTTTTGACTTCTGAAAATGTTTGGCAAATATAAAAAATAACTTAAAATAAGTCAAAAATGACTTTAAATAAGTTAGGAAGTGTTTGGCAAGGTCCAAAATGACTTAAAATAAGTTTAAAATGACTCAAAAATCAAAAGTAGGCCTCCCCCTACTTTTTATTTTTTGACTTAAAAGTCAATCAAGTTTGACTTTTTATTTTTGACTTAAAAACTACTTTTTTTTTAAGCCAATCCAAATGGACTTAGTCTATAGGTAGTGTATCTTTATACTAAGTATATATATATATACTATATATAATATACAAATACTACACATCTATACAATATATACATTATCATATATATATTGATAATGTATATATTGTGTATACTTTAGCTATATTGATAAACTAGATGTTCGAATGGTATATATCAATACCAATAGCATAATCTTTCTTCTCTGTTGTCAAACTTTTCCAATCAATGAAAAATTTAGGAACATCATGCTAGGCAATAATTTATACTGATGTCGATTGGAACTGATTCGAATCGATTCGAGAAGCTGAAAAATTGATGAAGAAGATGACATGGTTCGGGTTTGATATTGTGTCAATGTAGATACATTGTTTATACATAGTTATACACTATTTATATATTGTTACACAAAACAAATATATTATATATAATATACAGTAATATAACCCTTATGCATTGTATAATATTATACAATGATGTATATGTATATTGTTACACGTTATTTTATATGTATTTAAAATGTATAAGGAAAAAATAAAGCTTATATAAAACGTGGATGATGTAAAAAGGGAAAAAGTCATGTTTAATCCTTTATTATTGACAATGGTTTAATATTTCGTCTCTACGTTATACTATTGGTTTATACGTTCTTAATATTATACCATTGGTCTATATATGTCCTTAGAGATTGATTAGTACATGAAATAAGATGAGATATCTCAAAATTCAGCTTGAGATAAAAATTTATATTATATGTGATTGAAAATATAAATTATTTCCTAGACTTAATCATGTCTATAGTTTGATTACTTGCTTATGAGTATTTGTTTGCTTGGGATAAAGGTGAATATCTCAAAAGTTTATGATGAGCTTTTTGAGAGTCACTAAAAAGGTTATGATGAGCTTAAGCGCCAAGCTATCTGTATTCTATCAACACCGAGAATATAGTATATAATGTTTCTTTATAGTTTGAGATAAAATTCCTATAAAATATGGTGTAGTGCGTGTAGGTCATTCCTCCCATCACCCACTCTTCACATCACCACAAGGGAAATTAACTGTGTAAAAAGCTATCCTCAATGAATGATAAATCATAAAAGTGCATATGTTACATGCCGACATTGGCAGTTCTAATAAGTAAGATACGTTAACAAATAAGATACGTTAACAAATAATATTTATTGTCGTGGAATTACATCGGATATATTGTATTAATGAGTAATATGAAGTAAGTCTCTAGTGGAATTAATGGATAAGAACATATCTATTGTCTCCAAAGGGATGGAATATAGATAGTGACTAATGAGTAAATTTGTTAGTGGGCAATAATAAGACTATGGATTGAAATAAGGCAAAATTGAAGTTCAAGATTATGACTAGAGTCCCATTAACACTACCATTTTTATCCCATTTTACACCAATCAGATGTTTTGTTTTAGAAATTGGCTTATTTCCAATTTTCCAACATGTTGTACACAAAATATTGGCTTTTTGACATATATTAAATTATATGTGGAAAATATTTAAAACAAGTAAAATTGAACGGTCTTGAGTCTTCTTTTTTTATTTTTTATTTTTGACTTGGTGTTCGATATTTATATTAGGGCCTGACTAAATTCAAATTCAAGCATTGCAAGATTTGAAGACGATATGCTCCGTAGATGTTTTTTTCATTTTCAAAATTTCCAATTAAAAATGAAAAAATCTTAATCATTACATCACAATCCTGTTGGATCACCGCTTCCTTTTTTTCTTATAACAAATCTAGCATTTAATTGGATCGTCCCCTCCTGTGCCCATTTTCACCGCAACTTGCGGCTCCATTCCCGCTTATTAATTTGTATATATTTTTCCAAATAGTTTGCTTGATAAAATAATAAAAATGGTTCTTTGTATTTGTTGGTAAGTGTAAAATGAGGATAAAAATGTACACTCTTAATATTTACATCAAGCCAATATGTAAGAAATATTTTCAACACTTAATATGATTAAGTAATACGTATTTTTATTTTAATTTGTTGATTCTTAAGATAAATTATTTAATTAAGTATAAATACTCAAATAAGTATTTGCCTTAAAATGATTTTTTTTTAAAATTCATGAGTAAGTTTGGTTATTTAAGTTTGCATGATAACATTTGGAATTGTTTACCAAATTATGCCATTATTTAAAGTAATTCACCAAAATAATACGTTTTTTAAAATTTTTACAAAATTAGTATAAACGTATTTCACAATAACGCTTTAGGGTATAATTTATTTTTAAAAAATTTAGCCGTGTGTTGACGGCGTTAAGTTGAGAAACGTTAGTGTGAGTAACGTTTTACGGTAAAAACGTTACTCGCAATAACGTTTTATAATACGTTAATGTGAGTCACGTTTTACACCTAAAACGTTACTCATAGTAACGTTTTTTAAGAATCCAACCAAGGGACATCGAATCCTGCAAATTATATATACTAATAATTTGTACTCTAAAAGGTTATTTCTTCGATTAATAGGAGATAATTTGTGTATAATGATTAAAAAAATTATCTTATAAAATTATTACACTAAAATTCATAAAAATATAGATTCGTTGTTTTACCCGCAAATTATAGATTCCCTCTATCCCAATTTATGTGACACATTTCGGATTTCGAGATTTAAATAAGTTTATGTTTGACTGCAAATTTTTCATATATTTTTAAAATAATTTGAATTATCAATAATTGTGACTTATAGTACTTTTTACGTAGTTTTCAAATTTATAAATTTCATTTTAAAAAATTTGAAGATTCCATTAGCAAATTATCGATCAAATTTAAACTGTTTGAGTCTCGAAAAATGAAATGTGTCACATAAATTTAGACAGATAGGGTATATTAATATATAATTTATACTCTAAAACGTTATTTCTTCAATTACTGGGAGATAATTTCTGTATACTGATAAAGAAAATTATCTTATCAAATTATTACACTTAAATTCATAACAATATAGATTTGTTTTACAAATTATAGCTATATTTGCAAGATTTGATTCTAAATTTTGAGGATTCGATGTTACGTGATTTGATTCTTAAGAAACGTTACTGTGAGTAACATTTTAGGCTTAAAACGTGACTCACAGTAACGTATTATAAAACATTACTATGAGTAACGTTTTCAGCTTAAAACGTTACTCACGGTAACGTTTCTCAACTTAACGCCGTCAGAAAACAAATGATTTTAAAAAAATAAAATATACCCTAAAACGTTACTGTGAAGTACGTTTATACTAGTTTTGTAAAAAAAAATTAAAATGTATTATTTGGGTGAATTGCTTTAAATAATGACTTAGTTTGATAAAAAATTCGAACATTTGGTCTCTGTATAATATTTAATAAATTTATAGATTCATCAGTAAATATGGGGGGGGGGGAATATTTTACATGAATTCACATTTGCAGATATAATTTTTGTAATTTCTTTTCTTTTATTCTTTTATCTATTTTTAGAATCTAGTGCAACTTGTGATGCGGATTTTGCTACTTTTAGCTATTTTTCGTGTCTGATGCAGTTTTTGGTATTATGATTTTTAGAATTTTAATGAGACTTCCCTAATATTTCTATTTAAGTTTTTTTCTGCAGCTCTTATCGAATCTAGCAATCCAAATTTGTCAAATATTTGAGGAGACCAAAAGTAGTCACTTTACTAAAATTTAAAAAAATCGAAATTGCTCAAAAATATATTTAACAAACCATTTAAAAGGATAAATTTCACAAAGGGTCATACAAGACTTTCACCTTGCTAATACAAAAGCTATAATGCCGAAAACTCATCATATTTTATGCACTGATTTGTAATTTGCAGAGCTTAATAATTATTTTGATGAAGTGAATATTGATCTATATATAGCTTAGTATAATTAGTTTGAGTTCAGATAATTCTTTTACAAATTATGATAACAGTAGATTATGAAATTTGTTACATATTATCGGGATGAATTTAATGTTTTATGCTTTAGGATCTTAATTTTAAGCTTGAAAAATTATATTAACTATGTGCAAGAAGTAGACAACAATTTCTTCAACTTAAAAAGATCTAGAGATTTTTTACGGACATTGGTTAAAATAAATTTAATTTGCACAAGATTTAAAGGCTTGTTAATTTGCTTCTGAAGTTAAGGTTAATATTACACGTCGCTACTGCAACGGTAGATTCTTCAATAAAGTATATTAAAAATATTTTTGAATGATGGTTTAGTCTGTTATATAGAGGATGAAGTATTTGAAAGTATACATAATGAGACGATTATTAATCGTTTTCAAAACATGACAAGTCATCTAGTACAATTATAATGATAATATTTATCTTAATATATCGTGTTTAAGTAATTGGTACTCTTTATATATATATAAGAAAATCAGTACTTATTTTCTTGTCCTATTATTATTGCATATTAATTATTTTTTTTTGAGAATTCACAAGTTTAAAATTTATATTGCATATTAATTTATTTTTTAAGAATTAACAAATTTAAAATTTTAGATCCGTCTTTAAGCTCCTTACATGAAATAATTAGCCAATTAAATCGTTGATTACCCTTGGAACATGTCATTTCCACACCTCTTTTGAACAACTTTCCATACTTCTTCTTAGGTTCATCTTTCACACAAAAGTGATTTAATTAACTAATTACCCCACGTAAAGAGCGTTTGCAAACATGAACTTGAAATATTTCCAAGCTACGCAGTGTGAAATGTATTTGATTGGTACATTTTACATTTACTATAAGTTTTGAATCAAAACAAAACCTAATTAAGATATCTAAATAAAAAAATCATAACCAACTTTGAGTGTCTTCGTATATATTCATTATAGAATTCCTTTAAAATTAAGTTTGAACCTGAATGGAAGTGTGCATGACATTAGGTGCACCACATTTGATGACTTGGCAATTCATTTGTCAATCCTAATATTATATCTAAATTTACATTTTTTTATACGGAAAATAGTAATTTTGATCCTTAAATTATTGTCTTATTGTGATTTTGATTTTTATGTTATATGACTTAGCATATTTAACCTTTAATTAATTAAAATATGTTATTTTGGTCTCTAAAGCTAATGAACATTTTTAAAAAAATTGATTAAGAACACAAAGTATTTTACATACTAGAACACAAGCGAAAAGTTAGAGGCAAAAAAAATGTAATATCATATTATGATTTGTTAAATAGACATGTATGTAAATTGATTCTTTCAATCTTTGAGGATAAAGTTTAAGTTAGCGATGAATGCACAACCAATTGTGGAGCAGATAATAATATTTTAAGGCATTAACACCATGAAATGGAGTAATATTATCGCAATGAAGATGCAAGATATACCAGAAGTCAAAAACAGGCAAAAGTACATACATTAGGACTTCGCCAATAGAATAATCTTGACAGTAGATAAAATGTTCATTCATTAATCAAAATAATAATTAAGTGTCAATAAAAGTAAAAGGATACCCGAGAATAAATATATGTGTTGCTTTAGATAATAATCATCAAATCTATTAACTTTAAGGATTAAAATAACATATTTTAATTAATTAAAGATCAAATATGTTAAGTCATATAATTCAAGAATCAAATCTATTAACTGCAAAATTGACCTTTTATTATGTCATGCCATGTTCATTCCCTTGTTTGAATTAGTATACTTCTCTTCTCATATAAGCCTTTGCCCTTTAAGCCATCAAAAGAGTTCCTTTTAAACAGTCTAATATTATCCTCATGTGGTTGTCACAACAAATTTTGACCCGTAAATACCACCTTCCTTTTCAAGTATACCCTATGTAAAAAAAAACCAAAGCATAATATATAAATATATATTTTAAATTGATTTTATGTGGTGTTTATGTTTTTCAATTTTGAGTATGTATAAGTAGATACTTAAATTTGTGTAAAGTTGAACAAGTAAACACACATCCTATATTGACATAATACACGTGAGACACCACATAGGATGTAGTGTAAGATGAAAATTGCCACGTAGGATGTCAAGTAGGACGGGTGTGTCTACTTATTCAACATTATATAAACTTAAGTGTCTACTTATGTACATTCAAAGTTGGAGGACATATATGTCAGATAAGACCAAATTAAAAGACACTTTTATATATTATGTCAAAAGTAAAACATGCTTATCGTTTAAAGTAGATTAAAAATAAATCAAGCAGGGCAATATTAACAATAATATCGTCCGTATAATTTCATAAATAATGTTTAGGAAAGGGATGTTTGAAGAAGGTTGAGTATACACAAATTTTAGTCCTTATTTAAAAGATAAAAATGTTATTTTACTTTTTCCTCTTGACCGTTTCAGCTAATTTATTTTATCCTTAAAGAATACTAGTATTCCTCTTCCCCTGTATAAATAGACTTGTCTAGCTCTTAGAAAATCCCCAATTCCATCTCAAAAATTTCAAATAGAGATCAGATATATGCAGTAGATGATGAGCAATATCCCAAAATCTCTAACAGATTCTTCTTTTACTCTCTTCAAACTCGCCATCTCGGCTTCTGATCCTTGGCCTTTTTCTACTGTTTTCTTATAGTTAGTTCATACTCTGTTTTTCTCAAACAAAAAAAAGAGGTTTATACTCTGTTTTTTCTTCTATTTTGATTCGAACACAAAAATGGGTCATAATCACCATCTGAATTTCCATTTTCACGTCCCTCATATCCACTTTCATCTCCATCACCATCATCATCACGGAAAAAGAGAATTGAAGGACATACCAAAAGGATGTCTAGCAATAACTGTAGGACAAGGTGAAGAGCAACAGAGGTTTGTGATCCCAGTGATATACATAAATCATCCCCTGTTTATGCAGCTGTTGAAAGAAGCAGAGAAAGAATACGGATTTGATCATAATGGACCGATTAATATTCCTTGTCATATCGAAGAATTTCGACATGTTCAAGGGATAATTGATAAGGAAACTACCTCGCAACACCAGCATACTCACAATAACCCTTGGTGCTTCAAAGCTTGATTTCTTCTTCTTTACTTTTTCAATCATTGTGTATTATACTACTACTTTTTTACTCGAATTTCTATTTGTGCTTGATTTTTTTCTCTTTGTTTTTTTTTTTTTTTTTTGCTTTTTCTCAAGATGTTCATATACATACATAATTGTTGTGAAAGACGATGATGACAAAAATTGAATGATATAATAATAGTATTGAGTTGTTGATGTTTTTTTTTTTTTGCTTCTTTTCATATTTTTGTGCTGAGAATGGAGTCTAGTAAAAAGATAATCAACGAGATGATAGTACTTCATTATCGTCGAACTGGGATCTGAGTAGCTCAGTTGATTGATTATTTAAAATAATTTTTCACTTTATAATTCAAATCTTCAACTTATTTGCACATTAAAAAGAGAAAGGTAAGATAGTCTGATGAAATCAGGTGGTGGGTTAGCTAGAAATTATAAAATTTTAATTTGACATATGTTTAATTTAATTGTATAATTAAATATTTCGACGCTACTTAATGTCATCCACTTTGTTCTTTTCTTTATTGAAATGTGGACCTTCTTGTTCATACTTTTTATGTATGATTTCTTCCCTTTTGGCTAAGGGGAGCATTGGAACACAAATAAAATTATTTTTGTGTGATTTATAAATTATTATTTAAGTCGTAATATTAATTATTGATACTTATATCAATGTAAACGACTTTTTTGTTTAGTGTTTCAAGTTACTTTTTTTTGTTCTTTGCTTTTGGCATTCTATCTCATCCTATACTTTTGGATCTTCCTTTTTGTGGGAGATGACGGTATTGGTTGATTGAGAAGTTGGATTCGTTACCAATACTAGTTTTTTTTCTCTTTAAGATAGGTATTAATGGACAACTGTTATCTTCTTTATTTAACTTTGAAGACACGGTTTCTTAAGGAATTTGCATCAATTCTTTTGAAAGAATAATCTTGAAAGGTACATTTAACTCCTTCCACTAAGACTTTTTAACTTTTTTTGTGGGTTCAAATTTAGATCACCGCCTCTAAAACTTAAAGGGTCAAAGAGAAGCAATGGCAGAGTTATGATTTTCATTAAGAAAATTTAAAATATAAAGTAAATATACAAAAAAAATCGAACATGGGTTAACACACACACACACACACACATATATATATATATACACAACAATATATCCAATGGAATTCCACAAGTGGGGTCTGGGGAGGGTAGAGTGTACGTAGACGTTACCACTACCTTGTAGAGATAGAGAGAATGTTTTTGAAAGACCCTCGGCTCAACGTATATATATTTAAAAAAATTAATCATATATAAACATTAAACAATGTAATTTTTTATCGAAGAAGGTTTGAGTGAACTCTTAGGTCCGTACTAGCTTCGCCCCTTAGAGATAGGCCATGAAGCATATGTGAATGAATAATAATAATCCAACTAATGATTGCTACTATGCTTAATGTTGAAGGCTTGGTAAGATCATAAAATCATGCAGCGCTAATCCAGTGGTGTTTAATGGATTTTATAGTTAATGTGAATGTGAAGACTTAAGGATGGGTCCATGAGAAAATATTAAGGCAAGCAATCATACTTTGATAGCACATGAAAAAAGATATCATGATCTTGAAAATTCACTCCAAAGCTAACTGAGGGGTTGGGTTGGAGTGAATTCTCAGTATGAATAAAAAATATTTTGTAGATTATTTGCACTAAATCACAATTAACTTAGGATCATTTAGTAGCTAGTTAGAGATTAGCAGGTATTAGTAATATACGAATTAGTTATGAGGAAATTTACGCGTACTATTTTATATCGGGTTTAGTTATTCATGTATTAGTTATTTTTTATTTTATAAAATTAATTAACTAATTGTCAAACATGATATTACTTATACAAAATCTAATACATATATAATATTTCTCCTAACCAGCTATCAAACGACCCCTTAGTATGTTCAGTAATAAAGAACCCGAATGTCCCTATGATAAACGGGAAATGCGAAGGAATTAAAAAATTTATCCGTTTAATATGGCATGATGATGTAAGAATTGTTTGTGATTATTGTTTTTTAGAAAAGAATTGTTTACCATTATTGTTTTCCAGAAAAATCGTCATTTTATTTAACGGTTGAATAATTTGTGAAAAGGAGTTTAAGGCAAACGGGTTAAGACCGATCAAGTTTATTTCCTTTGGATTAAAATGCAAGATTGTAGTTTCCAATTGTTGCTGAATACAAATAGTCGTTCGACTCGAGATTGATTGTTGGGACCAATAGTCGCTATGACTGCTTCCAGTTGTAAGGAAGTCTTCTTCGGATGAGGCTTCTCTCAGATGCTCAGTTGCTAGTCGGTTCTTCTTATAATATACCAAGAAGAGTCTTCTCTATTCTCCCTAAATCACTTGTAGACTTAATCACAATATAATTCCCTTTTTTTACTAGATCCGATTTGGGGCCTACAATATTATTTAAACGACTTAATGTGAAGAGAGATTATTTAATTTCACATGGCGCTCCATTTAATGTTTAAGACTAATATTTGAATGCCAAATAAGCATTTGACCTTAGAATTAGTTTTATAGTTGGTTTATTTGCCAAGTCTTCCGCAAATGGTGTCGATGCCACGTTTCTTTTTATTTGAATATAAATAATTATCATTTCCTTCTTCTACTACAAAGATTATTATTTTTCAATTTAATTTGAATACAACAGCTTTGTCATGTTTAACTTTGTTTTTAAAATACGGTTTTACGCGTTCTCTTAGTATTTTAAAATTTTGAATCTATTTTTCAAGAAGAATATACTACGAATAGTATTGACTATTGAGATATCCTTCTCATGAGTGTATTATTAAAAGGATTTATTTTATTTAGTGTAGAATTTAAAATTTTGGTTACCGACTTAAAACTTGAAGGCTAAGATACGATTACAAGAAGGGATGTCAATGGAATGGTTCGGTCGGTTATTTTTAAAAAATTATACCATCTCAATTTTTTGGGTATTTTATATGTGTAACCGAAATTAGATTTTTTAAAATCATCTCAATTATATCGATTTCTCTTCGGTATTGGTACGGTTCGGTTTTTTTTTTTTTTTTTTTACTTTTAAAATATCACCTCAAAATATACTATTATTAAGATATTGCTTTCGCAAATATGCTCTTGAAGAAGCACTTCAATTCTTTACCAAGAAGTCAAGAATATAAAACTTTGTTGTTGTATTGTTTGATCTTAAACATTTAATAGGAGTGCTTGCATAAGTTTTGATGTATTGTTTGATAGAGTATCTATTATAGTATTTTATAAATTTTAAACCTAATTAATTAAAGACTAATTAAAGAGCAAAATCTCAAAGTCGTCCAGTCCCCAGAGACCTAGGACCTAGGTTATATTTATATTTGAAAAATGTTATAAAATATATTTACGTATTAATTTAACATATTGTTAATATATAAAATATATTTACATACACATACATTATTCGGTTAGGTTCGATTTGGTTCGAGATTTTTTTGATTTTTTTCATAAATTAAAAAGACCATTCCAATTGTTCGGGACGGTTATACACTTAAATAATAGTCCACTGTTTTATTTTTAAAAATGACATAAATCGGTTCGATTCGATTAAGTTCGGTCAATTTTTCATACTCTTTTGACACACCTAAGTACAAGTACTTAGCTTAATGGTCAATAAAGTAAGTAAAAATTATAACAGATTATAGTTCAAATGTCAATAGGAGTTAAAAAAATAGAATTATTTTTTTTCCATTTAGCTAAATCTTAATAGGTGAAATTGACTCTAAAAGTATTCTGATAGAAAGTATGTTTTTCGTTCCATATTTGTTATCATATTTATCATTTATATGTCCCTTAAAAAATCAAATATAATTGTTTTTAGAACTAATTTTCCCTTATCTTTCTTTATAAACAAAGTTTAAGCTAATTTTATAATATCAACCAATAATTACTTGTCGGAACTTTTTAAATTTTTATGATAAGTAATCGATATTATTTACTTTTAGAACATCTCATATTAAAGTTAAAATTTTAAAAAAATTATTAATATTATTTTTATTTTATAAAATAAAAATTAACAATTAATATGATATGAAAGAAATACTCCCTCCATTTCATAAAGAATGACAGTCTATTTTAAAAAATTGACATTTTTTCTTTTTTTTGGCAACATTTTAGGTTTAGTTTTCCACGTGACATGTTTAAGGCCACAAGATTAAAGGACATTTTGATACTTTTGACATAACTTTAATTTAGGACCATAAGATTGAAAAATCTTTTTTTTTATTTTCTTAAGTTTGGTGTCAAGTCAAATTATGTCATTCTTTTTAAAATGGAAGGAGTAATAAATACTCGATAAAATATTGAAAGATGTGATTATTAAAAATACGTTGAGGGCCAAGAGATTGATCATAAAAGCAGAATGCTTTGCGTGCGAATCCAACTAATGATTGTTTCTTAGGCTTAATATAAATTTTAATATGAATATCGAATATCACATAGAATAAAAAAAAAAAGGACTAAGGTGGAGCACAAAAACCATTAAGCCATGTGAGGAAATTTTCATTATTGGTGAGTTTGACACAAGCTGGGAGATGGTGCTATATTTCTCTAATTGAACTGTAACCAACTACTACTTTTGAATTTAATTAAAGTGGACGTTTTTCTTGACTAATATGACTCTTTAAAAAGGCAATTTACTTTTTAGACGCTCCATCATGTTCCCCTCCTTGTAAATACTAAGATTCATTTAACACATTTATTAACATAAAATTAATAACATTAATTATAAAAGTTAGTATATGATTAAATTATCTTTTTATAAGTTTTTTTTGAAAAATCATTCATTATTTCTCCTCAGAGCTTAAGTGTTGGAACATGGATAAATTTGACGGAAAAAAAAATTACTATATCTTTCTAATTTATTAAAATGACAATTATTTTGAACCGATTGAAATATGAATAATTACATGTAAGTGGATGCCAAAGAAGTATGTTTGACCTGGACTATGTTGATATGCATTTCCCAAAGTTGACTTGAATTGGTACAAAAACCCAATAAGTATTATTCCTATTAAGATTATTACTTTTGTGGATTTGAGACTTGGTTAACAATAACAATATATAATATTGTCTTATCGATATTTGTGTTAATATTTTTAAATCAGAATTTAAATTAAAAGAATAATATATTTTTTTTTAAATAATGGACTGACCTAACGTGATCAACAACCCATGTGGTAATGGATTGGGCTGACTACTCTGGCTCACCAAAATAATAGACCAGCTTGGTCTACCCCATTAAATTCAAAATTTCGTATGAACTAATCGGAATGGAATGAATCAGCCCATATTACATTTCTAATTTTAGGCATATTGAGTTGATTAAACAGAAACAATTAAATGTGAATGCAAGTTGCCAATTGGACCAAAATGTCAAAATTACTTGTGCTGGATGCAACAATCACTACAACATATGTTTTGTTATCATTTTTGTTTATTCCAAGAACGGTTTATCCATTAAAGAAAAAAGTGGCATTCAAATATTCCACAACTTTTGGACACCTTCTCTACGTTACTCCTGATTTCTTGTATTTTTGGTTCACCTCGAATAATTTAATCACAAAAATTTTAAAAATAAATAATTAAATTTGGAGTCATTATTAGAGATTGTCATGTCAAGCAAATTGAATTATACCTTTAACGTTGGTGTACAAGAACAATATTGAATATGATGTATTAATAATATTGAAATTAATTATGTTGAGATTATTCCTCTAATGGATGATAAATGCACTAAGATGAAAGAGTACACCACTTTTTCTTTGACTATCAAATTGCGTAGCATAATCAACCTATATAATATATATAGTGCATCTTATCATTTTGGTAAAATCGTGCTGCTACTGCTATTAGTTGTTGACTCAATGAAAAACTATAAACATAGGGTTTGTTCGGTATCGGAGAAAAATATTTTTTAGAAAATGTTTTTTGATTTTTTGATGTTCGATTGATCAAAATTTAAAAAGTATTTCTTCTGGACCATCTTCACCCTCTAAGATTCCTTATTTTCAGCCCACTTCCGTAGCCCCCATTTCCATCATATTTATTTTGATTATATACAAATATTTTAAGGATAATATTTTTTATTTATCGGAACATAAAAAAAATAAGTAAATTAAAAAATCCACATATTTTTCTTTAAAATATTTTCCTTCACAGGGAACACACCCATAGTTTGGGGTTTTGACATGGTCACTAGCCACCTCTCTTGAGTATGCAACAAGCCCCTCTGACTTAGTTATGTGATTATGTTTGACTCGATACAAATTTTAAAATAAATTTAAAAGTTGTCATGAGGTTTCTACGATTATAAATAAATTTTTTTTGTCGTGTATTATCGATTAATACAATCTCAGGTGCTATGTTTCAATTTTGGATTCTAGTATTAAGCAAAAGGTTATGAGTAGAGATTCTGTATTACGGGTCAATCCTACGCTACTAGCGCTAATAGTCAGCATTGGGGAAGAAGCGCTACACCTAACATGGAAGGAGGATTTCGTGGGTTTTCTTGAAGTATTCAATTGTCAAGAAGAGTTCGATCACATCTTGATATCTTTATGAATATCTCCAGAGTATATGGGATATTCGAGATGCCTCTTCAAAAAATTGTGTCCCATTTTAAAGGCGTGAGTTAGAGTTTAGGATAGAGTGGTCTTCCATTAACCCAAATAGAGATTGAACTTGTCTTGTAAAATCCCACAAATTTTCAATGTCGGAGTGCTGGTTTGATGAAATTCAAAGATGAAACTTGAAGTACCCATAAAATGAAGCCTCCATCTTTGTAATATATTTGGTCCCACTAAGTGTGCAAACTTATTTAGAACAAAATTTTAAGAACTTGACTGCAATCACGAAATAAAATATGACAGAAATATAATTTTATTGTACATTTATGCTTGTTACCTTGATTCTTTCCTCTTGATTATCTTTGTGATTCGAGGGTTGAAATAGTGTATTTCTCGACTAGGATGATGCAAAAGTACTTCTTGATATTTATTTGATTGAAAGGAAGATTTTTTATGAATGTTTTTGAAACATATATTTGATTGTCAAAAAAAGTTCATTCATATCTTGAAAGTATATGGGATATTGGAATAACAATGAGCACAAAAAATGAAAAAGGAGATTTATAAGGTTTACAACTTTGTGACAGTTGTGTTGTAAGATGTCCTGCAGAAGAATATTGACAGAAGATCATGTTTGCTTTATTGAGTCTATAGAATGATGCATACTATAAATATGTGATAGATTCAAGTACAAGAGCATTGAAGATTCAAAATACAAATCAGGTCAAACTATTAATCATATTTAATGAGTTTAAACTTAGCTCGAATTTGTGGAGTGTCACATAAATTCTCTATTATTCACCGTAAATGAAACTTGCTTAATCAACTCTATAAGAATTCATGTAAAAATTGATCAATGAGTATAATCTTTTGTACAGCTCAGAGAATATTAATATTTGAAAGGATCCATCCAGAGATCTATAAATAAATATAATCTTCTCACCATTGAGCATTTAATTTTGATATTTTAAACTAAGTTCAAACTCTCAGTAAATTATGCTTCTATTCTTATATTACTTTTTAAGTTATGACTAACTTACACATAATTCGTTATACAACCTTTATATTTATGATTTATCACATATTTGTATATGTCAGATTTAATTTTACGGAAAAGGTTCATAAATATTTCTCACCTATGAAAAAAAGTTCATAAATATCCTTTTTCATCTTTTGGTTTTAAAATATCCCCAACCTATTTTTTGCTCAAGAGTATCCCTAACCTATTGGAAATGGCTCAAAAATTACCCTCCGTCCATTCTTTGGTCTAAAAATACTCTTAATCTTTGTATTTGGTTGAAGAATACCTTTCCTTCCACCTTTTAGTCTAAAAATACCACCAACCCAAATTTAATTTAATTGAATTCTTTTACTATTAGTTAATTCTTTTATTTATTCTAAAAGATAATTTCTTATTTATTCAAATTTTTAATATTAGCTCATTTCAAAATATTTAAAATATTTAAGTCTAACTATATTTAAAATGAATAAATCATTTATGTTATTGAACTTTTTGGTAACAGTAAGTAAAGGGAAAAGGATAAAATTTGGTTAATTAGTATATTTTGCTTGCAAATATACAAACTGAGTAAGTATATACAAATTTTGTATTTAAACATTTTGGAATTTTTCAGAACTCACTCTGTATATTTCGCTTGCCAATATACAAACAGGGTAATTTATTATGAATTTTTCATAAATCATATACAAATAGCTATGGTAAGCATATACAAAATTCTAGATGTATACAATCATGAATCGAATTATACAAATTCTAAATTTATACAAATCAGGCAAATTATACAAATCAGTCGCATAGCAAGAATTGGGGAAACTGTAACTGCAAATTACAATTTTCTTAAACTGCAGCTATAATACCTAATATAGGCTAAATGTTTGTTATTTTGTATAATTTTCCCTTTTTTGTACTTATTTTGCTGATCAATAAAATGGTCATGCCACTATTCAATTTTTAAAAAAAGTCTGCTGATTGGATTGCCGTTTGCACTGGTGTTATATCCACACAATATGGTTGATCCTTTCACTCCGAATGAGATCCTCTCCTATCATCAAGGCTCAAACACTCTAATTATAAATAAAATAATATTTATCATACCATCACAATCTTATCAATAAATATCCATGTACGTTAAAGATTAGGTGTGTATCGGTCTATTTGGTTCTATTTTATATATTATAGGTTCAGTTTATCGGTTTTCGATTTTTAAATACGCTAAATCAATAACCAAATCAATAAGATATTTTTTATCGGTTTTAGTCCTTAACGGTTCGATTTTCGATTTAACCAATAAGAAAATGTTTATAAAACAAATATATGACTTCTCTAATAAATTTGACACGACACGACAATAATGTAACTTTACAAATGCTCATAAATAGAAACAATAATATCAATCGTTAAAAGAACAAAACAAGTGTAACACAAAGAGAAATTAAAAGGAATAAGGTTCTTATTTTAGATTTTGACATTTTGTATAATATGAAGTTGTGAACTCAAAATCAATGTAAAGTGTGAATTGAAGGCTAAAGAACAAAGACAGTAACTAGTAAGGATTGAGATTAATATTTAATATTTATGTACAGTTAAAAAATAGTAAATTACTATACTCTTAATGAGTTATCCATTTACCCAATATTAAAAATCAAACCCGATAATTTTTTTTATAAAATCATGTAAAACCCCTTAACCCAATAAATCAATAACACTTTTTTCGATTCAATTTATGTAGTTTCAGTTTTTACCCACCTATTAAAGAGTTATGCTAAGGTAGATATATATGAAGAATTGAAATTGTACAATCCCTCCATAGAACCATTTTGATCTTACCCTCCTTTATTCAAATTCATCCCATCTCATGCTCTGTTTTCATCTCATGCTCTGTTTTTCTCCAAAACCCAACCGACAATCTTTATTCTGGCCAGCTCGCTGCTACAAATGGCGGCAGTTGAACATTCAATATCGTAAACATCACTATAAGACATGGTCCATTGTCAAAGAATCTAAAATCTCATCAAGACTTGAAGTTGAAAAGTCCATGTCAACTATCTATACCGCAAAATCTTGATAAAACTTTTGCTTCAATTTCAGTTCACCTCACTTTCTCATCAAACAATGGCGGCCCGTTTTGCCCTCTTCGCTATTACCATTACTCTGTTAATCGCCGTTGCTGTTGCTGAAATCCGATCAACCCAGATCAGATCCGATTCACGTTCCACAATCCCATTTGATGAATTTGGGTACACCCATGTCGGCCGTTTAAACCTCACCGTCACCGACATCTCTTTCTCCGCCCAGAAAACCCCTTTGTCCCAATTAGGGTTCTTCCTCTGTAACCTAGACGCCTGGGTACACGTGCTTGAACAACTCCAAGAAGGGGAAATTCATTGTGCCCTTGAATCCAATCTCATCAAAAAGGTCTTCACTTTCGACCAATTGCAACCATCGGGGCGTGAGTTCTCCACCTCCTTCATCGTCTCCGATGCCAATCAATTCACTCTTGCGTTCGCCAATTGTATGCCCAATTTGGAGGTTACCATGAATGTTCACTCTGTTATGTACAATCTCAACCCTAAAACTGGTCAGGTTGATTTTCTATCAGCTGGCAAAACTGCGCTTCCGGTGATATATTTATTGTTTTTTATAGTCTATGTGTTGTTAGGAGCTGTTTGGATTTACACCCTTTACAGGAAAAGGTTAACTGTTTATAAAGTTCATTTCTTTATGTTTGCGGTTTTGATATTCAAGGCATTGGATTTGCTATGTGAAGCTGAAGATAAATCGTATATTAAGAGAACAGGGACTGCTCATGGATGGGATGTTTTGTTCTATATTTTTAGTTTCTTGAAGGGGATTACTTTATTTACCTTGATAGTTTTGATTGGAACTGGTTGGTCATTTGTGAAGCCGTATTTGCAAGATAAAGAAAAAAAGGTTTTGATGGTTGTTATTCCATTGCAAGTTGTGGCTAATGTTGCACAAGTTGTGATTGATGAAACTGGTCCGTTCGGTGAGAATTCGTATACATGGAAGCAGGTTTTCCTGCTTGTAGATATTGTGTGTTGTTGTGCTGTGTTATTTCCTATTGTGTGGTCGATTAAGAACTTGCGTGAGGCAGCCAAGACTGATGGGAAAGCTGCTGTGAATTTGATGAAGCTGACGTTGTTCCGGCAGTATTACATAATCGTGATATGTTACATATACTTCACGAGGGTTGTTGTTTATGGTTTGGAGACTATTACCTCCTATCGGTATCAGTGGACTAGCGTGGTGACTGCTGAATTGGCTACACTTGCCTTCTATGTATTTACTGGGTATAACTTTAGGCCTAAAGTGCATAACCCCTATTTTGCTATTGATGATGAAGAGGAGGAAGCTGCTTCAGAGGCACTCAAACTTGAAGACGAATTTGAATTGTGATCACCATTATAAGAAGGTAATTTTATACAGCCAAAGGAGAAACTACACTATTCAGACATGCCTTTTTACATTTTAGAAATCATTTCTAGCTTGTCGTAAGCTCCTCTGTATCGTACAATTATAAGGTCCACCATATCTATCTTCATTCAACAGGGAAAACTGCTTTACATAGCTTTCTTTCAAGTACCTTCCTTAGTTGCTTTGAAGAATTTTGTTTTACATTTAGGAGTATAAATGTTACTTGTTGATTTGTCAAATTCACAAAGTTAGTGCCAAAATTCCTGTTAAGTTTTACCATAAACTTCTTGTAGTATAAAATATGAGATACTGATTGACCATCAACTTTTCAATTGGGCATTATTCTTTTTTCCCCTCACTGATTTCGCTGATTAAATCATGAGATTGGTGATTAGGAAATTTTGATGCTGAAACGAAGATTTTATTGATAATGTAAGAACATTACATAGGAGAAGCTGAATGGAAAGTTACATTTCCAGTAGCATTACGATAAAACAAAGGTGAAGTAAAGGATGGAGGATTATTTAGTAGTAACACAGTGTGGTCTTTACATGTTTTGCCGGGACATTCACCACGTCATTTCCCTCCCTACAGACATGCCGCAAGTCTGCAATCTCCAACTCAACCAGAAGAAACCTGCATGAAGAGATCAGGTATGTGAGTATTTAGGTGTTAGGTTAAGAAATAGGTTGAGTACCTGTGAGTCAGTTTCGACTATTATCTCTCCGTAGCAAGCCATGTAGCCAGTATGATCCCTTATTGACTCCCCACACCACCTCGATGTGAGTCCTTATACTTTAGTTACAAGAGGGCTTTGCCCCATTGCAGGATGAGATCTTTTCTTACTTATCTATCATTCTCTTTCCTATGAGGGGGTGAATTGGCTTTTGTTTAGGCAGTTAGAATTGGGGAAACTAGTTTTTTGGTTACTAACTTCGTCCTCTAAGATGACCTTCGATCTCAAACTCCATCACAAGCAAAAAGTCTAGTAAACAAGTGGAAAAGGTAGAGGAACAGGCTTATTATTCTACGAGTTTTGAATCGTGCACCATGGATTCCCGAGAATTTCTTATTATGAGATAAGAAATTCTCGGGAAGCACTGGGGATAAAGCTTTGAACTACTTCATGCTATTGTTTCTGTTTGAGGATTGAATAGTGTTTAGACTAAGCAAGCCAATATCTCATTCCCTTTTTGAAACTTTTAAATTTCAATTTTCCACTTGACATATTTAAGATCACATGATTAAAGAATATTTTGGTACATTTTTACGTATCTTTAGTTTAAGACCATAAAATTCAAAAGTCTTCTTTATATTTTTTTAAACTATGTGTGATGTCAAAATCAGACAAACAAATTGAGACAGAGGGAGTATAAATAATTGTTAGTGATTATGTAAAAGGATAAATCGTCAAGGTTTCTTCAAGTATAAAACGATAAATCTTAAATTAGTCGAAGTGTATACAAGTGTTCGAACACATGATTTGGGAAATGTTAAAGCTATTTCTTCCATCTTGAGGTGTAGCCTCCCTCAATATATAGTTGCTCTATCCATGTTTTTGTAACAATCTTAATCTTATGCCTCGCAACAAAAGTTCATATTAATGCTTTCTAGTCTTTGTTATTTTATTGTTGTTGATATGTACATAACTTATTGACTTAGCGATAAAAATCCTCAAAAGTGAAATAGTGGCAACTGGTAAAGTCGAGTGAGGAATCATGTGTTCTTCCTTCATCAATAGTTCAATACACATATTTGGCAAGTAAAATATGTGATATTTGTTAAGGTCGTGCCTATTGTAATGAGATATTTCACTTCTACGAAAAATTACCTAAATACACATCTTATTTTACTATATTCTCTAAAATTTTCTATCATTTGAAAAAATTACAAAAATTCCTATTTTAAGCGATGTATCGGGATGTATCCGGATTCCATCAAATTTAAGGGATTTTTGTAATTTGAAAACGAGTAGGGATCAAATGTAATTAGCTCTTAACACGGTGAAATTTGTGTAAAATCTACGTAAATAAAATGTACATAAATGGTTTGTATTTAATTTTAAAATACATATGGATGTCAACATGTTGAGACGGCCGAGTTGGTCTAAGGCGCCAGATTAAGGTTCTGGTCCGAAAGGGCGTGGGTTCAAATCCCACTCTCAACATTTTGAATTTTTTATTCTTTTTTTGTTTTTTTCGTATAATATTTAGGTTCCTATCACTTTTTTTTTTTTTAAATGGCAAACAAGTTAACTCACCCAAACTAGCTGTCATAATTTAAAATGGTTTAACTTACATTAGTTTTTTTTGCATATATAAGAACAGTTATTGGCAAAAATACTGGTTTGGTCATCATTTACGAACTTCACCTATGTCAAACAAAAGGGATGCCGTGCGCTAGGCGCTTATAATTTAAAATATTTTTTTACATAGGTGTGTGTTCAATATGTAGAAAATATTATTTTAAAAGTATTTGTATATAATCTAGACAAATGTTAGGCGAAGGGAAGGTTGAGAGGCTAGGGGGTGAAGATGAAAAGACAGAAATGTTTTATCCTACTTCCACTAACTTATTTTCCTAAATAAAAAAATGTTTTCCAAAAGGTACAGCTAAATAAATAATCTTGGGATAAATTTACACCTTAAAGTTGATGTTATTCATTCCCCATATGAGGAGATGAGATAAATTAATCCCAAAACTATAAGCTCGAAATAACTTTTATCAGCGAACCGACCCTTAATGTTTAACTTTTATATTACTTAATTGATTAGTTATATAAATTAAAGTATAGACATATATTAGAAGTTTTGCAGTGAAAATCAAAACAAGAAGAGATGTAACAATTAAACCAACATATAGCAAATGTAGTACGTCAATCAAAATCAAATTCCCCAGAAAAACATGTTTTGAAGAACTAAATGACATAGCAGAAAGCTAAGCGAAAAGAGCAAAACACATAGAGGATCGAATTTCGACAAAGTTACTGATAAATGTAACTGTAAATTAAGAACATCCATCTAGTATTGGTACCAAGGCATTGTCTATAGAAAACATAATATACCAACTTAAATTAATAAATCTACTTACCCCTCATAAACCAGCCCAACTCTATAAGCTTAATAAGTACCCCGCGGATTAGAGATTCCCAGCTGAGATTAAGTGTTGAAAACTAAGAGACAAATGCCAGAAAAGTACTCTAATACTATATGTAGTATATATTTAGATATGCTTATAAGCAAAAGACCAACTGAAAAGCAATGCCAAAGTGATTGATCAGAGCATTGCTTAGCGAGAAAAACGTGGACGCACAGGAGTCTTTGATGGGCTTACCCTGCATAGATCATAATATAAAGATCAAATGAGAGTCTTGGCAAATATGAAAGGAACTTGTATGGAATCAGAAAGTAACCTTATGGGAAGTGATCCCAGGATTGCACCACTGCAGTTGAGTGCTATAATTGCACTCTCTGCCTGAAACAGAAGAAAATATAACATGAAACCATACATAAATAGCGGCAATGGGAAGTTGTACCAAAATCCATTAAGGAGATACAAATGTAATGACGCCAATAAAGAATCGGTAAAATGGAACAGTTCAAAATCTTCTATTCTGAAATCTAATGAAAATCTTCGGGAACTGAGGACTGTTGAGATCACAGAAATGCCACACCTGACACCATGCACACTAATATCAAATGAAATTCTAACAAAAGGCACCATTGTAGGTGTTGTCTGCCATGAAAATAAGCTGCAGAGTCGGAGAAAAATAGAAGGCAAATAATAGACAAGAAGAACAGGCACAAATATATCATTTCCAAACTAAGAAGTGTTATCCCATTAATATAAGACGCATCTCCAACTAATACAAGCAAAACGTAAACTGAAAGTGTGTCAATAAAGAAAATCACCATGTACTCTTCTACAGTTAATGATCTCACTTTTGAAACAAACATTTCCAACAAATAACAGAAAACAGCTTAAGGAATTCATCGGATGAAAACCTCAAATGCAGACACAGAATCCAGTGAATGGAGAAATTTATAGAGGATTTTCATATATTCCTACCAATTCTTAAACCCTTAGAAGGATAGGATCCAGTGGGAAAAAAAAAAAGAAACATACTAGTTGAAAGCAACTAATGAACTGAAAAAGTACAAATCAATAAAATGTAGGTTAAATGAGAGTACTTGCAATTGTTGGGGTATATCAAGCAGAATTGAACTCAGGAAATTACTGGTATTAAAGTATTCTCTACTTATCAACGCCTACAATGGTTTGGTTGGACATTAATATTATCTATTTTCTTGAACAAACAGTACCAAATATATAGCTCGAATATGTTTCTTCTCAAAACAACAGCCCTGTATCTATGTAAATTGAGAGGTCTTAACGCGAGGAAAGAGCTTAAAAGGTGGTCACCGACAGAAGCAAACTAAACAAAATTTTGCCAGACAATCTGAACATGTAGTGCAAGAGCAAAAGTTCCGGGGCTGCTCATGGGACATTCGGTTGCTACATTCTATAAATCTGATTCCTCACCAACAAGTCCACTTGAGTTGGTTAGGACTCAGGCATCAAAAACATCAAGATTGCAATTTTTCTTTGTTTCTACTCTTCGAAATTCTAAGGCTTCTGATATCTCTGAGCTGCTGCAGATGAGCTACATCAAGACTTACCATGTGTAGATAGCAACTGAATATAGTCAGATGCATGTTCAACTGATCAAATAGACAGAGAAGCAAATTTTGTTTCTGCTGTCTTGAACCCCTTCAGCAAGGTTTTTTAATTTCCTAATTTTGTTTCTACTGTTGAACTCCTTCCATAATCTAATCCACCTTGAACTATGTAAAACAAGCTCCTTCAAATTGCTTATAGTAAAACGACCTTCCATTTCTTTATTTGCAAAGGATGCAGCTTTTCCGTTCGTTTTTTCCCTTAAAAGTCCAACATTTTCATTCATAGAAAACCAATTCAAAAAGTACGTACAAGACCCATAATCAACCTGAATCAACCATAATCCTTCATGTGAACGAAGCACAAAAGGTGAAAATGTGCCAGTTAAATCTCGTTAACAGAGAATGAATTTTTCTCAGCCCACATTAATTTTGGTCAAGCATATTAATCTCTTTCATCTCCCATTTTCTCTACAGTGGAATAGTCAACGTACTCCTAATAAAATGATGAATTTTTTTTATAAGTAAAATAACCGTAAAATTAATTCTTCAAGTAAATTCTCTTGGAAAGGTGGACAAAATGCTATCAAACAGCGAACCTCTCTCATTTCATCTGCTAATTGAGGAACTAAAGGAATTCTCCTACCAAGAGTAACTCTACCTGCACTATTGAGTACCTAAAATAGGAAAACTAAACTGCAACTGGCTATCAATAGTCCTACATTACCACCTAACCTGCAGAGGACCTTGCTAAACCAAAGAAAGGTTTAACTATAAAGAAACTTGCCCACAGAACACTGTAAATTTCAGATAGCCAACAAAATTAAGGTTAGTGGTGGCAAAGAACAACAGCAGTATATGCTTATACTGGGATATCAGGAACAAAGGGAGAAAAATTTAACCAAAACTCAGTTTATGTGAATTTAATTCAGAATTCATAGGGGTAACCCATGCCAGAGACATTTTGAGTTAGTGCAATATATCCAAATAGGGACCAGAGTTGGTGTTTCTACACTATTTTGACCACAAAAGAATCACACATCAGAATAATGTTCAAAGAAAGGCACAGAGTTCCAATTAATGAGACAAAAATGTTGTAAAGGAGAGACTTCTTCTGGGGCTCAGCAGACCTGGTTAGTTCTAAGATCATCACATTTGAATATGAGGGCTTGGATGAAAGATTTTAGAATTTTCAACAAGGCACTACTTGGGAAGTGGCTACGAGGATTTGGGTTGAAGTGTAGGCATTACAAATGGAGGTGTTAGCAGGCATTATGGAGGGAGGTGATAGCAAGAAATACAGGGTCGTGAAAGAGAAATGGAGGCTAGTGTAAAAGTACCTTATAGATACGTCTTTTCAGCAATATAATGAAGGGTTCAGAAGAATTTAGCAACTTTGCTACCTATAAGGTAGGAAATGAAAAAAGAGTCTTCCCTAACTTATTCACAAGTTCATGCAATAAAGAGATGATGGCAACAAAATCCAGGTGGTACAAGAGGGTTGACTTCATTGAGACTTGAGATCATAAAGAAATTTAAAAGATTGGGCAGTGGATGACATCCAAAGATCGATGGGAATGCTGTACATTCAGAATAGGTCGAAAAATGTAGAGCTCAATGAAAGATGTGTTCATACTAGGCTGCTAGAAAAGGCAGAGAAGATGCAGGGCACAGGATGTTGCCCCCCTAGCCATCATGTGGGTCATGTGAAAAGAAAGAAATAGGAGAGCTTTAGAGAGGTTAGAAAATTGTTTTATACATTTGAGGAATAGCCTCTTATTAGATAATTTTCGGTGCACCTATGAAGTTCTTGTGGCTGTCTGTGCAGAAGACTGTAGATAACCATATTACTGTTTAGGTTCTCTACTTTTTACTATAGATTGTAGACTCTGTAGGTTCTCTATTTTTGGTATGCATCTTGTTACGGGAGCTATCCCACATTAATACAACTATTAACCCTCTCAGAACCCACAAGGGCAAAGTAAAAGAGATAACACACTTTGAGCAGATAAAATGCTAAAGGCAAGCATTTGGAAATAATAGGATCCGACATTGATAGCAACTATTGGAAGTTACAGTAGCTTTGATGAGAGTAAGAAGAGGTCCACAACTCAAGCTAAGTATAAACAGCAATGAAAAGTCAGAAGCTCATGGAAGTTACCATGACAAACTCAACAAAAGCTATACGAGTCGAATGATGATAGTCACCAAGCAACCTCAAGCGAAGAACCTATGTTAGAGAAGAAAATCCATAACATAGAGTTAGGATTTTAAGAAGGAACAGCACGTCAGACTTGTTACATGAGCAGCTACAAACCTCTCCACAAAAGGACTCAAAGAAAAGCTTGACATCTGCTTGAGTAATCTGTTTCATAGAAACATACAAGTTGTAAATATTTTTCTTCATTGATGTCCATCAACAAAGTGAAATTATAAACCCAAAATTACCTTCTTATCAATATTTGTACAGTATACAGTTCTAGCACACATCTCTCTTTCATCTTCAGACTAACATCAGTGCAAAAGGTGAAAATTTTAGTATTAGCAGCACTAAGAATGCATTTGCCACTCCTAGGACATTGTTACAAAAGGTAAACTACATGTAGCCACAATTCCTCACCCTTGGAAGAAAGGTTGGATTAACCGGTGCAATCGCAGTTTTAGAAGGAAGCACTCTCACGGGATAATACCCAAGCATAGTTCCTGCAAGACTCAGAGCACTCCTTGCACCTTCTGCATAATATATTGGGGAACATGTGATGTTAGAGAACAAGTGCCCTAACGGTCTCGCCAGAATATATAAACAAATAATCATGTGTCAACCTACCTTCATCTGTAAACTCAATAAAAGCAAATCGAAGTACAGAATTGGTGTCACCACATATACGACAGTCGACAACCTTCAGCACATCAATGTTAGTCAGATGTGGAAACAAAACATTTCTTCAACATAATTGAAAGGCAAGACAGTAACCAAGAATGAGTACAGAAGCTTGACATAATGGATAGATATCCACCTGTCCACAGCCAAGAAAAAGTGCTGCAAGCTGCTCTTCAGTCACCTACCCAAAAGAAGAAACAGAATTATTAAAATAAAAAGATGAAGGTGCAGTAACCCAATTAACAATAACACTGGACCTCCCTTTTTTACCTTATGATCAATGTCGGATACATAAACCGTCCTCCTTATAACATCTTCCCTTTGGGCCATGCCTGTTCGCGTATTCATCCTTCTCCTTCCATAACCATAGCCGTTTTTCTTCTACACGCACAATTTAAACTCCACTAATCAGCTCAAACTCACGGACGTAGATATATTACCAAAACAGCGGAGATATCTTTTTCTGAAATAAATGGTAGAGAAAGAGATAAAAGAAACGCAACATCCTTTACTTTAACACTACAATGACTAAATCCCTCCTATTACTTTTACGCAATATAACAATTGGACTATATGAAATGTCCTCCGAGTGATCATCTTACATCTACATAAACTAAGATGATTCTGAAAAGTAAACAATGTTAAAAGTGGAGAACCTAACATATACATATTCCACCTCAAACAAACAAACAAATGTAAATGATCTACTTTTGCTTTAGACCAAACAAAAACATGATAAATTAGAAAGGAAACAATGACTAATTGACACCCTTCATCTTGAAATCTCATAAACTCCTGGGATATTCATGAAGAGATCAAGACATCAAATACTGCCTTTGTCAAAGCCACAACCCCACATTCCTAGCAATCAAATACATCGCAAGTAGGTTCAAATCATCCTACATTCGAGATATACACTACTAACAACCCTTGATTCACGGAGAAAACTCATCAAAAAAATCTCTATTTTACCAACAACAACAAAAAATTGATACCCTTTTGTAGGAATTTCCATTGACGTCAGTCTGCATTAGAAAATTGTTAGCATCAAAGCCAAAATGCACTGCGCCAGGTGGAAATGGCACTATCATATTGTTGTTCACCATTGACGGAGGCACAAACTCTTCAGCCATGGGATTCAATTTGGAAAGCATTTCCTCCAAATCCCTCATCTCCTTCTTAAACCCTTCATCACCACCATCACCCTCACCATCAACCACCCCTCCATTACTTGAATCAACACCGTTCATTTTCTGATGCTCATGTTGAATACTGTGATTACCCAACACTCCATTACCATTGACACTTTCCTCTTTCTGCTGAATTCCATTCTCTTTCTGGGGTTCTTCCTGCTGCTGCTGATTAACAGACATAATTTCAAAATTCTGATCGCCGGAAACCTTCGACTTCTGCACACCGTTGTTCTGTTTCGTTTTCACTGACTGATGATCAACAACAACATCTTTCTGTACAATTCTTCCTGAATTCGATGAGCCAACAACATTAATAGCAACATTCTCAACCACAGCCATGATTATTCAAGAATGCTCCTTTTTGTCTTCTTCTTGTACCCTTTTTCGGTTCTATCAAAAACCCAACAAGAAAAAATAAACAAAAGATCACTTTTTTTTCAAGAAGATCAAATTGGGTTTTTGAATTTATTATTAAATCGGGAAATAAATACAGGAAATCATACCTGATACTCTCTAAACAACATCCATTTCTAACACAAAAAACAGAGTATCAAATCCAAGATCGTCAGCTACAGAATGAAAAATCAAAAAGCTATGAACAAAACAAGAAAGGATTCTTTATTTCTCTGTGTTGAAGTGTGTAGTGTGTTAATTTTAGTGATTCTACCGAGAAGATATGAAATACTAGTTTATAGCAAGAGAGAGAGAGAGAGAATAGGTGGGTTGTTCGGATCGTCCGTTTTGGCAGACTTCCTTTTTGGACTTAGTTTACTAGCTCCCAAAAAAAATTGATAAACAGTGAACAACCTGCTTCCCTAACCCAAATATGTTTGATGGGTTTATAGGACAAACACCAAAATCACATTCATTTTTCTCATTAACAAACTATCTATCTTGAACTGAACGGAGCCGGCTAGAGTTATGCATGTATTAGTAATATAGAAATGAGTTATTCATGTATTGATTATTTCATCTTTTATTTGGTATCAAATTTCACTTAGACACCTCGGTTGCCCCTTAAATTTCACTTATATTCTCAAAATGAACAAAGTCGAGTTGAGGTGTCTAAATGAAATTTGATGCCAACTTTAAGGGGCCGCCGATGGATTCAGCCAATTATATATAAATTTCTTCATAACTTATACATGTATTAAATATGTGAATTTCTAAATTGAAAATATAGTATAACTTATCTCAAATAACTAATTCAAGCATAACTTGTATTTGAAGTTTCGAATCAAACGATCCCTTAGAGTATTTTTCAAAAATTAAAATTAAAAATCAACATTATCATTTTGTTTATTACTACTATAATTTTTTTCTTTTACGTGATATTATGAATCCTCATTATAATAATACCATTTGTTCAAATATTTTTTTATTGTCATAAAACCTCTTTATAATAATGTTGTTTGTCTAGATGATTTTTTATTGTTATAATAAAATATTGTTATAAAGAATATATAATATAACGCAACATGAAAACACCGGTCTTTCATTGTTTTTTAAAAAAAATTATTTATCAATCACTTGGTTATAACTTATAAGCTTGTGTATTTTACTATCTATTATTTTAATTAGAAAAGGGATCGAAATACGAAATTAGCACAAATATATTTCTTTTATATGTTAGGTTAATGTGTTTTTGTCATGTATCGATCTTCTGCTCCAAATGTAGACACTTCTTGTAATATATATATATATATAAGAAATATAATTGTCTTAATGTTTGGTTTAAATGAGAAAATCTTTTAATAAATGCTAAGCATTAAACATAAATGGTTCCACATAAATACTCTGACTAATACCATTGAAAATTGTTGTAATGTAATAAATACTTATTTATCTTAAATTAAAATTTTCGTATACAAGTTTTGAATATAAAGTTACGCTTGATAGAGAGCACTTTACTAAAATGAGACTTTTCCAAAGTATTATGAATTAATCAAATGGCAAAATAAATTGAGAAAACAAAAACAAAAAACAAAAAATCTCTACTTGATGCTAATTTTTAGTGGAAGTATATTATGCATCGCATGGTGTTAAAAGGATTTTTTAGTTTTAGCATCCAAATCATATAAAGTGAAAGTGAAAGATATTATAATAATCAAAGGAAACGTGCATTAAATTGCGAATTCCAATATTTTAATTTATAAATTAGTCTAATTTTGTGATTTTGCTAGTTTTTAAAATTATGAAAGTAAATCATATTTAGGAAAAAATATATTTAATTTTTTAAAATATTATTTATAAAAATATAATCAAATATAACTTAAGCTTTAAGAATTACAAATAAAATAAATAATATTTAATTTTTATGATCAACTATCCACAACTATCCCTAGACTATGACCGAAATCTCAGTGCGTTTTCCCGCACTATAAGTATAATTGTTATGTAAACATAAATTATAGTATCTACTATAAGAAGCCTATATATCTATGACTAAAATTAGCTAACCATTTTTTTTTTGGTAAAAAAAATCAGCTAACCATGTTAAAAAAAGAAAAACTTAGATTTGGTGTCCCTTTTACTTTTTTCCATCTATAATTTTATTCATATAGACCTTTCACAAATATAGTGATTAATATATTCATCTAATGATCGCGTGCGATATGAATGTCTGCAAAAACTTTTCTAGAATATGAATCAAAAGTATTTAATAAAAATATTTTATTATGCGTTCATCAATTAAAATCAATCATAATTTAATAAATTAAAGTGTCAAAAATATATTTAAACTATCTCAATTTTCAAGTTTCATATCTTAGCTATTAAAAGTGTGAGTTTTTAATTTGAACTATCACTCAATAGTTAGCGAAATACACCTTGACTTGTTTCTAATGATGTGTAAACTCTCTCTTTTGTTTAAAAATTTTATTACGTGGCACTTCACTTGGAAAAATTCTTTCACCATGGCAAATCTAAATAAATTAATATTAGGTTAAAATAAAAACTTTCACCGTTTAAATTAATCTAATCCAATTGTGACATTCACCATCTTTTTCTCCATTTTCTTAGCTGTGATCTTGTCTCTGTCATTGAAAGGAAAAAGTTTAGGATTTTAAAAAGTCAATTAAAAATATATTTAAAAAATAAATATGTAAGCAAATAGAGTCTATATGCTAGGTGGACGAAGATTATAGGGACAAACACTCCTAAAAATATTTTTGGATAAATATTTGCTCTAATTAACATCTAGACGTGTTTCACTAATCATTAAATTTTAATTTAAATGTCTAAATAAAATTTATCGAGAAATTTATAAATATTATTTAGCTTAAAAAAAGTTTGGTGGTAGTAGTAGGGTTTTAGAATTAGTCACGTGCAATAATGTACGTGGTCACATCACATAGGCATGTGTCATGGCGTTTTGAGGTGCTAAATAAGCCAGCCTATCGCAGCTAACGTTTACTTGATAAGGCCATCTCACATCTATCTATCTTCTTTTCTTTTTTTTTGGTTCGATATTTATATTGAAGTCTGACTAAATTTGAATTCACATCGAAAAGTCTCATTGGGGATAAAGTGTTCTCTAACAAAGATGAGTCTGTATCCAAGGAATTTCGAACCTAAAACCTCTGATTAAGGATGAAAGAGTACTTATCACTCCATCACAATCCTTATCGATCATCTCACACTTTCAATAGTGCGTAACTACGCATTGTTGAGAATATAATTAACTATTAAAAGTGTGCTCTCTCTAACAGATTAAACTTTTAGATGAGAAGGTCACACACTTCAACACGCATGCCATCTACACTCTCACGTGATCTACTATTCAGGGGTGTCAAATGAGTTAAGGTTTGAACGGGTTGAGTTTGAACCCAATTCAAATTATCTTGAGTCCAACTCATAAAATATTGGATGAATTGGACATGTTACATATACTTGGGCTCATTTTTTACACCCCCTACTACTACTCTATCTCCTCTGAGTTTATTTTTGTGCATTCAATAAAGCAATGGCGGATTCAGATTTTTTTATTAAGAAAATTGAAAAATTAAAATATACGTATTTAAAAATTAAATTTGAAATTTCAAGATAAATTTTAATTTTTATATCTTATATCTCTCTCAGTTATTATTTAATTTTGTATTCAAGAATTTAAAATTTATATATGTACATTAAAATTTTAAAAAAAAATATATTCCTTATCAGATTTATATCGCATATGACTCATTTTAAGAAATATGTGTTCCTTATCAGAAAATTTTCTATTTTAAAACCTGAACCACAAATCGTTAATTAAGAAGAAAAGTGCATAGGAACCCAATTTTAATGCGGCTATTTAAGTTATGCCCTAAGTTTAAATATATTTTTTTACGTTTATCCATTTCATAATATAAAGTGGTACCTCACATGATACACGCCAAGTAGAAGTAGTGCTCAACTATTTATTTACCCATCCTTTTCTTTTTTAATTTTTTGGTCAAAATAATATAATGATAATTAGCTATTATATAGTTTAATTATATTAGGACAGATTATGACAGAACAATAATAATTACAATAAATAATTAAAAAGTAAGCTGAAAACAACATAAAAGAAAGGGAAAAACGTGAGCCTTGGGCTCTGCAGATGACAATTAACTATTGATATATGAAAACAGTTTAATTAAGTAGTTCAGCCAAATTTTAAAAAATGTAAAACCGCCCATTCACGAAACTCAATGTTTCGATACGAATTTAAATTAATTGAAATTCAAAGCAAACGATAGTCAATTGGAAATAAAAAAATTGTTATACCAAATACAAATACATAGATGAATTGCTGGCAAAAAAAATAACAACTTAGGGTGTGTTCATTACGGAGGAAAATATTTTTAAATTTTCACATGTTGAATGGTCAAATTTTAAAAAAAATATTTTTTCTCTAAAAACAAGTTCCTTAAAATAAGAAAAATAACTTTCCTAAAATAAGTTCCACAAGTGTTTTTAACATCAACACACCTCATCTTGATTCTCATTCTACCCCGTAAGCCATAGCTCTCATCCCCATCGTCCACTCTCACCTCCTACCGTATTTGTCTATATTATAATATTATATACAATTACTTCGTATCGAACACAAAAAAATTAAGAAATCATTTATTTTCTCATAAAATAATTTCCTAAAAATATTTTTCTTGCGTTGATAATCATTGCAATTGATGATATATAATCATATATTATACTTATATTTGTTCGTGACTTAAGAGGGGAAAAGTAAGTACTAAATAAGTAATAATCATGGCTTAAAACACAAGTGAGAGTATATATTATTATACTAGATAATGCCCCCAATATTTACCTTACTATTGTGTGTTTCCTTCATAGAATAGTCTTGTATTTTATATTAGGAAAAATATTGTCCCTATATCTTTTAAAAATGACAAAATTCCCTTATTTTAATAATGACTTGTATTAATGTATCCGCGCTTTCATTAATGTATCCGGATTGGGTTAATTTTTATTTTAATAATATATCCGTATTAATGTATCAGCGCTTTCATTAATGTATCCGGATTGAGTTAATTTTTATTTTAATAATGTATCTATATTAATGTATTAATGTATCCGTGTTTGTATTAATGTATCTACACTTTCATTAATGTATCCGGATTGAATTAATTTTAAAAAATTATTGTAATTAGAAAAAAAGTAGAGATATATATAGTAATTTATCTAGCTTATTGTTAATATACTTTCACGAGTTTTTGTAATTTGAAATTGCATCATGTTTTGAATGATGTGCTCCTATATAATGGCATAGCAAATTAAAATATCCAACATGCATGCAATATCAATGAATTTTTAGTCAGATCTTCTTGTGTATAATCTTCACAAATCTTCTTGCATTCTTGCTCCTCAACACTTGTGCTCATTTCAATTTGTGCTTCAGAGGCAGCAACTGCAATCATATGCCTATTTGTTACCATGAGAACTTCAACCTGTAGATTCTTCAAAAGTGCCACAAGTTTTACCTCTATTCGAATTTTCTCAATGGCTTCACAAAAATTCCCTCTAAAAAAGAGTTTAAGAACACCAGGAAAAGACGATAAAACAATTAACTTCAAATTCCAGGTGATTCAAAATTGCAAGTGGATAACCACATCATAAGGACTAATCTTTCAGAAAATAAGGTAAGACCTGGCGAGCAAAATCAATCCTTTAGCACTCTCATCCGACTGAGTTGAGTGGCACTGCTCAAGTACCAATTCAGCTTACGCATATGATTCATCTATGAATATCACATGGAAAATCAAATCCAATTCACAATGACAACAGAGAACCAAACTGAAGACACGAGCTTGATAAGTTGGGAAAAGTAAAAAGGAAAAACTGATTTTTGAGAAGAGCATAAAGCATCTCAAAAAAACTGATTTTTGAGAAGAGCATAATGCGGAAAATCAAAGGGCAGGGCAGCACAAAGCATCCCGTGTTAGCAGGCACTCCAAGGGGTATGATGTAGACAAGCTACTGTAATGCAAGCATTAGTAGTTGTTTCCATTGCCAAACCTGTGACGTATAGTTAACACGGAGACAACTCAACTGTTGCACTCTCCTTCATTATAACAGATGATCAAACTCGAGACACGAACTTGATGACAAGGGAAAAGTGCAAGACCTAATTTTTCAAATGGGCATCTATGACGACATGGAAAATTAAAGCAAATTCATATTTACAATTGTCATAAGTGATAGTTCACATATTTCACGACTCTCTGGTCTTAGACGGTTGACTATCGTGTCTCTCATTTAAATCTATAGGAATAGATTAAGGATTGGAAACTCAATGAATAATGATGAAGAAGAAAATAGTGATCCAAACCTAGATAACGCCGAAAGAGTAAAGAGTACAAAAATATAAAAGCACACATTAAAAAGCCAAAGAGGTAAAATTATAAGTACCTTGGAATACTTTTTCGAGGAAGTCTTTATTTTCATTCTCCGTTTTCATGTTTTCGACCTAAAAACTTTTTGTTGGGTGGCAGTAGTCGACATAATTCACATTGCCTAATCCTTTTTGCCAGCATGTATTCTCTTTGCAGGTTTGATCTTTCTTATGATGTCTATCCATCATTGCTTAGGCTGCAGCTTCTCCATTCCCTGAATATTTCTATAAATAAAAAGCCCTGAAAAACTACTAAAAAAGAGTTTAAATTTGTCCTTAACTACATATTTGATATTATTTAATATTATTATATGCTAGCACAATTTCAATTTCACGGACATATATCGCAAACAGAAACAACTTAAAAAAACATACAATATGCAATATATACGTACATAACTAATAAAAATAGAAAGAAAATATTATCTTTCAACTCAAAAGTGCATGCACATATAACTACGAAGACCTGAATTAAATGAAGTAAGCAAATTTGTTTACAATGACAAACAACAGCAATATGATCAAACAAAATTTCGGTGTGCAACCATTCAAAAGAGGAAGGTGAATTTTCAGAGAGCGGACATCTCCTCAATGGGAAGAAGCTTGTGAATCCAACACAAAAGGTGTACTTATTGGAGTTCAAAATGTTGAGCACACACAAGAACAATAATTGGAAGTAAATAGACGAATGATACTCACCAGAATCCAAAATACGGAACCACACAAAAATGTCAATGCCACGAAACAGAGAGAAATCTGAAATAAACCAACAGAAGCATCAATAACTTACTACCACAGCTAAAGAAGTTCGAAAATTAAAGGTTATAAATCAAGGAAAAAAGAATGCAATGCATGAAATCTGTGTATGCTATCGATTTCTTATTTCGAAAGAAATCAACAAAACTTTAGAATATGGTCCAAAAATATATAGATTTTGCTTAAGCAAAGATAGACAATGATCTTTAATTAGTTCTTCATCAATAAATATATACTCTCCGTGGAAAAAAACCATACCAGTCTACCATGAATCCATAGTATAAAGATCTCTGACCAGTTCAAAACTCACAGATTAAAACATATGAAAAAGGGTCAATTTATATGCTAAAATTGTCTATATACTTATAGAAGTGAAGATTAAGATTATCAATCTAGCAAAAAGAATCGCTCTTATCGCCTTCAAATAGTTCATTAATTTTGGTAAATTTATGATACTATTTTTTTTGTCCCAAATAAATGAATTCCAACGATTAGCTATGATCCACCAAGTTAGTCGACTAAAGTTTCAACATGCAGCTCGGAGGACTGAACCATTCTGATGTACATATCCTAAGGAAATTTTTTAACAAAATTAATGTACTAATTTCCGTAGAACACAATATCACCTAAGGAAACAACTTAGGCTCCAAAAGTTGAAGAATATTTGATGGTGTTGTCCAAGTCAAAAATACCAATTTTCATAATCTATAATATTTACCATCAAAACAACTTAAGCTCTAATAATTTGAAGGAACTACTAACCCAAAAGGTGAAACAACATTTGAGAAGAAACAACGACAACAACAACATGCGTCTTTATATTATTATCCAACTCACATCAATGTATAGGTAGATAAGATATGGTCTTTATATTATTGGAAATATTCTGCTAGCTAGAAATGTAGGCAAATTTTTTGGAAGGAAATAAAGAAATTTTATTATGGTTAAGGCTCAAATTAATAACTTTAGTTAATTAACACAAAATCACAATAGTAAAGGGAATATATGACACTCATCCAAGTAAAAACTTTGAAAAATGAAAAGGAGGTGAATCCAACCAGTAGAATATTAATCTATCGTTAAAGTGTAGGTGTTTTTTAGTCTTTAGTTTAAGACTTCCAATTTTTTAATTTACATATTTTAACCGCATTTTAAAAAAATAAAAATAACTGATAGACATTGATTTAATTTCAAAAAATAAATAAATTACTGACCGTGTTGGATTATTATTTGGTTGATATTTTTCAAAATGAGTTGATCATTATCTTTTTATTATTGTTATTTTAGATAAATCAATCATATCAGTAAGTTTGTTTTTTTTAAAAAAAAAATCGACCAAAGTAATTGATTGAATTGGTCGTTCTTTCTATTTTACAGGTTAAAAATTGATCGAGTTTGATCGATTTTGTATTCGATATTTCAAATTGATAAAAAAAACATATGTTTTTTTAGTATGTGGAGAGAACAAATTAAATTTCACAAGAGAAGGAAAGAGAACCAGAAATATTATATGAGATTAACATAAAATTGAACGGTCTTAATTTTTAAACTTTAATGCTAGCTATCTTTTCATCATAGAACTTTTCAAAGAGGACACTATTTTCCTATTTTTAAAGGGTTCCCACGGATTTGAGGCTTAAAACTCTTGCTTTTTTTCAAATCAAAGAAAGAAGAGCCCTTCAAATCATGTCTTTTCCCACCTCCTTAACATGAATTTTTTTTTATTTTTTTTTGGTTGAGTACTTAACTTGAAATCTATCTTCATTTGTAGAATTTTTATGAATCATGTTATTCATGTAAGTTTGAGAATGAATTAATGTTGATCAATGGTGTGAAAGCATTTTTTGTGATTCTTTGTATACAATTGGTTGAACCATATCTAAGTCGATAAATCAACCGGTTACATTTAAAATTATGCGAAAATACTTATTTTTAAAAAACATTATTCTATACCTATTTAAAGAAAAATTTCTACAAAACACACCATATTTATGTAGCTTATATATCTTTAGGATATACCATTTACATGGTTGTATATCTTAATGATATATAATAGTGTGATTGAACTATCTTAAATATGGTATATTATTGAGATATATATGAGATGGGAATTGTATATCCTAATATATACGTCGTAAATAATTGTTGTAGTATAAGTTTTCACGGAAAGAATTATATAAGTAAATACAAGTAAGTAAATATTTTATTATTTTAAAAAATAACTATAATTTAGACTTAATTAGAGATCTATAGCTATAGTTTACTTGATTATGAATTATTTATTCTTAGATAGAACTTTGTTTATTCTTTTTCTTTGTTGAGTACTTAACTTGAACTCTATCTTCATTTGTAGAATTTTGACGACTCATGTCATTCATGTAAGATTGTAAGTTTAAGAATGAGTTAGTGTTGATCAATGGTGTGAAAACATTTATTGTGACCCCTTGTATGCAATTGGTTGAACAATATCCAAGTCGATAAATCAACCAGTTACAATTAAAAACTATATGAAAATACTTATTTTTGAAAAATATTACTCTATACCTATTAAAAGAAAAATATCTACAAAATACACCACATTTATGTAACTTATATACCTTTAGGACAATTTTTAAGATATACAATAGTGTGATCGAACTATCTTGTATATTGTTGAGATATATAGGAAATGTGAATTGTATATCCTAATAAATGCATCGTAAATAATTGTTGTAGTATAAATTTTCATGGAAAGAATTATATATTATATAAGTAAATACAAGTAAGTAAATATTTTATTTTGTCTTAATATTAATCATGAAAAAAAAACATAATAATGAATGGGACTAATCCCAATTCTCAACAAAAATAATATGGACCGAGACTGGCCTCATTGATCTGCACTCTCTTGTCTATCTCATTCTTCAGGCCCAACAACAATTAACTAAACATAAGTCTTATACTTACTCCTTAAAATTCTACTATAAATAATTATTTTTAGAAGCAAATTTATGTGGTTATACCTAATATCTCATTTCAGCATAATTAGAATTATATCTGATTAACTTTTCCTCTCTCACCTTTCTATCACCTATAATATCAGTATTTTTATCGCACATCGTGACTCCATAATTTATTACATTTATTTTTAATTTCTTCAAGTTTTAATCAGAGATATTTTTAAATTTGTGTTTTTATGATTGTCCATATTAGGTAAAGGTATCATTATATAATGTATCATAGGTATCATGATATATCATGTATCACTAATGTATCATTGTGTAATGTATCGAAAAGGTATCACGATACTATCAATTAATATTTCAAAATATCATATCATATCATATCAGAATTTAAATATTGATACACCACAATAATAGACTTACTTTGATTTTTTAACCTACAAAAACAAAAAGAAAACGAAGCCTGAGGTAAATAAAAATTGTCAGATTTAATTTTTAATTTTTTTTAGGAATAGATTGTTACTTTTATTTTATTTACAATTGTATAACAAATCAATAAATTCCATAAAATTAATGCAATTTGTCATATTGTTGAGTTAATTGCTCACATAAGGTAAGAAATTGCGCTAAATTATAATGGAAACAATCTGAATTGTACCTGTAATACAATTGCGTCAGAATTATAAGAATACATAAAAAGAAAAAATAGCAATGTTATATAATAACGAAAATCTCACCAAACAATATAATATACATCTCTACTATAATCTTTTACGAATTCTGCTCATTTTCTTTTTCAATGACTAATCTCTTTCTTTTCTTCCAAAGTATGATTTTAGCAAAATATAGTTTAATATTCTTTCTACTTCAATTTATGTGATATAATATTTTTTTAATCCACTTTAAAAATAATATTATCTTTTTATAATTAGAAAAAAAATTTAGCTTTAAATAACCTTTTTTCCCTTAGTGAAAGTAAAAATTTGCACAAATATTTAGGTAAGTTTTGTTTTGAAACATAAATTTCAAAAATCATTTTTTTTATTTAAATTTTATGTCAAATTGAACGGAGAGAATAAAAGTATCTTTAGATTAACTTTAAAATACATATATATTTTTTATTTTATTTAAAAACTAAAAAAATAATAAAAAAATATTTTATTTATTTTAAAAGCACCTAAAAAAAAAAGTCAGATCTAAAGAAATGTGTGCTTCTCCTTCATTTTTATTTTTTTCACAATCTTTATAATGGTGCCTTCATTACGTTGCCTAGGTTAATGGAGACACGTCTTCATGGTGGGTCCCACTCCCACATGATTACAAAGAGTAATGATAGTCCCACGTGTACCTTCACCAAATATATACGACCTTTTAATAAGCAACAATTAAAGGTTATTATTTTTTTTCCTACTTCATATTTTGAAATTAAAATGTTTTGCGAATATATATTACTACCTCTTACTAGTACAAAAGGAGAATTACTTTTGAACTCAAAAAAATATAATTAAAGAGCAAAATAGGAATAAAATTGATACTCTTTTGATTTGGTAATTCTTTTATTTATTGTCATTCTCAATGTGACTTGCACTAACAATAGAAAACATAGCATATTCTATTTAAAATATCTTTTATGCATTTTTGTGATAATAATTAATTAAGTAAAGAGTATCATAGAAGTGAGATACTACTAATAATTTAATAAAGTCCGTAAAGCCGAAAACAATCTGCGTGTGAAACCGTGTGCCAACCCCACCATTGCCCGTCCTCTACACACCTCTTTACAAACAAAACTGGAAATGCTAAATTATGCGAACCTTCTGTAAAATTGCACCTTCCGCCATGGCTTCCTTCCCTTGTTCTAAGGTTTTTCTTCTCCCGTTTTTTTGTACAAACTCTTTCTCCACTACTCTAAATAGTTTGAATTATACTAGAGAATTTTTTTCGATTTTTTTGGGATTTTTCTGTGGTTTCTGAGGAAATTTGAAGTAAATTGGAGAATCTGATTGATTCGTTTCGCTTTTGTGCTTTTTGATGTCCCTAAATCTGTATTCATATGTGTATTCTTGCCGGTTGTGAATTTGATGTGAAGTTTTCATCAACTGTTTTTCACTGGTTAATTTGCTTTTTGATGATTACTATGCTGTTGTGATTGATTGTTTTAAGATTTTTAAAGGATTGTTATTTTTTCACTGGTTAATTAGTTGTGTATTAATTGTATCTGATTTCTCGTGGTAGTCAGTTAATGCAATTCATAATTAGGGTTTTAAAAGGGAATATACTTTGTTCCATGTGATGCTTTAATTAGTGGGTAGATTCTTCGTCTTTTGCTTGCATTTCTATTTAATTTAATTCTATTTTGTTGGTTTTTTTTAGTCCCGGACAGGGGTTTGTGTATGGCCTGGTATGAGGCAACTTTCTCTTAGGAAGAATCTATTGTATGGGTTTATGCAGCTCCTTTCAATGCCGTTCAAGACTGTACGTGGAGTTAGTCGATCACTTCGAGTTTCTAAACTCTGTAGCATTACCAGTACGTCTTCATCTTTGCAAATCGAACTGGTGAGTCTATAGAATTGTGCATTTTTAGGTTCTTATGTTATGTATACTGCAAGTGGTGTCTTTATTTTAATAGTATACGTATAGCCTGTAATAAGTTCATTTCTTGCTTGATTTCAATGTTGGGTACATTTAGAAAGAAGAGTGTGTTTAGTGGTAAATGGTAATGAGCAAAAATATTACTTTATATGAAGACGCTCGGTGTGACTGGGGTGGCTTTTTGATGTGGTATTAATCTTCCTTTGTGTATCTAAAATCTGGCCGAGTACCCTGAAATCTCAGTTATTGATGATAGTCAGCTTTACAGTTAATACACACTGTGTCCTAATCATCCTGGAATTTTCTGTGCATTTCATCGACTTCTCAAAAGTCGAGGTCTTACACCTAGTTGGACAAAACAGGGATTATGTTGCCTCATGTAGAGTATTTCAAAAGGACTTTACCGCATGGCCTAGGAAAACTGCTCCTCTATCATATCTTCTCCTGTATGGCATAGGAAAACTTTAAATTATGGATCTTAATGTTCAATCTGTTTTGAATATTCTGTCCCCCCCCCCTCCCCCCTCCACACACACACTATTCTGAATTAACTGCTGCACAACTGTAACAATTGGAATACTAGAAGAATGAATAGGAGGAGCTGGGTAGTTGTCCCTCATGCTCTAATGTGGACTATAGCCTATTCCAGATTCAGTATTATTTAGTTTAGACTTTTGGAGCGCTCATGACATTCCAATTGGATGAACTTTTCGACTGGGAATACCTTTCTTTAGTGCCTTGTATTCTCTGGTATGCAGATGTGTTCTCTTTTTTGTACTGGATAACATCCTTTTTGTCTAAATTTTACCATAAATAGGAAAAATGTTTCTTCAATGTTACGTTCTCAACCAAAAAAAAGGCAAAATGCCCCTACGTAAGTGTTATATCAAATGATTAAGTAAGTCTCAGCTCAAAAAAGGTACTATGCTACTTCCATTTTGGATGGAGAAGATGTTAAAGCTTGTTCGGTCTTATTTTCGGGAAGCCGAAGAGATTTACTAGCTGAGAAAGAATAATATAATTTCTGCCTTTTCTGCTTCTCTTCCACTTCTTTTCTTCTATGGCTTTCTTTTTATGGACGCAAGAGCATAAAAGAAATCATCTTCTTGACTTTATGTTGTAACAAGGCTCTCCACCTCTACATTGAGAAACCCTGATGAGTTTTGCTGATCTTTTTGTGTTGTCAATTGTCAGGTCCCATGTCTCCAGGATAATTATGCATATCTATTGCATGACGTGGATACTGGAACAGTCGGTGTTGTGGATCCTTCTGAAGCTGTTCCTGTTATAGATGCACTGAGTAGAAACAACCGTAATTTGACTTACATTTTGAACACACATCATCACCATGATCACACTGGTGGCAACATGGAGTTAAAAGCACGGTATGGGGCAAAGGTAAGATGATGTTTTCCTGTTGCCACTCTCATTTGGAGTTGTGATGTTGTATAGAGATAAAATATATTTCCTATGGAATTCAATAGCTGCTCTTGTGTTGAATTATATGATCTATCTGTTTATATTGTAGTCACAAATACCGTCTTATAAAAAGTGTGGTCTTCTACTTTTCTTAAAAATAATGCCTTGTAGTTACATGCAGCTATTAATTTAAGTCTAGGGGTGAGCTGTGGTATGATGGAAAATAAGTGCTCGTCTTACTTTTTTTAGTGTTTGGTAAGTAAGCAAAAAAATAGTCCCAAGAGCATTTATATGTAATCTAGCATAATACTATGAGGGTGAGATGGGTGGGGAGTGGGGGTGGAGTGGTCGAGGGGTGGAGGGATTGGGTGGGTGGGGTGGAGACAATGAACATGGAATGTCACTTGTGGAGCTTGTTTCCCTACTTCCATTAGGAAAGTCATTATCCTCATTTTTAAGGAGCTTGTTTTCTTAGAGAAAATGTTTGGATTGGAGAACATTTTCCTCATACCAAACACACCCTAAGTCTAGTTTTTTCTGAATTACTCCAATCGTTTCATTTTTCCTTTCATGTTTTAAATATTTTTTTCCTCTTTATTTTTTGTGTGGGGTGGGACTGGAATGGGGGAATAGATAGGGAAAAGTTTACCTGGTTACAGGTTTTGGTTCAACAGAGTGATCTTGTAAATGGAGGAATGTAAAGTTGCTTTACCACTTTGCTCCTGTTGCCATAAATCTCAATGAAATGCTTTAAGAACTGTTGTGGCAACTCTTTGCCAGTATCTCTTCCAGGTGTTACTGGGGCTGACCAGTTTAGAGTACTTTGTTGGGAAAAACCCCGTAAAGACCAGCTAAAATCACCATACATTCTCAACATATTAACTATTTTTTCAAGCTCATGATTTTTGTTTTAGAATTGGATAGAGATTAGGATATAACTTCAGATTGATATTGCACTTAAAAGATCATTGGTAACTATAACGGGCATTTCTCTTTGATTAACAGATTAAGGGTTAACAGGTTTGTGTCAATTGAAATTTTGTCAGAAGAGGCTTTCATTTCATATGTGATTTTGTAGGTAATTGGATCTGGAGTAGACAGTGATAGAATACCTGGTATTGACATATCCCTAAATGATGGAGACCAATGGATGTTTGCAGGCCATGAGGTGTTTGTCATGGAGACTCCTGGTCATACACGAGGTTGTATTTTAATGTCTGATATCATTTGAAAATTACCTTGAACTGTCTCATAGTCTTTGTTGCTTTTAACTGTTTGAGCTATCTGACGAAAGACATGTCTATTTCCCTGTCAAATGACACACTTCTTATTGCTTTGTTTTTTTCCTTCTTTGTTTTTCTGCTTTTTGTCATGGTTAAACATCGGGTTCATTTTTGGAGCACAGCACCATTTATCTCTGTGTAAAATTTTCTTGATCTACATGTGGATTTAAGTAGTTACTAGTTCTTCAAGTTACTTGCTGGTCATGTGCTGAAGGAAATATCCGTTTAGTATAGGTGTGTGAACTCCAGTTCGGAGTTGGTTGACAAGTGCATACATGTTGAGAAAATTCTTGTCCAGTAGTGTAATAACATCTTACAAGTGAGAGCTTAGTCTTTTACCAGGATAATTATTGTCCTCTGTCTAATTACTCATGGAGGGATAAAGGAAAGAGATGACAGATCAAGGAAAAAATTATGTCTATCAGAAACGTATTCCACTAAATGGAGCTGTAAAACCTTTTGAACTGTTTACTTACACTGTTTGTCCGATCCCATTTCATGTAACACCATTTGATTGGGCATGTTCATTTTATGTTACACTATTTGGTTGGGTACAAAATTGAGGAGATATTTGTCACACTCTTTGGCTGGGTACAAAATTAAGGAGATATTTGTTTGACGGGTAAATATATATGATATTTAAATTTTAACATTCTAAAGTTTCTTCAGCTCACATCTATCTAACTAATCATTTTAAGATTTGATGGTTATCTATTTCAAAATTATCAAATATTATGCTAGTATAGACTACAGAAACTTTAGAAAGTTATTAGTAATAGAATGATGTCAAACATGTTGGTATGTTCCAACATAAAGAGTGTGTCATATGCTTTTGAGGTATAGTTAAAGTATGCCTCTTCTCTACGGATCACAGCTGTTAGTTCTTTTCACATGATTTATAATGAGAAATCATAGATTTAGTTAAATTTAACTTTTTCAGACCCCACTTGTGGACTATACTGGGTATGTTGTTATTGATTTAGGACCAAGTGGGGAATGGGGATTACTTCTGATTTAAATTGTTATCTTTTAGATGATCTTATGTGCGAGTTCATTTGCTTAAAAAATCTCCTCAATTTTACTAATACAAAAAAATGCATGACAGGGCATATCAGTTTTTACTTCCCGAGATCTAAGGCAGTTTTCACAGGAGACACACTGTTCAGCTTGTCTTGTGGTAAACTTTTTGAAGGAACTCCCGAGCAGGTAAAGTATAGTTCTATTTTGCGGGCTGTAACATCTGTCTTTTTCTTTTATTGGGCTTCTATACTGATTTTCTTTTTATTTGGAATCAGATGTTGATGGTGTCAACTATCAATCTGAGTTGGACTAATTAATGACAATAAGTAAAACCAGTAGTTCTTCTTGTTTAACCTAAAGACTTAATTTTATCGGACGCAAACGCGTGCTATTTTCTTCTCGTAAAATAATGGGATACATATTGTCAATTTGCTGATGGTATCATTTTTTGTGGTATAAAAATCAAAGCCTGTTTGGGTTAGCCGACTAAAATTAGTTGATAAGTGCCAAAAAATACTTTTAAAGTATTGAAGCTTGATTTTATAGATAAGCAATATATGTTTTTAGATAGAAATGGTGAAACTGATAAGCAACCAAAAATTAAATTTTTTTGTATGTTTGGGAAAGCTATGCTTATAAGCATTTTACTTTATGGAAAGAGGTAATCCTTAGCAAATATGGGTAGAGTTCTTAATGGTGTACAAACTCAGTTACTAGCACTTACGGTGTTGCAGTATAGCCTTTGGCCCTTATTGGAGAGGAATATACAATATAGAGTGGGGAATGTCATCAAGATTCTTTTTTGCAAAGAGGTTTGGATCGGTCAAGAGGCCTTAATGAATTCTTATCCAGATCTTCTCTCTTTCTCTAGCAATCCAGATGCAACAATTGTTAATTTATGGTCTCCTCAGGGATGGAACTTTTCCCTCGGGAGACGCAAGAATGACTGGGTAGTGGAGAGAATGACAAAGCTTTTTCTTGAATTGGGAGAATTTAAAGGTACTACTCGGGAACCAGCCTCTATAAAATGGAAGCATGACAAGGATGGTAGATTCGCTGTAAATAGGATGTGCCTGAAGGAGATGAGGAAGCAGCCAGGTGGTAAATCAGGGCCCTGAAAACAGGTCTGGAAATTTAAGGTCCCAACCAATGTAAAGTGTTTTACATGGCTGGTAGCTAGGAGAGCTTGTCTTACTCATGAAAGGTTACAAAGGAAGGGCTTCCAGAATCCAGATAGCATCCAGGTGTTTCTTATGTAATGAAGCGGCTGAAACCAATAGACACTGATCCTACATTGTAAAGTGACCTTACAAATTTGGGCCCTATTCCTTAGTTTGACTGGAACCAAATGGATAATGTCGAAGCACACAACAGATCTTCTCAGTTGTTAGATCAGGAGAGGAGGGAACAAGAGTTCGAAGAAATGGTGGAGAACTATCTCACTCCGTATATGGTGGACAATATGAAAAGAAAGAAACAATTGATGTTTTGAGGATAGTTTTATTCCTGTTCATAAGAACAAATGGAATTGTATTATATCCTTGTATTTTTGTGCAACGAAGAAAAAGTTGAAGAAGCTGAACAGTTAGTAGATCTGCTAGGATCATAGTAATTGATTAGTCTTTGTCGACTAATCCACAAGTTTCGGAGGTCTCCAACATATCGGTAATGTTATGGAATTCATTACCATTTTAATTTTTTTTACAAAAAATTAGGAATGAAGATATCCGGGACAAGGTAGGAGTAGCCTCCGAGTTGGACAAGATGAGGTAAGCGACGCTGAGATGGTTTGGGCATGTGAAGAGGAGAAATGTAGATACCCTATTGAGGAGGTGTGAGCGGTTGACAATGGCGGGCCGATTGGGGAGAAGTGATTAGATAAGACATGACACCTCTTGAGCTAATCAAGGACATGACCTTAGATAAGAGGGTTTGGAGGTCACGGATTAGGGTAGAAAATTAGTTGGTTGTTGAGCGATCTCTCGCTTTCCTGCGGGATAGGATTGGTGTCATACTTGGACCTTCTTTCTTACTAGTGGTATTAGCATTTTTCTCGATGTTTTTGGTTCTTTGATTTTGTTTATCACCTGTGTTTTGCGCTTTAGGTTATCACATTATTTTCATTGTCATTACTGTTCTTTCTTTTGTCTGTTGTGTAAAGTTCTCCATTTCACATTGTTTCGTTGTTATTACTACACCCATATGTCTTTCATTTTTCAACCTGTTTGGAAATGCTTTATTTAAACCGAGGGTATCGGAAACAACTTCTCTAGGCCTACAAGGTAGGGGTAAGGTCCGCATACACACTACCCTTCCCAGATCCACTGGTATGATGTTGTTGTTGTTTATAGTTAAAAACGTTGTCAAAGCAAAAGTGTTTGTAAGTTGAAAAGCATTACTCACTGCCCTCCCCAGACCCCAAGATGTTGTTTATGGTTAAAAATGTTGCCCAAGCAAAAGTGTTTGTAAGCTGAAAAGCATTAGTTGGGGGGACCAACTTATGATTTAGAGGGTGTTTGGATTGGATTTTTAAGAATAACTTATAGGCAAAATGGTCTACTGGACCCATGTACTTGTTTGAGTTTATATTATGGATCCTTCTATTTAGCCCTTTACCAACTAAACCCTTAAACTCAGTAACACACAATATATCAAACCCCTCTGACCATTGACTATGGTTATGGGGCATTAAAATGGCTGAGTTGGCGAGAGAGTGTAACCACACGTCTGAAAAGGCAAGCGAATAGCATATTTAAATTTTAAAAATATAAATATTAAAAAATAATTACTTTTTTTTTTAAAAAAAAGGTCTTCTTCCCCTCACCTCATCTTCTTCAGCCATCCCCCACCCCCTATCCCCGCCCCAACCTTCTTTTTCAGCCCATCCCCCACCCCAATCCCCCATTTCAGCCATCCCCCACCCCATCTCTGCCATAACCCCTTTTTTCAGCCATCCCTCACCCCATCTCCACCCCAACCCCCTCTTTCAGCTATCCCCCACCCCATTCCCGCCCCAACTCCCTTTTTCAGTCGTCCCCACCCCATCTCTGCCCCAACTCTCTTTTTTAGCCACCCCCACCCCATCGACATGCCCATTTTTTTTGTTTCCATATTTGCTTCACTAAATACCACCATTAAAGAGTAAAATTCAAATACAAAAGGCTTACAAAGGAAGGAAAAGAAAAGGAAACAAAGGAAGATTAATTTAGATCTAATATTTTCAAAATTCAAGATTTTCATTTTCGATGTCCCTCTTTTTTCGTATGAAAACAAATTTGAATGGAAATAAAAAAGGCTAAGAGGGTGGAGGTGATAGTGGTTGTGAGGATGGTGGTGATGGTGGTTGTTGGTCGGGGGAGGTGGACGGGAGTGGGGCGGAAGTTGGAGGAAGGTGAGAAGGTGAGAGAAATAAGAATTTTACTTTAAAGAATTATTTTACTTTTTATTTAATATTTTGATTAATATTTTTTAAAAATAGTTAATGACGATAATTATGACGTGTTATTAATTTATGTGACATGGATTTGACATGTCATCTATTTAAGGGAGAGTGAGCTACACACATGGTAGGAGGGGTTTAAAAATCATCTTTTGATTGAGTTTAAAGGTTTAGTTGGTAAAGGGTTAAGTAGAAGGATCCACAGTACAAACACATACAAATACAGGGGTCCATTAGACCATTTCGCCTAACTTATAAACTAAAAGTCATAAGTTTATCATACCCAATTTTTAGCCTTTTAACTTGTTTTTGTCCTTCTTTGGCCTAAAAGTAAGTGCTTTAAAACACTTTTTATCTTTCCTAAACACCACAAAAAATAGAAAACGAGCTTTAATGCCAAAAACACTTGAAATAAGCTAAGCCAATCCAGACACCCTCTTAGACATATTTTGACTTATAATCACTTTGATGTTAACAAAATGCATAGATGAGCTGAAAAGTGCTTATCAGCCAAACAATACTTGAAGCAACTAGCTGTCCTACAGTGTTGTGATTTTTCTGTTTCTCTTCATTTTGGGATTCGCACGTGTTTCACTTTCACCCGTTATTTTCATTTTGATTTCTCCCTTTTTTTTGTTCGTGTATTCTAGTTTCTACTATTGCCTTCAAACTTTGACGGTATGTCAATTTGCTGGATGGAAACATATTTAATTGTAATCAAACCCAAAAGTCATAGCACCTTTGTTTAATGTAAAGAATGTGATAGGATGGAGTAATCCACACTATAACAAGACAATGCTGTAATGGTAAAAGCACTACTCCCAACCAAGTGGTTGGGAGTTCAAATCACCAAGGGATAAAAATAGAAAAAAAACACTGTTGGTTCTAGGGAGTGAATTTTCGGCAGGTGTGGTTATTAGGAATAAGCTTACAACCTATCCGAACCATATACATGGTTTGCAGTGAGCTAGCCAAGTCTAATGTGGTTGTATTGGAAGAAATATCTCTACCTATCCTAGGCTGTTGTTACCTACTGTGCAGATTGATCGGGTTTGTGAAACAAGAAATTAAACTGTGTCTGCTATAGTGCTATCTGATCTACAATTGAAATGTGAACAATTGATGCATCAACCTATCTGAACAGAGCTATGTCTGTTGGGCAGAAAACATTTTTGAGAGGATAGCTTGCCAACCAAAAATAATGAATAGTAAAGTATATATTCCCGTTTTTTACTTATCATCTTTATGTTATAGATGCTCTCTTCACTTGGGAAGATTACATCCTTACCAGACGAAACAAATGTCTACTGTGGGCACGAATATACATTGGTAAATTAACTTTTGAACAACTGTTGCTTGTTGCTAACTCAGTGCTAGCTTTGACAGTTTCTTCTGACCTGACTATTTGACATGTTTTAACAGAGTAATTCGAAGTTCGCACTTTCTATAGAACCTGGAAATGAAGAATTGCAGTCATATGCAGCACATGTTGCGAATCTTCGCAAGAAGGGCTTGCCAACAGTAAGTTTCTTTTGCTGAAAACTGTAATGAGAACAATTTTTCACTTGACGTAAATTTTAAACCTTAAAAACTTTAGGAACACTCTCATGAGTCATGAGAATGAGAAGCTTAATTGGACTTGTTTGGTGGTTTTGTATTTGACCCTGTTAAATATTTTCCAAATCACACCTTTGCTCATTGGTGTACTAAGGTGCCCGATAATATCTTAGTAAGATAAAGGATTTATTAGTAACCAATGACGTTGCCAAGAAGATGCTAAAATTTCCGAAGTTATACCGTTGAACACGTAGATTGAGGAATCTAGAATTATGCCTATGTTATAGACATGTTTCATTTTTAACCAAAAAACTACGTAGATAAAAGCATGTGTATATCTTTTTCCGCTAATTTTGGGGACTATATTTCTGGTGATAGTCAATATTTGCTAAATATTTCATTTATGGTGCTAGATTCCAACAACCCTGAAAGCAGAGAAGCTATGTAATCCATTTCTTCGAACTTCAAGTACAGAAATCCGGAAGTTGCTTAACATTCCAGCCACTGCAGATAATGCAGAAGCCTTGGGAGCCATTCGCCGTGCCAAGGATAACTTTTAGGTCGGGCATGGGAATTGGCGCCATAAACGACCCAGAAAATGTGTTGAGATAAATAGTGCCTTACCATTTTTTGTATAGGAACAGTGGATCTACCAGCCAAAAAGCAGAAATGGAATACCTGATTCCTGTTCATGTTCACAATTAGCTTGTGGAAAGTCCAATTGTTGTCTTGGAAAGTCTTTCTGATTCAACATGGTTAAACTAGACCCATTATAGATGTTATAGTGACAAGTGCTGCTTTTTTTTTTCTTTCTTCAAATTACTAATGTTTCTTCTGTGCATCAAGTTTGAGATATAATTTTGTATTTTGTTATAAAGATAATGTCCATTTCTCTCAATCCTGTAATTAAAGATAAGGAATCTGCAAATCCAAGAAAATTCCATTCCCACACCCCATCTATTAAGCAAGATCATTAGGTATTGTTAGGGGTCATATCATATTTTTTTATGGTTTTCACCTGGTGTTGGGTACCTATATTGAAGTCTAAGGGAAGGCCCACATTAGGGGCAAAGCGCTCCCTAACAAAGCGACTCAGTACCCGGGGAGACTTGAATCTGATCTGGTTAAGGATGAAAGAATATTAATCCTTATTGGTGGTCATCTCGTATGTTGGACAAGCATACATAGTCCTCGACTTATTTGTTTGGTTATTAATTTTAGGATAAGTTATCTTAGAATTAGTAATTAGTATTGAGATAAATTATTCTTCCAGAGGGTGAAATAATAGTATCGAGATTAGTTATTTCGGTATAAAACATTGAAAATGGTAAAAAAAACCTTTGAGGTCCCTCAATTTTGTTTTCTACTAAAAATAAGGTAGTTACGTAAATACATTTTTTCTTATGTCTGCAAGATAAAACATAAAGGAATGATGACAACATATATGTTTTTTAATTGGGAAAGTACATTAAGTTTCTCCTTATGGTTCGTTTTAGTCCATTACGATATTTAAATAGGGTAAGTTACATAAATCACATAGTGTAAAGATGAAATTACTATCTATCTCTACTTTTTTTCTAATTACAATAATCCCTTAAAATTAACCCAATCCGGATACATTAATGAAAGCACAGATACATTAATACGGATACATTATTAAAATAAAAATTAACTCAATCAGGATACATTAATGAAAGCGCGGATATATTAATACAATCACGGATACATTAATACGGATACATTATTAAAATAAAAATTAACCCAATCCGGATACATTAATGAAAGTGCGGATACATTAATACAAGCATCGATACATTAATACATTAATACTGATACATTATTAAAATAAGGGATTTTAGTTATTTTTAAAAGATATAGGGACAAATGGAAAATAATATACTTAAAGGTATGTACTTTAGTAATTTTTGCATTTAAATATCCAACCGTCCTAAATAGGAATATTTAAAATCGAAACAAAATTGATAATTTGAATTAAAAATGTTATTGATTTATTGGTAATTAATTTTTAATTTTAATAATGATTTATATTTTATTTTTTACTTGATTATCTAATAATTTAGAATTTATTTTAACGATTATTCGATAATTCGATAATAATCTTATAGGTTATTATGTTTTACTACTCAAGTTATGCAAATAATGCAAAATTAGTTAGTTCCTTTTTGTGAAAAATGGTCCATAAGTCATTGGGTAACAAAAATTAACCAGTCTACACAAGATATTTAGTGAAATAATTTTTGAGCATTCTACTAGAAAACCAATAACTACAGAAAATATGAAGAATGAGAACAAAAGGATTTTAGTGCTTGTTTTCATGTTTCATCTTTTTCTCATTGCAGGTACTTCAAAAATATTGCTTAAATTTGCCTATCAAGTTACAATTAATTTTTCTAACATTGTGTGTTACTATTACTTATTCTAATTGGGTAGATTCCAATTTAATGAAACTTGATTTTCAAGAGCAAATTAGTTGATAATTTCTGAAATACCTTACTATAGATTGAGTATTATATTGGGTTTTTAGGTGGTATGTGATTGATTTTCAATGAAGATATTTTTTTGTGTGTGTGAAATCATAACAATTAAAATGATAATTAAATCAATAACTATCGATAATCGATTAATTAATATTTTGACGATTTAGCATGTCTATAAATCGATAATTGATAAATTGAATTGATAACCTTCAAAAATGAACTAGACCGACTGATACACAACCTTATCCTAGTACCCCTCATACTATTTTGAAGTGATATTGTATTATTTCCTTCACATTGTGAATAATTTAAATAAATAATATGAAAAATAATAGTGGCAGAGATAAGAGTTATGTGAGTTGGGTGAAGATGAGATGTATTGGAGATTAATTTTAACATGTATGTAATTTTATAAATTCAAAATACAATAATTAGAAAATCACATATATATCAACAAATAATACATTCAATTAACATCACAAATGTCATGTGAATCATGTTTTTGATTTTTCAATTAGTAAATGTTAAACAACCCACGTTTCAAATATTGTATTGGATTTATTTAGCAACAAACAACTCTCTCTAAATAATGAAATTTGTAAGCTAATTTATTTAAATAAATTTACTAGTACAAATATAAAATATAAAACCAAGAAAATAAGAAAAATGATTAACAAGATTTGAGGGGTATTTTTATCTTTACATATATTAATCCCATGGTATTAAATCCTATGTATTGAAAAGTATGAGGTATACAACCTATAATACCAAATAGGGTGTATCACTAATATATGTATTAGTTATACATATGCCTAGAATTTCTACCAAACAAAATACTAAATAATACCGTACATAATACATGGACTATTTCTCCTAATACACACTACCAAACGACCCCTTAATGTTCTTGTTTATAGGGGTGTAAAAGAGATGAGATTATGTGGGGTTTTAAGAATTAATTAGTGTAAAATATGATAAAAAGAAAAAAAATAGTGAGAATTAAAAAAATATTGAATATTTTTAATGAATTGCTGGCGCGAGACGCGTGTTGTTGATGTGGCACGCTCACCGCACCCCATGAATATGAGATTATACTCTTAGGATTGCATTTAATTTAGTAGAAATAAATTTAGGGGTATATAAACGCCCGTTAACTTATAATGCTAAATTAAATTTTGCGGACAAGTTTGGGAGAAATTTTATGTATTAACTCTATTAAAAAAGAAGAAGTTTAATGTGACATGACATTCAACTAGGAGAGGAGGTCTTTATTAGTTAAGTATATTTTAAGGAAAATAAAAATATATATTGTGATCCTAAAAGAAATAAAAGTGGTTTTAGTAGGCGTTTGTACATGCCATTTTATATTGTGATTTAAAATCATGCTGAAATTAGTGTTCGGAGATATGATTTCATCTCATTATTTCAAATTGAGATGAAATTTCAAAATCTTTGAAAAGTATGATTCGAGAATTTCGTATCATGATTCTACATTTTTCAAATACAAAATTGATCCACAAGTTTATGTTTTGTAAAAAATAAAAAATCACCATTCTATATCTACTAACTATTTATTTCATAGATAAACAAAATTTATAATTGATATTATTACTTTTACCAAACTTGAAACCATTTATATTAAATATAACCATTACTCTCATCAACAAATTTTATAGTTAATATTACTAGTCTTACCAACCTTTAAACCGTTTATATCAAGAAATGCATGTTCTGAGGAGATTGTCCATACTATGTGCGAGAATTATGTTAAAGAGTAGTATACTACAACTCATGTTCCATTTTACTTTTTATCAAATTAAAATTCAGTCAATAAGTATTGTATTTTTTAAAGATTAGTTATGTGATAGTATATTATACTTTTGTTATGAACTTTTACTTATTTTATAAGATTGTATTGTGCTTCCACCTTTGAGATTTTGTGGCTTCATATCCACATATTTGATTTGTCAGAGAGAAGCGATGAAGAGTAGATTTGGTCGTCTGGGCGTGCCAATTTGTTTGCAACAAATTATAAAGTGACAAAAAATAAATTGTAATCACAAAAAAAAGAAGAAGAAACATGAACATTTTATTGATAAATAGTGTAGGTACAATTCTGTTCCTCCTTTGATTCTTCTATCCTAAAATTTATCCATGATTTGAGAGCTGCTAGTGGCGTATTTCTCGAACTAGGATGTTTGGATTCGATCTTTTTATGAATATTTCATGATTTTGCGGAATATTCGAGATTTCTTTGAGAAAGACAATATTTATTTGATCTCCATGAAAAAATATTTGTGGATCCTCTTGAAGTATTTGATTATCAAGAAGAGTCTAACATATTTGATTATCAAGAAGAGTCTGACATATTTTGATCTCTGTATGAAAGAGTTTAGGGGATATTCGAGATTTTGATCTTTATAAATGTCCAAGAGTTTATGGGATATTTTGAGTTTATGAGATATTTTTTGAGATTTCTTTGAGAAAGACAATATTTATTTGATCTCCATTGATCTTTGTGGATATTCTATGAATTTGCAGAATATTCGAGATGCCTTTTCATGGGAATATAGTTACCTTTATATAGGCATCAACTAGGGTTTATGATTGAGTAGTCTCCAAAATTTTTACGAGGAATCAAACACGTCTTATAGAGTCCCACAAAATTTCAATATCTACATGTATAAAGAATTTGAACAATTTTGATAGTTTTCCTAACTTATAAAGTTTTTATGTTTATAAGCAAAAAATACAAATTAAAAATCTAAATTATATGTTTAAACAAGACTTTAACTTCATTTCATATGATTTATATAACGATTTTATCTCATATGACCAAATGAATTAATAAGCAATTTCCTAAAAATAAATAACCATTCAGGAAATTTTACTCTTTAAAATTTATCTAGAATATAAACAAATAATCTTTTAAAATTTTTTCATAAAATATAGCTTTATTTTTATTTATTATTTTCTTATTATCTATACGTATGTTTATAAAGTTATCACATTCGAGTTTTCATTGTTATTAATAATATTTATTTTTTAATAGAAGATTTTAAGTTTAAATTAGGAAAATAAAGAAGATACCTATCAAAGAATATGAACAACTTTTTTTTATTTTATATTCGAGGCTTAAATTTAAAATTTTTGATTAAGAAGTAAAGGTAGGAGAGAAACCAAAAATAAAATAAAGAAAACAAAAATAAAAAGAAAAAGGACAAAGTAGAGGGTTAAATTTGTCTATTAGATTACACATACAAGCACATGTTGTAACCCACCTATAACTTTTGTCTTCAACCGGTTGCCCTCGTTTTAATCGTCGCCCTTCATCTCCTTCTCCTCTTTAAGATAAGGAAAACCCTAATCGCCATTCACAAACCTTAATTTTCTTCTTCTTCTTCTTCTCCGTTCAATCATCAATCTATCTTCTTCTCGATCTAATACTTCTTTCTCTAGGTTTCGTTTTCGTGTTTGATTAGTTTTCTAGGGCTTCAATTATGGCACCGCCGGGAGAAATACCGTCGAATAATCTATGGGTTGGTAATCTAGCCCCTGATGTTACTGATGCAGATCTAACGTCTTTGTTCCAGAAATACGGTCAGCTTGATAGTGTAACCGCTTATTCTTCTCGCGGATTCGGTTTTCTCTATTTCAAAAACATCAACGATTCTAAGGAGGCTAAAGACGCGCTTCAAGGATCCTTCTTTCACGGCAATCCTCTTAGGATCGAATTCGCTAAGCCGGTTTGTGTTTTTGATTTTCTGTTTACTCGTTGTTTCATTCTGATTCGGATCGATTTTTGTTCTTTATTCATCAATTATTTGTTATTTTTGTTACTAAAATTTTCAACGGTGTGTTTCCTCTATCATCTAGAAGAAGTTCGTACTCTCAAAATCAAAATTAAAAACATATAAAAAAGTCCAGACATACGCAGATCTGCGAGATAATAATAAGTAGATGCGTAGAAAATAGATAGAGGATATAGATGAAATACATTAGGAAGAACAGAATCACAGATTTTCTACTTGTTAGTAAATGAATGAATGAGTATGAATGAATAACTGATAGAGAAACGTATCGATTTGGATTGAATGCGATGAGCAAAGAAAAGCGATGTATAATTATTGTTTTCATAAATCTGAAATTGCAACATGCGTCTGGGGTATTCAATACCTATGCAAGATCTACGCGTATAGTGTTCAATTCCTTTCCAGCCATTGGCCGATCTGTTTGTTGGAGAAGAGATGAGAAATGTGATTCGTATATTAAACTTGTTAATTGAACAAAATCAACTTAATAGAAAATACAATTAACTTTTATTGTTTATTGAGATTGCAGATAAGTGATTGCACTGGATAAAGATGTTAATTGATTTTAGTTCTTAATTTATGGATGGAGATCTGAGATTTGAAACTAGTTCAAAAAAGTCATCTCCTATGGGCCATTTTATCTGATTTTAAAGTTTAGACGTTGAATTTAGACTTCAAAACATTCTCAAAATTGGAATCCTAACATGGTAGATTTATATTGTTCTGGCAATGTTTAACCAAAACAAATAAATCGATTCTAGATATTTATTCTAGAGCGGTATCGACAGCTTCAAACATCCAAGCACGATCTGCAAATATAGGCACGATCTGCAATTTATCCCCTTTTGTTTCCCCAAATGGTTGCGCTACCGTTCCACCAAAAGCAAAATCAATTGCGACGTGAGTTTCTCCCACTTATATACACTCTTAACTGAAAGAGTCTTCTGGGACTCAAATGAGTAAATTTTTTTTTTAAGTGTTCAAAATTTTAATCGTCGTTGGGAGTTGTTGAAGTGTTGTTTAGGCATACGGGCATATAAAAATCTCAAATTGCATATAATTTTTATACAATTTTATTCTAGCAAACATTGATTACCTGTAAATGGATGAATAACCTTTTAGAAACGAGTTTTATCTCTAAAGGAAATATCTATATGTCAAGAAAGTACAATACATATCAGAATAAACAAAATTTTTACTTATCAATGCAAATAATATATCACTAAATAAATAAATAATAATAATAATAATAATAATAAAAATGAAAGAGGGAACATTATCCCGTGAATGTTTAGGCATTATTTGTAAACCTATGAAAATAATTATCGTCTAAGCATTCCTGAAAATAAAGTTTAGGAGATTCTTCACACTACCTCAAAGTATGAGCGAGACTTCAATATATTCTGGAAATAACTCTGTTTTGTCACCTATTTGCTTAGTGAATAGATGAGAATCAGTCGTTTCATAAAAATAGGCATCTGAAGCAAAGTTAAGATACTCTATTCAGTTATAAGCATGTGTGGAATAAAATAAATTATATGCATATATGGCGAATTCCTGCATATAATTATGGGACTTAGAGCCTGTTTGGATGGACTTGTAGGTTTCGGCTTAAAAACAAGTGCTTAAAAGCTATTTTGGCTTAAATGCACCTAAAATAAGTTTATCCAAACAGGCTCTTAAAAGTGATGTGAAGTTTGAATGTAGAGGGTGTCTGGTGATACAGTTTTTAAATTCTGATTGCTAGAGGTCTAACTGGATATTCAAAAAGGTGGTTATGAACTATTACCAAGAGCTGAAAATAGGTTATATAGATCAGTGGTTATTTTTTAAAAAAAAAACTATTACCAAGAGCTGATGCTTGCTAAGGAGATAGGAAGAATGAACATCCTAGCAACAAAAATTCAACTTCTCATTCCTGGGACTAATCATCAAACTACAACTTAGGTTGGATTACATGCACTTCTGGTGACTAGAGAGCTCTCTCTCGCTTTAAATAATGATATGTAATATGTTTATCCCTCAAAGGAGGCTATATCTTTTTCTAGTTATGATTAATTTGGTGTGGATCTCCATGTATTTCCTAATGTCCTTATGTTCAAAATGCATCCCGCTTCAGAGGTAGCTGGTCCCTCTGGGATCCTTAAAGTGATCTGCTTATTAATTGAATTGGTTGGCAAAAGATGCATATGTATATGGATAGTTTGGGAAGGATTCAAACTGAACTATAGATGTCATGGAATCAATATTTACTTGGAACAGATAAAGGGCATGTCCATACATATAAATTTGAGTTCATTTGTTTGTTGGGATTGTGATTTTGGCCAATATATGTGGTATGGAATTGTTTTGGGATATGCTCATTAATGAAAGGTTACAAACTGTTATGCCCTAAATTAACTTGGAGATTTCTGTGAAGCTCCCTTGTACTTAATGCCTTCATCGTCTTTACTGATGGTAAAATGTGCACTATGACGTTTTGTGTCCATGTGGAATTTCTATAACACTACACCTGTTGGTTGAATCATTGTTGTGTGTTGTATGTACTTGTTGATCCTTTACCACTATGGGTACCTTCACTCTTATCACTTGATGACTGAATACATTTTATGATTTTTGTAATAGTAGTCAAAGTGCTGGTTTATTTGCCCGGCATGATTCTTCTTCATTATGTTAGTTGCCTGTCTGTTACTTGTTGTGCTGTGGTTCTCTTTGTCTATTGTACTGTGTCATGCAGTTAGTCTAACACCAGTTATGCTGTCTGGTTTGCAGGCAAAGCCATGCAAAAGTTTGTGGGTAGCTGGGATTAGCAAGTCTGTGTCAAAAGAAGAATTGGAAGATCAATTCAAGGGATTTGGTAAAATTCAAGAATATAAGTTCATCAGGGATCGCAACACCGCATACATTGATTTTGCTAGACTGGAAGACGCAGCAGAAGCGCTGAAGAACATGAATGGAAAAAAATTCGGTGGTGAACAGATTCGTGTGGATTATCTCAGGTCACAACCTACGAGAAGAGTAAGTTGTTTTGTCTACAGAAAGGTTTACTCTTACTAAAGAGATTTGATTCTTTTTCTGCAGTGCTACATTTTGTAGAGGAAAATGTGTTCTGGCATGGAAGTAGATGTGTCAACCTTAAGAATGTTGGTTTTAGCTTTGGTAAATGAGGTTTGGTGTCTATACAGAATTTCTTCTGCGCGACAGTCACCTTGCTGGCACAAGGTATATAGAATATAGTGATAAGAATCAGAGTCTGACTTGAAGAGGAATGTATATTCTTAGTTTTTGGTGAAGCCAAGGATTGTTAAACTCTCCGCATGTAAGCTTAGCAAAACCATAGTAGGTCCAAAGTCTGAATAAGGGAGGAGGATAATGGCGTCAACAAGCTTAGAATAATCTGATTATGATGAAGTTTATGAATACTGAGTTCTATGGGGCTTGCCTACATAGAATGCATTCTTGAATAGATTCAAAAGGATTTATAAGTTGAAAAAAAAAGGATGTAAAAGACTCATATATCCGGAACCAACTAGTTTGGGTTGAAGCATAGTTGATTGATTGATTGTTTCTTGCTAGCACAACTTTTGGATTCACCTAATAATCTTCTTGTTGAATTGTGGATATTTATGTTGCACGCTTCCATGAATGTGATGGTATCCTAAATCTTTCAGGAGCAAGGACCGGAGTTTCGGGAAATGAGGGATGGACAGTATCCCAATAGGAACATTGGCCATCCTGACACCCGGCTTATGCCTCAAGATTTTGCCAGGAACTACTCTGATCCTATGCATGCTGGCTTCAGAAGGCAACATGTAATGCTCCTTTGTCTTTGAAAGATTTCCAATGTTTTTCTTAAAAGTTGTTTGAGTCTAGAAACACGGTATATGTTTGAGTCTTTTGTTGTATAGGGTTGTCATCTGTCCTCCTTTTGTACTGTTTGGTATACCTTTATTAATAAAATTACCTTACTATATCCAAAAAAAATGAAGGAAAATTAGGCTGTTAACATGGTTTTATAGTTTGAATGAAGTATGCATGTTTGTTAGTCCTAATGTTCACTCTGTTTTCTTCTTTTGTGCAGCCATTTCAGTTGCCAGTGGGACAAGGACATGGACAACCTAGTAAAGTTTTGTGTATAGGTTATCCTCCTTCTGTCCATGTCGACGAAGATATGCTACACAATGCTATGATTTTGTTTGGTGAGATTAATGGAATAAAAACATTTTATGACAGAAATTTCTCATTGGTTGAGTTTAGAAGTGTTGAGGAAGCCCAGCGTGCTAAAGAGGGTTTGCAGGGCAAGCTTTTCAATGATCCGAGAATCACAATTGAATATTCAAGCAGTGGTCCTGCACCTGGCAGAGATTTCTTGGAGTATCATCCTTCAATTATAGGCCCAACAACTGACTCTTATCCCAATGAAAATTCATTCCAACCAGCACAGATGGGTATGTTTGGCCATAATCGTCCTATGTTGGCCTCTAATGTACCTGGACGTTTGCCACCTTATGGTATTCATGGTCCTGACATCCCAGCTAGGCCTTTGGGTATGCAAGGCAGGTTTGACCCTATTATTACAGGCCCAGAATTTACTGATTTGCCAGTAGCCAGTAAATTGCGAGATACAAGTCCTCATAATGTTATGGGGGGCCCAAACTGGAAGCCGGCATCTCCAACACCGGTGGTGCTTTCTTCTCCTTCAGGTGAGCAGAAACCACCTAGTAGATCTGCCATACCTGGCTGGGATGTATTTGATTCTAGCCAACTTCAAAGAGAAACTAAAAGATCGAGGATTGATGGGGCATATGATAATTCTTATCCCCATAAAAGAACAAGTGATCGAGGTGAACAATATGGTTTGGGTCCATTTGGTAGCAATGTTCCTTCTGGTCCCGTTACAGTCGGTCAAGCAAATAACAGTGTTAGCCCTCTAGATGCAAGAATTTCTCCTGGACAGCGCCTTTCTGGCCATGATTATATATGGCGTGGCACTATTGCCAAGGGTGGAACGCCTGTGTGTCATGCTCGCTGTGTTCCTATTGGGGAATGTATAGAATCTGAGATGTAAGTATCATTTGTACTTTCCTTGTTACTTCTTGAAGGAGATATCAATTTTGGGATTGCCTTTATGATTTAACGCTGTTTCCAGATTTCTCAGCTTGTTGATGTCATTCAGTAATCATCCTTCCAATTCATTTTTTCAACTGATGGTCTCTACTCTCTACAATTTTTCTACCTATGGGGGCCTGGGAGTTGGGGTGGGGGTGGGGGGATTCTTCACAAAATTTATTATGAAACTCATTCCTAAATTCTGTCAAGGAAGGCTGTTAGCACTGACATATGTTTGATTTTTCTTTGGCTAATTGAAGTAAGCTTTCTTCTTTAATAAGATTTATCTTTGTTTAACTAATTTGGAACTAATATACATGACTCTTATTGTTTTTTCTTCATTCAGTTGCATGCACCGTATTACTTTTAATAGATGTAATATGCTATAATCCTGCCATGTTTCTTTCTGCAGCCCTGAGGTTGTCAATTGCTCTGCGAGAACGGGACTAGACATGTTGACCAAACACTACGCAGAGGCTATTGGGTTCAACATTGTTTACTTCTTGCCTGATAGCGAGAAGGATTTTGCTTCATACACCGAGTTCCTGAGGTACCTGGGTTCAAAGGATCGTGCTGGGGTTGCGAAATTTGCCAATGGAACCACCTTGTTCTTGGTACCACCTTCTGACTTTCTTACGAAGGTTCTGAAAGTTGTTGGTCCAAAACGTCTTTATGGGGTGGTTCTAAAGTTCGCACATCATATACCTAGTGGCACATCCTTGCCACCAGAGTCCAGTCAACCTCAGTATGTCGATGCACCACGGATTGCATCCTCTCAAGCTGCCTATGATACACTGCCATCCGTGGAAAGGGTTCCTCAGATGAACTATAATCAGGTTACTCGAGAAGATGTGAAGCTGCCTTCAAAAGAATATGGTTCTCTAACTGCTGCATACCCCACAAATACTGTGCAGCCAAGTAATTCTGCAGCATACCCCTCGAATCATGTACACCAAAGCAATACTGCAGCACCAGCCCAAGCAGGGCTCTCTTTGACCCCTGAACTTATTGCAAGCCTAACAAAGATGCTACCAGCTAACCAGTTACCAAGTGTGGAAGGAACAACCATGTCTGCAGGAGCTTCTGCTGGAATGCCTGCATCGGATGTTGCTGTTGGACCTGGTAAAGTGCAGCAACAGTTGTGGAGAGGTGAACAGCAAGCTCCTGGTCAAGCTGCTGATCACATGTTCGCCAGCCAATTTAACAACCAAACACAGGTTTTACCACAGCTCCAAGCTCATCCGCAAGTCTTGAACACGTCTAACCATTATTCTCAAGGAGCTACTAGTTTTAGCCAAATGCAAGACCATAATCTCAACCTGCAAGCACAAGGCGGTCCTCCTCAGACATTGCCCTCGACCATCATTTCTCAAGGTACACAGCTCTCAGCCCAGCCCCATGTTGATCGGCAGCTTCAGCTTGGAAGGCATCAAGATGCTGTGAGTGGCTCTGGGATAGCTCATGCCACAGATGCCGCAGGACATTATGGTTCATCTGTTCCTCAACAACAAACAAATCTTGCATCATTGACCAACCAGACTCATGGTGCTAATGTTTCCCAGTCACAAGCTGGCATGCCTGTTGCCTCTGGGATGGGGCTTGCAACTCAAATGCAGCAGTTGCAGTCTGCACTTTATGGGTCAGCACAGGAGGGATCAGAATCGGAGGTTGACAAGAACGAACGCTACCAGGCAACTCTATTATTTGCAGCTAGTCTCCTCTCTAAGATACACAACCAGAAGCCAAGCAGTCAAAGTGGGCAAGGGTCAGACAATCATTGAGAGGATCTCCTTGAGCTAAGGTAACTTTCCAACTCTTGACTTGTGGATTGCTTTTTAAGATTTTTCACTTTTGACTTATTTTTGTGTTTAATGGGCTCTCTCCCTTCTTTTTGACTAGTTGTGTGGTTTCAGTGTCTAGTCCATCTCTTTTATCCCCCTTTTTTTTTTTCTTAAAAAAAGACTGCTACAATCCCTCCAAGGAGAAGACAGAGGATCAACATTCTAGCTAGTATTTTTTTTGGGAAGTTTAGACCTTCAGTATCTTTAGGCCTGGAGATGAAAGTGATCTAGATGCTTAATGATGGTTTGGGTGTTAAGTTTGGCATCAATTAGAAGTATTGCAATAAGTGAAAAGCTTTAATGGTTGCAGAAAGATTGTGACAAGTTGGAAGGTTTGCTTGTGGAATTAGTTATTATTGGATATTTTTTCTGTAGTGAGAAATTGTCCATGAGGCACTTTCTTTGTCCATATAGCTATATTAATAGGAGAAACTAACGGGACAAGTCAAAATGATTCATTGACATTTGAACAAGACTCCATATTCAATTGGTTTCTCAGTGGTGAAAATTGACGAGGGTCATAGATGTCTAGCATGTATTGTTTGCATCGCGTTTTAGGTTGAGCTTTAGTGGTGGAGTAGCAGGTTCTATTCTGAATTTATTGCCTTTAAGCCTTCATGATCTGGAATTCTGTAGATCAGGTGAACCTCAATAGGGATCCTCTCTTTTCTTGTGACACATTTCTTTTTGTGAGGCGGTCTCTTTTTTCTCAATCTGACCATTTATATCTACTGATTGTTGAACCAAAAATTTAAAAGAACAGAAAAATATCTATTGATTGTGTTCGCCATGTCTAGTAGTTTAGCATTTTTAGAGCTTCACCTTTATGCACTCTAAGCTAACATAATATTATGTGTTAGTTACTGCTACCGTCTTATTGGTTTAGTGGGAGCATTCTTCGTTTTACCTGCGTGATTATCCCAATTTCTCACATTTGTTTACTTTTTCACCATATTTTTGTTGCTACTTTTATTTTGGTCTCATGTTTTTCATATGCATTAGCTAGGATCTGGTGGTTTATACTTATATGATATTGTAGCTTTCTTTGAATGAGCTTTTCAGTATTTTGACTGTAGTTGATTTATATTTCTGTTAGTAGAATTCAAATAACAAATGCTTAATATTACTAACTTGAGTTGTAAATTGGCGTTATGGAACACTATAATTCTACTGAATCCTGGAACATATATTCCTGCAGTATTAAATATGCTTGCTCTTCAATATATTTCTTAGGAATATACAAAGATATATGAGATACAAACTCATTACAAATACCCAAAACTCTACGCAAGAACACTAGCCAAATATCAATATTCATGTTTTCAGTAATAGGAATCTCTACATCTAGACAAGAAGTCACACTTCTCTGTTACGACTACGTCTGTTTGGCTCTGCAATTAGTTTCAACAAACCTTCACATGGACTTAAAAATGCTATTTTCCAATCGCTTAAATGTTCTCTCAAATTAGTAGCTCTTGTCGCTTGCTTCTCCCAAAGAAAACCATTGTTGATGCACCACTTGGACAATGTGATGGGAGTACAGCAAACGAAATCATTATCAAAGCTGGATAGGCTAGAGGTTAGGCAAGTTCTTAAGTAATTGAGTGTATTCTACAGATTCGGGTCCCTTTGGAGGATGCTTGGCTTTTCCATGGGCGACTATAGCTTTAGCTTGCTTCAGTAACCCATGTAAAAATTCAAGTTTGGGGTAGGCAAAAGAGTCTACACATTAAAGCAAAATAGCAAAAAGATGTGGATAAATGAACTTTGTAACCTTAACAAAGATAAGCACTCTAGAATCCCTCTTGAAATATAAAATGTCATTCAATCCAAACGTACCTGCTTAAAATATTTACTATACTATGACTTGCTATTATATTAGCGCATAACTGTTGTTTCTGCAAAACTGGTAGGTAACAAGTTAAAACATTATGATTTGTTAGATAACAGTAGATGTCTTTCAGTGAAATAGGTGAGATCTTCCTTCCCAAGTTTCGTTAGACAGATGTTTATCGAGCTCCATTCTAATGTTGCAAACACAAATCATCTCCCATCTTCCAAAACTCAAATCGTCCTTTGAATCCATTGTTCAGAACCTTTCGCAACGTCTCTAACGTCTTACATACGATTTAGGGGCTTTATCCGTCTCTACGTAAATGGTTTTAAAATGACGGATTTTACTAGACTTCCAAATGCAAAAACTATAGACAGGCAAATATTCATATTGATCCTAAGTATGGATCTGCATTTATAGCAGCTGGGCGAGTTTTATTAGTATTAAAACACTGCTCATTACTTGGTTGTCAGGTCTCAAGAATGTGGCTAAGTGATCAATGAAAAATGGTTTAAGATTTGGGTTCATTTCCTAGAGATAAAAAGTACTACTCCTTTCTCACTTTTCTTTTTAATTTATATCTATCTAAAAGAAATTTCCTTCTTTTATAATTTAGTGAGTCTAATTTTGACATTGTACCTGACTTGTTTATTTTGGAACATTATACATCTTTTATTTAATATTTTAAAGAGGAGTTTGACCAGAGAATTATCCACTTTATTCTGGAATAATTCTTCAGTTTATTTCAAAGTCAGTGTTTGGTTATAAATTTTTTCAAATCCGACTTTGAAGTTTTGGGATATCAAATTTAATTCAGGGGTGATTCAGTGTTCTAAACTTGTTATTCAACTCTATACTCATGAAGTTCAAATAAAGTGCTCTCGTCTCATTTATAAAAAGTATAATCAAACATAACTTCATTTTTTAATTTCAACTCCATAAATTATGTATAAAAAATATTTAGAATCTATGGCCAAAAGCCTGCTAAATTTGAAAAGTTATTCTTATTTTCTTCAATCTAGTCAAACTAACGTACTTGAATAAAGACGGAGTTTGCTCCTATGTGATTTGTGAGCTATTGCATAGGAGTGAGAGTTTTATCGTGTCCCATAACTGCTGGTTTCCTTGTCATAAAAATAATTAAAATCGTTGAGTACTCCCATATTTACGCCAACCAAAAGCAAAATGTGACGGCAATGAGTTAGGCCGTTAGAATGACGTTAATTTTTGACCCTTTGGATCTGCCCGGGTTGACTTGTGGGTCCCAGTAGCTAAAATATTAAATTAGAAAAAAGAAGAAGAAGCCAAGATGATAAAGCATATGTCATTATATATATTACTAATTATTAACGAGAAATAAACTTAAAATTAATTTGGTGAAAATTCTTTTTTCCGATGAGATGTAAAATTTTGTATTCTTATTTTCAGTGAATAGTTTAAGAAAAAGACTGACGTGGACAGTAGTAACCAGAAAATTTGAATTCAATTCACTTATTGTAAATTGACATTTCTTCAAAATAAATGATTCTCATTATTATTTGCACATTTTCTATGTCAATTTCATAGCTGAAAATCCAAAATTTGCAATTTTCTAATTTTTTTGGGTTCTCCCTGATATATAAATTAAAAATCTCCTTAACAGGTTCTTTTTTATTTGGTGCTTTGTAGGTAGGGATGACAATTGAGGCAGAGTAGGACAAAGGCTAAATGGGCCGGGGTAGAGATTAAACGGAGTAGGGCAGATGATAGAGCTACCGGCTCTAAGCTCAGCCTTTTGTAGTTTTTTTTATGTAACTTTTCTTAAACTGAAACAACTTTTACTTAAATGTTGGTTTGCTTAGATGAGTTGGAGACATATTCAACACCTGTATTTGCTCTAGAATGAATTAGTTAATTGTCTTTTCAAAATATTGATTTTCTTAAATCAAAGGGGGTAGTGTTAAACTTTGTTCAACCATAAATGTTGGTATCAAGTTTGTGTCCAATAATTAATTTCAAAAATTATATTATAGGGAGTAAATGATTTTAATTCTATAAGTGTACATGATTTACCTTATAATGGATGTTATTGCAAGTATATTAAAACAATTACCTTTCATATAAGTTTTATTTTTGGTCCAAAGAGCAAATGTAGTCATCAACCTACATTACACAGTGTGTAGAAGATGTTACCTCTCACTTTGAATGATTCTTTAGGAAGCATTCGGAAAAACGAAATATACAAATGCCTTCATTCTCTGTTCTTCTAGCTTGCTAGGGACACTCTGTTAGAAAACAACATATTGCTACAGCAAGGTGCTTCAGGCATCCACAAGGGTAGCACATAATGCATGTATAGCACAAGGAAGAAGACCTCCATCATCGTTGACAACCTGAATGATAATTGACATAGTGGTATTTGGATGAACATTCAAAACACAAATGCTTTGCACAGTCCTCTTCAAAATCATCTCATACTCCTTCTCCGCTTTACCAACCTGTCCAGTTTTTGACTTCAAAACATGCCCCTTTCTGGGTTCTCATTCTCGTTTGTTCCAGCTTTTGGTCCATAAACAGCAGCAACAACTTTTGTGAGACAAACTGGCAGAGCCATGAGCTCGAAGAAAAATATTTTATTCATATACTCAAAAGTTCTTAAATCTTAATTAGTTCAACTTCTCTCTAATCTCTATAAATCTTTCTTTTATGTATATTGAAAATAACTAGGAACATTCTTATTTATAATAATAATACAAATCAAATTAAACTAGAACTAGAAAACATATTCCTATATGAATTAGGACAAACAAATCCTAAATTGACATTAATTAAGTAAATACCAAAAATAGCAAATCCTACTTTAACTTTCAATTATTATTCCAACAGAATTGGTCTTCTCCTTCACTTCTCAGAATTATTATTCTAACTTGTAATTAATAAATGAAAACCACAAACTATATAGTCGAAAACCATTTGGTGAAAATTCCTTTTTGCCATGAGATGTAACATTTTGTACTCTTATTTCCAGTGAATATTTTAAGAAAAAGACTGACGGGGACAAGTAGTAACCAAAAATTTTGAATTCAATTGACTTCTTGTAATTGACATTTCTTCTAAATTAATTGATTCTGAGTATTATATTCGTACATTTCTATGTCAATTTCATAGCTGAAAAACAAAAAATTGCTATTTTCCCTCTTCTTTTTCTATTTTTTTTGGGTTCTCCCTGATATATAAATTAAAAATCCCCTTAACAGGTTCTTTTTTATTTGGTGTTTTGTGGGTGGGATGACAGTTGAGGCAGGTTTGTTTTATGTAACTTTTCTTAAACTGAAATAATTTTTGCTTAAATGTTGGTTTGCTAGCATGAGTTGGAGACATATTCAACTTCTGTATTTGCTCTAGAATGAATTATTTTATAGTCTTTTCAAAATATTGATTTTCTTAAATCAAAGTGGTAGTGTTAAACTTGTTCAACCATAAATGTTCGTATCAAGTTTGTGTTCAATACTTTTATTTTGTTAAATGATTTTCATTCAATTAAAATAGTGGCAAAATTATATTAGAGGGAGTAAATGATTTTAATTCAAGAAGTTTAAATGATTTACCTTATAATGAATGTTATTGAAAGCAGGGGTGTGTAAAAATCGAACTGACCAATAAACGGAACGAAAATAAATATATACTATTGATTTATTGCTATTGGATATTGGGTTAATGGGTTTTTATGGTTTAAAAAAAATATCGGATTATCTGTTCGATTTTGGTTTTTAATATTGAGTTATCGGGTAAATTGATAATCCATTAAGACTAGTAATTTTACTCCTTTACTCCTGTATAAATATAAATATTACTCCCTCCGTTCATTTTTACTTGTCACAGTTTGCCTTGGCACACCCATTAAGAAAATAATTAATGATATATGTATTTATTTACCAAACTATCCACTATTAAATGATGTCTTGAAAAGTAATTTAAAAAATAAGTATTTAATGTTGAGGGTAAAACATGGGAAAAAATTATTGTCTTTTCTTGATATGTCAAAAGTGACAAGTAAAAATGAAAATCTATTTTAATAATAAGTGACAAGTAAAAGAGAACGGAGGGGGAGTAATATCAACATCTTACTGGTTACTATCTCTACCCTTTAGTCTTCAATTCACATTATTATGCTAGTTCTTTTATTTAAACTTCATGTAAAATTACATTATTGTCTTGTCGCGCCAAATTGTTGGAGAAATCATATATTTATTTTATAAGTACTTTCTTATTGGTTAAATCGAAATCGAACCATTAAGAAGCAAAAACCGATAAAAAATAGGAAAAACTACCTATTTAGATATACTTGAATACCATAAATACATATTTTACCACTAGTTTAAAAATATTACATATAATACCACTTTTTAATAATTATACCATATATTTTAAAAAGCTAAATCAGATACACAATCCCATTAAATATGATAATTAATAATTATCTTAATATTAAAATTCCTTAATTAATGGGACTTTTACCATTCAAATTCCTTTCTCTATCTTCAATTCTGCCATTTCCCTCCCCAATCCCATGACTCCATTGTATCTCAACCCACTTCCACACGTAATTCTCCTTCATCCACTATTACCCCCTTCTTCCTTAACCTAACTAAATACATGTTTGCATGCACTAATAACTAACTCTCCATAAGCAACATTATATATAGAGGTAACGTAAGATTTTATTCGGTTAATCTGAGTTAGCTTATTGTATCTTTGTTTTTCATCATCTTTATGTATCTGATTCAGAGATATAATAGTTTCAAATTTTGATTTTAGGGGTTTTTCATTGTTTGAATTTGTTATTTCTCCATTCTATTTTAATGGCTGATAATTCACAAAATAGTATGATTCTTGTTAAATTTGTTGTTAATGAACATTAATTTTTCGATAAAAGATCTTTTTATTTGTTTCTTTTCATTAACAATTTTGCAATGGTTGCTGGATTTGAGTATTCATTCTCCAACATTCAAGCGGAAAATAGATCTAAATTTAGGAACTACACAATCAGAATGGCTGAACTATGCAAAGCCTTAATTAATTGTTTAGGTACACAACAGAAATCAGATACACGCTTAATGCAACAAGAAGCATTGCAATTTGGCCAGATAACGTATACAAGATACAACTTAATGAACTTAACACAAAGGCACCCAGTTATAACCGTTGAGGCTAACAGATACATGCTTAAATATATAAGATACAACTTAATGAACTTAACACTATACTATATTCTTTATAAAGATACTAATAACGATTCTGAGATAAATGTCTAACGAATCATACACTCTACACAAATTATTACTTTCAACTTCAGATCTTTACTTTTAACAATGATGTATACATTATTTGTCCGAGATACACACTATAAAATTATTACACATTTTTCATGTATCTGTGCTAACTTATTATCTGACACACATGCTCAACAAAATATTCATGCTACAAAAACCTTTAATACTCTTCAACATTAGATCTTTTATTTTAACAATGATGTATACATTATTTATCCGAGATACACTTCATTTGTGAGATACATATTATAAAATTATGACTCATTTTTTCATTTGTATGTACTAACTTATTATTTGAGATACATGCTCAACAAAATATTCATGCGACAAAAATCTTTATTACTCTTCGAACATTAAATTTTTACTTTTTAACTATGAGTATGACTTGATAAAGTTGAGTTAACCATAAGAAAAATGCTGATGGCTTCTCCACTTGGAGATCTTTGTGTTCGAGGTTGACACATTGTTAGACACTGTGTAAGTTTGATGTTAATATATTGATGTGGACTTTGTAAGTCCGAGATTGAAATATGAATAAGTCTGTGTGGGTCCAATTTGATACAAAAATAACTAGATTGCCCGAGCGTCACTGACAGAAGCGGAGCTAGGTGGGGGTTCATGGGTTCGGACGAACCCACTAGCTTTATGTAGACCTTGTATTTGTGTTAGAAAATTAAATAAATATATATGTGTATTAACTTGTGAACCCCCTAACAAAATTGATAGACAGTTAGAACCTCTAAACTTCTAACACTGGCTCCGCCTCAGGGCCGTCACAAATCGCGTAAGAAAAAGAATACAAAAACAACTATTGAGTTGGACTGCTATGACAGTATATGAGGACTATTTTGTGAAATCATTGATATGGCTAATTACGCGTATGAACTTTTAAAAAAATATTTTTCGTAGAGTATATTTCCTTAATACTAGACACTAACTTTTTCCTCATAATGAAGTTTTGACGTGGACTTCTTTACCATATGAAGCGACAATAATTTTACACTAACATATAGAATACATAAACTCCTCACGTTTAGAACTAAAAATGCAAAAATATGAATCATCTTTTATTTTATTTTTTGGGACCTACTGAGGTATTGCTCGTGCCGTAATATTTTCAAAAATATTTGGAAAAAACATAGGAAATAGTGTTTGACCATACAATTTTTCATTATTTGACAAATATTTTTGAGAATTATGTCATTAAATTCTATTAGTTGGAAATTTTTTAAAATTTAAAAATTATCCCTAACTTTTTTATTTTATAAAAAATATTCATCATTTATAGTTTTAGATTGGAATTCAGTCATAGTTTGTTGTACAAAATTTGTACAATTATATATATATATATATATATTTAAACTTTGAACAATGAAAAAAGCGTCAAAAATTTAATTATTGAGGAATAGAGGGAGCACTAAATATTAATTAATTGGGGATAGTATAGTAAAATGGTCATGTCTAAATTATCTAAATTCTATTATGACAAGTAAAAGTAGCAAAACATACAAGTTGGGCGATAGAATTAGTAGCAAAATAGTAGCACCATTTTAGACCTTTTTCCTTTGTTTGTCCGTGTGCTGCAGTGGGAGCTCAAATGGAACCACAAAACATTCATCAGGCACACATGGTAAAATTCTACTCATTTTATGTTACTATTTCTTTGTTTTCCCCCATATCTAAAGATTATGTGATTCTGCACTCTTTTTCTTTCATGGGGAAAGCAGATAATCTTTTTGGAATGATGATTAGCATAGGGATTAAATATTTTTTTTCTCTTTTATGGGAAATATAAAAGGAAAAGTTGTAAATGTGGAGTATTTAATTTAACTAGTAATTTTTTTTGAAAGATGTGTTTCATTTAACTCTATTTTATTGCAGAATATTTTGGATTTCTGATTCTAATTTGAGTTTTACTTATAGGATATCTAGCAAAAATATGTATTATAAAAATTGATAATTGTCATTTCATCAAATTGAATTTGTTGCAAAATATCCTTACTGTTCAAGGATTGAAAAAGTTCGATACTTGTTAAGTAATTTAGATTACTACTCTATTAAATATCATTTCCAAGGATATATAGACAAAGTTCGATACTTAGCTTATCCAACCTCATGGGTCGAAGAATCCATATATGATACAGCAAATCGACGTTTCTGAAATTCAAAATTCAAATCATGAATCTTTAAATGAGGTCCCCCAACATGATGAAAAATTGGTACATCAAGCCAAGGAAATTGTAGTTGCAACTGCTATGTATACAAGTCAGGAAGTTGATGGCTCATTAGCAATAATGCTAGACAAGGATTTGAACAAAGGGAGAGAAACTGGCAGCAAAGAGAATTGGAACATGGTTATACGTAGGAAGGCGTCATCTAATATTTCTCCAAGTTCACGAAGTAACTCCTCAAATGACCTATTATGATCGAATAGCTTTGATGCTTTCTTGAAGGATATATACCATTATACATTTCTAATCCTAAAGTAAATAAGATTATTCAAGAATGTGAGGCTGCCATGGTACTCAAATCCAATCTAGCGACCAAGCCACCCATAGTCACATTGAACACCTTAGCTCACCAGGTCTCTTCCCAATCTTTGGAGTTGTTTGGGGAACATCAAGGTGAATCTGGGCAGCTCCTTTTGTCCAAAGAGAATGGCAAAGATTTGGTGAAAGGTATGTCATCACTTTCTCAAGCTAATCTCACAAATAATTTGACTATTTCGAAGGAAAAACAGGGAGAGATGAGTGCTCCTAGGTGGGCTGATTTGGTTAATGAAGAAGTGCAGGTTTCACCTCCTCTTTTGAATGGCAAATTAATTCTTCAAGCTCTAGAATTTGTGCCTAAAAGTGTGATTGCAAAGAAGAATGAATCAGAGGCCTTAGCATCAAGATTTAGTTCCATTAATGCTTAAGCTATTGATAAGGGCGATGATTTCTTTATGAGGATGATGAAGATAATGTGCTGGACGTATGCTTTGATAAAGTAGCTAGGGATAGGGATATCTCACCTAGGCAACAAAGAAGTGGAAGCAAAAAAAACAAAAAGAAGACACATAGTAGGCAACACAGCTGGGATGGTAAAATAACTGGGGAGTTTGGTCGAAGGCAAATACCGATGCGACTGGCAAAGCAAAATCATATGACAGTGTCAATACATTTAACAAGATCCAATAAATCCAAGAAGAAGTGATGAACTATAAAGTGTTGTTAGACAGATTTGAAGAAAAAGACAAGAGGAAGATACTTCAGGTTAATTTAGACGGACAATCTATTATTTTTAATTCTAACATTTGTAAAAGGAAGATAGAGGTTGATAACTCAAGTTTCTTCTTGGTTTTTATATTTTTGCATTATTTAAGTATCCTCACTTAGCTTGTAATATTATCATAGAGTGAATTACAAACTCGATGATGGTCATAGAATACCTAGTTCTCTCTAATTCTTATTTTCTTCATGCTTTTTAATTAGTAGAGGTTCATAACCTTATTAGGATTGATAAGGTAAAGCCTAGCCCCCTTTACTTGTGCTTATCACTATTGAAGATTTTTATGTTAATAAAAGGCTGCTAGACAGTCTATCTAGTGGTATATATATATGAAACATCAGAGTAGCAGTGAATATCTACGCGAATAGAAAGTTCCGCTAACATTGATTATCAGTTGCCATGATAAATACTCGTAAGTGTTAACTTAAATATGTTTTAACTTCACTATCCTTCATATCTATTGCCTTTTTACTTTCTCAAAATAGATTCATTATTATCAAGAAGGTAAAGAAGCATTTTAAAGGAAAAATAATATTTTTTATTACGTGTATATAATCTAAATACATGTTCTAGTAACATAACGAAAGCCTTGGCGTAATTGGTAAAGTTGTTGCCACGTGACGAGGAGGACACATATTTGAGCGGTGGAAATAACCTCTTATAGAAATGTAGATTAAGACTGCATACTATAGAATCTTGTCGTCTGACCCTTCACCATAATCCACGCCTACAAAAACTTAGTGCACCGGACTGTCCTTTGCCAAAGGAATTTCAATCCTTAGGAAAATCCTATGTATGCAAAAACATTTTGTATGTCTTTCCACAAGCTTTAATATTCGCCCAACAATAATTAATGATGTCATCACATCCTCCTCCTTAAAAACTAGCAGGTTGGGCTGTTATAGATGGTATCAAAGACACACTTGTATCAGCCTTGTTGATGTGGGCCAGAGACGGGGCAAACCTCAGTACTGAGTCTAAGCAAATTTTATAAGGGAGACAAACCTTGGTGAGGAAGTTGAGTCCATAAGAGGGGGTGTATGTGACACCCCAGCTTAGGATAAGAAGCTCTACATCGATAAAATACTGGAGAGAGATGTTGGGTATATAAGTAAGAAGGCCTTACTCAATAGAGCCGCGTTTCAAAGTCGTGCAGGCTTAGGCCCAAAGTGGACAATGTCACTAAAGGGCTGGGCCATTATAGATGGTATTAGAGTCACTCTTGTATCAACCTTGTCGAAGTGGGTCAGAGTTTAACTGACTTTAGGTAAATCCCGGTAATACGGGGAAAAACTTAGCAAAGATGTTGGTTATATAAGTAAGCAAGTCTTACACCATAGTGACACGTTTTAAAGTCGTGTGAGCCTAGGCCTAAAGTAACAAAATCATTAACGGGTTAGGTTGTTATATCCCTCCTCCTTGACAAGATATGCCCCTCACAACATTTCTAATTTCATCCTTGAGTCTCATTCTTTTCTAACAAACACTTCATAATCTTACCCGATGGGTGGTGTCATCACTCGAGCCTTGAAAATCTTGCTCATCACTTACTCATTCGACACGTATGGAATTCAACTGGAATTTGAACTTATTGCTTTAAGCTCAATTGCACGATCAAGGGTAGAATGAACATTTAAATTCTTAAATGTCTGTGTAGCCTCTCAATCATATATGTGATCATCAACAAACCTTAGTTCTATGATACAACTTATGAACATGATAGGTACATAGAAGCAAAAGGTAAAGAATCTCATAATACATTGAGTAATTCATTAAGTGAAAAGTTAAATAAAAAGATCGATAACCTCATAAAAAAAACTATGCGAGGCTACATTAGGAATTTTACAAAATAAAAAATGACATGAGTATGGTATATATGGAACGTCTAAGTCGCACATGAGACAAGATGTCACTTCATAAGCAAAAGTGCCTCAATGATAAATAAGGCTCACCACAGCCAATGGAATGAGTGGCGTGCCTAGCGAGGATCAGCGCCACCCTGAGAGTCCATACGTGCATCACAAAAAGATGCAGTACCCTATCAAAAGAAAAGTGAGTACATGTGAAATAGTACTCACATGATGAGCTGAACCCAAATATAAAAGAATATAAGAGAATGTAAGTTGTACTAGCACCAACTTATTGCTATACTAAAGTACAAACCAACAAAACAAATTTCTTGTCATGTATTTCCTATGGAAGCAAGAAAACCGGTATCGTAAGGAGTACTGGAGGTGTTGATGAGATATAACCAAAGAATATTCTAGGAAAATAATTTGTTGTCTATCTGTAGATTACAGATAATACTTGGAATGCAGTGGATATACGTTTTCTGCAAAAGGGGGATTTATTACATATATATGGATGTGAGCTAAATGAAGATGAAAACATGATTTTGCTTATTATATAAACCTTTGTGTAACTGTTGACATTTTGTTTCCTCATTCTTCATTTTGTTAATACGGTAATGTTGATTCTGAATTTCTTGTCTTTTCTTATGAACTTGCAGGAAAAAATTTGTGAAAATGTGCATCCCGACTCTGCCAAGCCAAAGAAATATAGTAAGTATCCTCGTGGGAGTGGGAATCGTATTAACTGGGAAACGGAGGTAAAGACCGGGAAAGCGAGATATCTACCTGTGGAAGAAGCACTTGGTCTGCGATCAGGCCTTGAGAAATATGCATCCCCACTGATAAGTATTGTCTCCTCAAGAGTTGTGTCAACTGAATCTATGACACTCGTGACTCAAGGGCATTTCAGCAATCCTAGGAGTCCCGATGCTGTGAATGAGAGTCGAATGATGAATACACCTATGACACACCCTTGTGATCCTGCTCTAGTTCCTTCCTGGAAGTAAGTAGCCTTCATGAATGCACATTAATTTTGCATATTTCTCCATGGTTAACTTGTGACTTTTTTGATGGCATAAAGTTAGTCTTTATTAGCATATGAGTTTAAGAAATTCCCCCTGTGGGATGGACCGAAAACTAGTTGGGGTGCATGCAAGCTCTAGGGGCGCCATTAGTATAACTAAAAAAAATGAATAGGGCACTGTAGAATATATGCCTAACTATGGGAAAGAGTTCTGCGCATACATAGTTGCGAGTTATGACATAGTGATAGTCTGAATAGATACTGCTTAGTGAGACTAGTAAATTTGATTCCCATTATGGATAAAATCCTTGAGGACTTGAAGTTATTGCCACTTTATGCCATTGTATTATGGACCACCTCATTTTTCCAGGTATCGGAAACAAGAAACTGTATGTAAGTCGGTTATATGGGAGCCATATATTGTTTATTTTCTAAAAATTTTCAGTTCTTCAACTTAATGAGATGTAGAGTGCAAAATTAGTTTTAGCTTTATGTGGAAGTGGAACTTTCTATTTATGTTTTTTTGTCTAAGAAATTGCTTCATTGATCTTTTTGTGTACTTGAAACTCGAATATACCTTTCGTTATGAGTTAAAAAACAGAAAAGTTTCCCTTCGATTATTCTACATACTATACATATATATATTGAAGATCTTTTTTTAGTTGAAGAATTTGCCCACTCAAAGGGAATACAGGTTCGTTTCCCTATAATAATTAGTCTTTCTCTTCTTTGCATTTTAGGGTAAATTTTGACATCTTAGGTGCTCTGGAACTTGCACCTAAGATATTCAATAGTCGTATCCAGGCTCATCCTCCTTCCAGAGTTAAATGCAAGGTGTATGAGTTCTCAAGGCTATTGCCTGATACTCTTAAACTTGAACTTGTTCCGCGTGGGTATATCTGGGCTAGTCTATTCAACAATCACTGTCCAGATAAAGAAGATATTGGACTGTATTTCTTCGCAAGTGAGGAGAAAGGTCAGCTTCTACCCTATATATCTATCTGAAAAGGGATAAGGGCTACAAAGTGGAAGTGCGCCCTTGCCCAGGAATGTTTTTACAAGAAATTGATTTTCATTTCTCATTTTATGTAGGTCTGAGAAATATATTGCTCTGGTGGAGTTCATGCGTTTCAAAGATTTGGTGATGAGAGCACTTATCAATGATGTTGAGTTGCTTATACTTGCATCCACAGCCCTGTGCTGTGATTCTCAAAGTACATTTATAATCTCTGTGTTCTTTTCTCATTTTCTTATTCCCTTTCAATGCATCTCACCTTGTCGATGTTCTTGCAGGATGGAACAGTGAGAACTTCTTGTGGGGATTATTTTACAGCATGGGACAGGATACAGACGGATGTGCTGAAGGGGGCAGCAACAAAGTGATTGATATGGAGATAGACATGATAGCTGGAGAAAATGTGGGAACGCTGGACATTGTTGTCTCGACAACTACTTTCAGAAATGGCTTTGATTTAGCTCTTTAACAGAAACTGTTACCTGCAATCTAGTTTGTGAATTTATTGTCGTTTTAGTTTTACTCATGACAATGTAACACCAGTTCTTGGGAGATTGTTTTGCTTTCACATTGTTATTTGACTTTATCTTTATTAATAATTCAACTGTTGGACTTGTATGTTTTAGCTCCTCTCGTACTATAAAAATTGGGTTGATATATGTCTTGACTCAACTGACTGGGGATAGTCGAGTGCCATCACAGTTGAAAATTTGAGTCATGACAATCACATACATTAATATGGTCAGTATGATGTTAATGTATGTGATTTATGATCAATATGTGTGTACTGAGTTCTTTAATCGTTGATGGCTTTAATTCCTATTAGATATATGGTGAGTATGTGAATTTAGAATGGAACAAGTTGCTTAAAACAACTCAGTTGGTATGGCGCTGCCTTCACTATCTTCAACACTTGCAAATTAAAGAACTGAAATGTTTGAAGACATGTTATCAAAAAGATACTTTTCCTTGTGGTATGCTCTGCATTCTGAAATGTTTGAAGACACTTAATCGATGATCCAATTCAGCAAAATATAGTAACAAAGGGAATTTATGGCCAATTCAATATTCGAGAAGTTGATTATCATAGTTAACCATATGGAATCGTTACATATCTTGATAAATGAGTTGCGCCTTTCTGCTTTCACAATGAATTGTTTTTTATGACTGAGAATCGCCTTTCTATTTTGAATGAAATCGTATATAAGAAATATGCTCTGTTGACATTTGAGTATATATCTTCATAATAGTAGGTTGATTACATATGTTTGAGTATATACATCTTCAAATGAAGAGGCGAAAACATGCTTTTGAATATTTCACAACTCATGTTTACCAACATATATTTGACTACTTTATCAACAACAAATAAAAATATACTGAAAAGAAAAATTCAAGAGTACTTTATCAACAACAAATAAAAAGATACTGAAAAGCAAAATTCAAATGAAGGAATTAAAGACCCTTTTTATATATTTCAGATCACAGAAGGATGTTTTTCAAAATTTAAATGAATAATCATGAATCTGCTACAGAGTTTGCTGTTTGAAATTGGACTAGCATTTAACACTAATGAATACTAATATAGAATAGAACTGGGCAACTAAACTGATCTGATGCCTCTCATCCATAACCAGAAAACAAATATAAATAAGGAATGTTGATCATTTGTACAACTTATTTATTATTAAACTAATAAGGGGTTGCACGTGAGGATATCTTCGTCACAAGCTGCCTACATACCCTAAAATAAATCCTATAGAGGGATCAAGCCCACACCACGTACTTCCTTACATATATTACAAATCATTTTTATTATTATGGATCTATTTATTTGTCAGTACCCGGTACCCTTTCACAAGTTTCATTCTCTACTTCCTTCAGATCTGGCAATTGCCTCACGAATTTATGATTGCCGAACTTGAACGTTATCTTCTGAATTGGTTTGTGTAGAAGGGACTTTGAACAACTTTTCTTCTTCCTTGTCTTTTCTGTGTTGACTACTTTGGATGAATTCTGTAGAAAAGGATGGTTCAAGAGCAGATCGGCAGTCCAACGCGAGTTGGGATTCTTCACATGACATCTCTTCAAAAAATCTTTGGCTTCCTTGGACAAGTTTGAATTCTGAAACTTTGGTTTCTCAAACGCGATTTTGTGCAACTGCAACACATGATCATCATCTCCGTCCCACAGTGGTGTCCCCGTAATCAGCTCATAGACAGTGCAGCCAAGAGCCCAAATATCAACGTGTGGGCCATACTCATAGTTACGCACCAATTCAGGTGCCATATACCTTTTTGTTCCCCTTGTCATCAGTCCCTGTTTTTCTTCCAAAGTCATGGAGAGCCCGTAATCAGCAGTCTTGGCAGTTTCGTAGGTGCCAAGACTGCTGATTTTAAGTTCAAATAATATTTCACTTGAAACCTGAAACTACTGTCATGAGTACAGATTAACAGAAATCACCATTCCATTTATCATATAGGTCGAGTTTAGATAAACAAGAGATCGAGAAACTTGAAATTCATAATTTTGTATTTTGATGGATGTATGATTGTTCATTTGCTTGTAGGACCTGTGATGGCGGAGGCTATGTTTGTGAACCATGAAGAAATACCAGTTTACCCTGTGAGTTCACTTGAGAAATCCTCTGCCATGTTACTGCTGCATCCTGTTTAATTTCTAATACATGATGTATCATGAAACCTTTTCCATACTAAAATAACAAGTACCTAACATTTATAATCTAAACATGGAAATTAATGTATGTGATTGTCATGACTCAAATTTTCAACTGTGATGGCACTCGACTATCCCGAGTCAGTTGAGTCAAGACGTATATCAACCCAATTTTTACAGTACAAGAGGAGCTAAAACATACAAGTCCAACAGTTGAATTATTGATAAAGATAAAGTCTGTTAATTATGTCTTGAATTATTTCCTTGCATATTTTAGGAAACTATAATTTCTATTAGTTTAGGAGACCCTTTGTCCTAATAGATTTGGAAAAGGAAAATATTGTTCCTATTGGATTAGGAAAAGCTTTTCCTTATAGGTTTAGGATTATATGGGATCTATTTATAGGAGATATAATTGGGGATTCTAAGACATAGTACAGAATACACAATGTAGTCCTAAGGGCTTGAAAGCATTGTAAAATTTGTTCTCTTTCTTTCATAGTGGAAAACTCTCTCTGTTTTTGCCAGGAGGAGTAGGCATAGCCGAACCTCATTAAATCCTTGTGTTATTCTTCTTCTCTATTTTCTTTGTTTGTGATTGTGTGCTAGTTAATTCACGATATTTTCGCAACAATTGGTATCAGAGCCAGGTTTGAATTTCTAAACATAATCAAGGGTTTAGATGTCTCCATCATCTTCAACAAAGTATGAAATAGAGAAATTCGATGGGGGCTCTAATTTTAGTCTATGGCAGATTAGAATGAGATTGTCCTTGGTGTTACAAGGGTTATGGAAGGCTATTGAGGAGGATTTTCTAAAAGAATTGAAAGAATCAGAACAAGCAGACCTGAAGGAGAGGGCTTTGAGTGCGATATTTATGAGCGTTACAGATAGTGTTCTTCTGGAAATTGCTGAATAGAAATCTGCAGCAACGGCATGGAAGAAGTTAGAAGATTTGTACTCTAAGAAATCACTGACAAACTGCCTCTACTTGAAAAAGAGGTTATACAATCTTCGTATGAATGAAGGTACACCGGTCAAAACTCATCTTGATGAGTTTAATTCAATTATAATGGACTTGAAGAATGTAGATATCAAAATTGAAAGTGAGGATCAGGCCTTAATCGTGTTATGTTCTTTACCACCGTCTTATGATACTTTTGTTGATACATTGCTATATGGGAAAGATAGTATCTCACTTGATGATGTTAGTAATGCACTAAAATCTAAAGAGTTGAAGAAGAGCTTTCCGGATAGCAGAACTGAGGGTGAAGGTCTTGTGAATAGGGGAAGAACACAATAGAAGGACTTTAATAGAAAAAGGTTTAACGCCAGATCGAAGTCTAGAGCAAGGAAGCAGAACTGATATGAGTGTGGGGAGCAGGGTCAGTACAAAAGAGATTGTCCTAAACTAAAGGAGAAATAAGGGAAGCAGAAAGTTGATTACTCAGCATGTATTGTTGACTCTGGTAATAATTCTGATGACAATGACTATATAGGGGAAGTTTGTGCTGTGAGTTCTGATCATAGGCAAAATTCTTGGGTTCTTGATTCTGGTGCAACTTTTCACATGTGTCCACACAAGAATTGGTTTGCAACGTACAAACAGACGAGTGAGACTGTCTACCTAGGTGATGATAATCCATTAGAGGTAGAGGGAATAGGTAACATCAGATTGAGAATGTTCGATGGCATTATCAGAAATATTGAGTGTTAGCATGTTCCTCGAATGAAGAGAAATTTGATTTCTCTTTCGACTTTGGATGATCAAGGATATAAGTTTTACTCAGAGAATGGAACACTCAAAGTATGTAAAGGCTCCATGGTACTTACGAAGGGTAAGCTTCATTCTAGACTATATTATCTACAAGCCAGTGTAGTTGAAGGGGAAACAGTTGCAGCTTCTTGGAACAGTGGTCTGAATCAGTCTCAGTTGTGGCACTTGCGACTTGGTCGTATGAGTGACAAGTGATTGTCTTTGTTGAACAAGAAAAAATTGTTGGATGGTTACAAAGATCAAGCTTTAAATTTTTGTGAGCATTGTGTGTTTGGTAAGCAAACAAGGGTGAAGTTCAGCAAGAAGGCTATTCACAAGACCAAAGACAAGTTAGATTATATACATTCAGACTTGTGGGGTCCAAACAGAATTCCCTCCAAAAGTGGTGCAAGGTACTTTATGACTTTGATTGACGATTACTCAAGAATGGTATGGGTGTATTTCTTGAAAACAAAAGATGAGGCATTTTCAACATTTGTTAAATGGAAGACGATGGTTGAGAGGCAAACCGAAAGAAAAGTTAAACGTCTTCGAACTGATAGTGGGTTGGAATTTTGCAACTTAAAGTTCAATAACTTCTGCAATAGAGAGGGCATAGTAAGACACCACACTTGTGTTGGAACACCACAACAAAATAGTGTTGCAGAACGTATGAACATAACACTTTGTGATAGAGCACGAAGTATGCTTTCACACTCATGTGTTAGCAAGGATTTTTGGGCTAAATCAATCAATACACCTTGTTATTTGGTCAATAGATCTCCATCTACATCTATTGAGTTCAAAACTCCTTTTGAGGTTTGGTCCAATTCGCCTGCTGATTATTCAAATTTAAGAATATTTGGTTGTCCTGCTTATGCTCATGTAAGGGATGGAAAACTTGAGCCGAGGGCAAAGAAGTGCATATTTCTAGGGTATGCAACTGGAGTGAAAGGTTATAGATTGTGGTGCACAGATCAAAAGACTCCGGGATTAATTATTAGCAGGGATGTGACATTCAATGAATATACCTCACTGGACAGTCAGAAGGAAAAGGCAATAGCAGAAACAAATCACGGTGTTAGTGACCGCATAGAGTTAGAAGTTGAATCTCCACTAGCTCAGCCCAATAGTTCAGAAGTGGAGGAGGTGCAAAACATTAATCAAGATGATAATGATGTTGCACCTATGCAACAACAATCATATAACATTGCAACATGTAGAAGAAAAAGGGTGATCAATCAACCAAAGAGATTTGCAAACGTGGTTGATGAAAATCTTTTCGGATATGCAAATTGTATAGAATTTGCTTTATCAGTTGCAAAGACCATTGACGTGTTTGAGCCTAATAGCTATAAAGAAGCTATTTCTAGTTCAAAAGCGGATCAACGGGCTGGTGCTATGGGTGAAGAGATTGAGTCTCTTCAAAAGAATTAAACATGGAAGCTTGGTTCATTGCCAAGGGGACAAAAGTTAGTCAAACATCATTTTATCCGAGATGTTATATCTAAAGGGGTTGTTGATGTGAAGAAAGTGTCTACACATGATAATCCAGGAGATATGATGACCAAGACAGTCCGAACCAATAAGTTTAGGTATTGCCTAGACTTGATTGGTGTGAGTAGTACTCAGTAAGCTCTTTGGAGGGCTGGGAGCATAGTAGAGAGACATTATTTCAATTGATGAAGGGAATTCAAGCCAAGGGGAATATTTGTTAATTATGTCTTGAATTATTACCCTGTATATTTTAGGAAACTATAATTCCTATTAGTTTAGGAGATCCTTTGTCCTAACAGATTTGGAAAAGAAAAATATTGTTTCTACAGGATTAGGAAAAGCTTTTCCTTATAGGTTTAGGATTATATGAGATCTATATATTGGGGATATAATTGGGGATTCTAAGACATAGTACAGAATACACAATGTAGTCCTAAGGGCTTGAAAGCATTGTAAAATTTGTTCTCTTTCTTTCATAGTGGAAAACTCTCTCTGTTTTTGCTGGGAGGAGTAGGCATAGCCGAACCTCATTAAATCCTTGTGTTATTCTTCTTCTCTATTTTCTTTCATTGTGATTGTGTGCTAATTAATTCACGATATTTCCGCAACAAAGTCAAATAACAAAGTGAGAGCAAAACAATCTCCCAAGAACTGGTGTTACATTGTCATGAGCCAAACTAAAAAGACAACATATTCACAAACTAGATTGTAGGTAACATCAGTAACAGTTTCTGTTAAAGAGCTAAATCAAAGACATTTCTGAAAGTAGCTGTCGAGACAACAATGTCCAGCCTTCCTACACCTTTCGTCTAACTCTGGAAGGAGGATGAGCGTGGATACAACTATTGAGCATCCCAGGTACAAATTCCAAAGCAGCTAAGATGTTAGATGTCAAAACTTCCCCTGAAATGCAGATAGGACAAGAGACTAGATCAATTATCATTTAACTAAGCAGTACACATTCAGATTATCATTATGTCATATATTCTTCAGTGCCCCACTCATTATTTTAGCGAAACTAATGGCGTCCCTACCAGCCTGGATGTACCCCAACTAATTCACTGGGCAACTTGTCCATCCCACAAGCACATATTGACAAGGTAATGCTGCCCAGTAAGGCTAGATCAGATAGGCACACCAGGTGTTGTTGCTGGGATTCAAACCTAGAATGTCCAAGTTCTTACTTCTATGCCTTAACCACTAGGCCATCTCCTCAGGACCAACATTATGTTGTTGAAAAAATGTATTATATATGTTTCAGTACTTATCAATGGAGAAATTACAAAGAATAGGTTAATCAGTCAGTTGACTACTAGCAAAGATGGCCGGGCCATCCAAAAACAGACGAGCTGAATTTGAATTAGTAATAACTCTACACGATGAAGGGTACTTACTTCCAAGAAGGAACTAGAGAAGGATCTCAAGGTTGTGTCATAGATGAATTCACCATTTGACTCTCATTCACAACATTGGGACTCCTATGCTCCAAAATGGTAGAACCGCCCGGACCTAAAAAAAAAATAGGCTACATTAATTGGATGGAAGTACAGAAGTAAATAATTTTTGCTATGAAAACTTTACATATATTGATGGTGTAACAGAAATCATTTTGAAAGATAATGTCAACTCTAGATATATCAACATCATTTTTTTAAAAAATATTTAGAGTATATGATAGCAAATGAAATTTCTAAAGAATAGAGATATAACAAGAGGACAAATCAAACTAAGTAATGAATACAAAAGATGGTGGTGAGATTGAAAGAGTTGGTTTGGTCCTTGTGGAGACAAACCTAATAAAGATGAATTAACGTGAATATTTGGTTGGAAGATAATTCTTTGGCACAAAATAAAAGGTCAAGATAGTATCTTTGTAGAAATTTAGGTAAACCATAAAATGGTTTCACATTTTAAACCTTGACATTTTGACACATAGTGATGTCATGGATGACATAAATAGGAAGAATTCACTCCTATAAATAGGTAACTCTTAATTCATTCGTAACTCACCTCTCATTTGCCTTTTCAACTTCTAAGGCATTTGATCTCCTCTCTCTCTTGTAGTATTTCACTTGTATTCTTTTTGGAGTGAAATAAATATTGGTGCAGTTCTTCTCTGGTGGACGTAGGATAATTTGATCCGAACCACGTTAAATATTGTTGTTCTTTCTTTTTCTTTATTTTCACGTTTCCGCTAACAGAACACTTAACCTTTAGATAGTTGTATTGTTTTTTGCTCTCTTCAGTATTTTTGGCATTTTGAAAATGGATCCGTCAGAATGCACATTTTCTAGTCCATGTGATGAAGGCATTATGATCACAAGTTAATGTTATATATATATATATATAATTTTCTAGTACAAATATATGGTCTACGGAAAAGCTATTGGGTTCGTCTGAGCCCATGAACCCCCACCTAGCTCCGCCTCTAGCATTATCCCTTTGCCAATATCACATTCTTCACAACACCAATCAAGTGTGCAGCAACGTAATAGCCCAGCATGCAATATCTGAAAGGAAGAGAAAAGCAGAATTTTTTAAAAAATAGGGAGAGGACTATGTATTCATAAAGATACCAAAAAAGGAAAGCAAAGCTGATAATCTATCTAGCTATTTCCTTCAAGAGGAGCAGCCACTTGTGTAAAAAGATCAACTTCTCTCTTAGAAATGTCAAGTCAACCAAAAAAGAAGGGGTTTGGGATTGGGACAATGTTTGAGGTTTACAAAGAACATATAGATATGACACAAGGTTATGACGCAAGTATGGATCAGAGAGTCATGGCTTTCAGCTTATCAATGCACGCCAACATTTTTACACTGATAACAGGTAATAATTGCTTTTTCAAAACTTGTATCACCGTAAATTTCACAAATCTTTTTTTACAAGTTCACATAGAAAACACAAGAAATTTAGAAGTTGACAGACTCTTGATCCAATTTAAGTGCAGCTCACATTGTTCTTTAGTTTTGACAATGAACAAGGATCTAGATGCTATCAAAGTGCTCCATTCAGCTACTTTTGTTGCACACAATTAAGATTTCCATATGAACAGAACAAAATATGTGGAGACAAAATGTTATCAGATACACAAAGCTAAATCAAGTTCTCGTCTTCTTTTAGCTATCTTTCATAATAAAATCCCTCTTATATAGCAGAAGCATATCCACCAATGCATTCCAAGTATTCTATTTAAGTTTGTTGTTGTGTACTTTAATGTTATACCATTAGACACACTCTACGCTACTATTAACATCTTCTTTAGGACAGGAAAGGAGATTTTTCAAAACAACAAAGACAACATATAATAGAGTATAAACCTTGATGCACAAAATAAATCTCTCCAGTCTATCAGCTAAAAATACACTATATAATAGAATCTTTATCTTTGTAGAAAAATGAAAAAGAAAAAGCCAACCATAGTGCAATATGCATTGATGTTAAACTATTTGAACCTAAAATTTTTAAAAATCAGTAAATTGACTTTGGAGTAAAATGTTCTAAAAACTAACTAAATTTTAATTCCTATCCGTTAATTACTAGTAGAACAAGGTTTAAGCAAACATCCTAAGTAGTGAAACAACAACACAATATCCGAATAATGGGGGAACCATAGAAGTAATTAGGAAAAAAGCACCCAAACCAACAGCAGCATATTGATTACTATTGCTAATGGAGATAAAAAAAATCAAAGATGTTGCTAATAGTTGTGTGATATATATAGCTGATACATTGTTTGACAATCAAATCTATACTTTAGTACCACGCTGTTAATGAAGGGAAAAGACAAAATTTTGAGTAAATTGTCAAGATTTTCTCTTAATCTAGTCACTTAATGATATAGAACGTGTTATTACTCTTTTGGTTAGAAAATTGAAACATGTTCAAAGAATCTATTGTTAGACGGGAATAGATTTTGAAGAGTAATAGTTGCAGAGAACAAGTTTCACAAACATGATCTTAGAAGGCCATAACCAACTAGGAGATGGAGAATTAAAATAAAATAGAGGCGGTGAAAAATAATACAGGATGATGTCGAAAGCGCACAAGGAAAAGGCTATCCGAGTCGCGTAAGGAAAAAGGAACCAATACAAGTTTGTTGAAGTAGAGTTGAAGTGGGAAAGGTTTCGTGCTCTATAAATAGAACATGACTTTCTCCAAAGAAGGCGTGCACTTACAAAGAGAGATTCAAGCAGAACTATTCCCAAGTGAGAGAATTCTGATTGATGAGTAGTGAGGTGTTTGGCGAGAACAAAATTGAAGAGTTTATTCTATTTTGTTTAAGTCGACTGATAATCTGTAGTTATTAGTTACTAGGAGTTTTCTAGTGTAGTTGGTCTTTTGGTTGGGGAACCTTAAGACCTTGGGAAACATAAACTTGGGGGTTTGTGTTTTGAGTTTGGAATTAGAGTTTATAATTCCATATGCTACATAGGTTTGTAATCTTTTGTAGTTTGACGTTGAGAATTAATAATTAATGGAAAAATTACCTAACTACACATCCTTTTTTACCCTATTTTCTATTATTCCCTATCATTTTAAAAAATTACAAAAACTCCTCTTTTCCATAATTTCTCTCACTTTTTCGGATACATCACTGTAAACTATCACCCCATGATTCTTTTTTCCCTTTTTTCACGCCTAAAATCACTCCATGGTATCACCAATTATCTCAATCACTCTATTTTTAAATTTCAATTTTTTTCTTTTTCTGATTTATCAATTGCAAGTTATTGAAGAGATAGTTCTTCTTCATCTTCTTCTTCATCCATTTTTTTCTGTCCACTTCATCAGCTATTTTTAAAAATTCTTTTTTAGCTTTTTCATCTACAAATTTTGTCGAAGTAGGACGCATCTTCAACTTCAAAATCGATTGTGGGAAAAAATGCCCAAAAAAGAGGGGGAAAGGTCGAGTTGTTGGTGTCTCCGGTAAGGGCTTTGGGTCAAGATCCATGGGTGACGTCATTGTTGAAAGTGAAAAAAAGCTACGGGAGTTGATGTAGAGCAACAGAGAAAGTGTAGAAGGATTTCTTCATCATTTTTTTTGCTTTCAGTAGATCAGATTGTTGACATTTTTTCTCGATTTTTTGTTGTACATCTTTTTCTGATACATAAGGGTTCAAATTTTTAATATATCTAGTTTTTTTGTTTCTTAAATTAATGTATAATGCCTTCGTTTCAACATTACGATACATTACAATTTTATGGTGGCTCCGGTAAGGACATTGGGTTGATATCCATGGGTGACGTCATTGTTGAAAGTGAAAAAAAAACTACAAGAGTTGATACAAAGCAAAGGAGAAAGTGTGGAAGGATTGATGCATCATTTTATTTTATTTTTGCTTTTAGCAAATCAAATTGTTGATTTTACATCTTTTAATGCATCTAGTTGATTTTGATTCTTAAAGTAATATATAATTCGTTCGTTTCACATTTATGATACATTACAATTTTATAATGTACAATATATCTTTTTAAAATATTAATTTTGATACATAACACTAATTTATTGAAACACAAATTAGTAAGTATCTTGTTCATAGTTATGTATTGGATACACAACTATTATAAATTTCATTATTTTTTACTACCAGATACATACATCCAACCTTATTCAACTAGAAGGCTATGTATCTTTAGACACAATCAAATATTACCGTTGATACATAAACACTAATGTTTTATAACAAAATCAGTTTGTATCATATTCGTAGTTATGTATATGACACATAACTTTGTTATGTATATAACATAGTTATGTATCAAATGTTGTGATGTATCACATGTTGTTAATTATTTGCAACACTATTTTAAAACTAAATCAGTGTATATCATATCCATAATTTTCTTTGTATATGATACATAATTATATAAAATTGTCGACTTTTTTTTAATCTGTTACAATTTGGGAGAGATTTGAGAGAAGAAAATTTGAAATTTGAATTGTTTGGAGTTGTAATTTGGGAGAGATTGACATCAATTTGATTTGCATAATTTGAGGAACTGACATTTAATTTTATATTTAATTTCCTTTTTAATCTCAACAAACTAGTTATATAATGTATCAAATGTGATGTATCCGGAAGAATGAGATGTATCCGGATGGCAATAATTTTATAGGATTTTTGTAAATTGAAAAAGAGTAGGGATATGATGTAATTTTCTCCTTACACTATGAGATTTCTAAAAAATTTACATAATTAATTGAGTTAATTATTACTGAGCTATTGATTTTGCGTAAGTATTTAACTTGAAACTACAAACGAACGAAGGAACAAGTAACGCCTACATGTTCCTTAGAAGAATTAAGGAGGTCATAATTCCAACTTCTATATTGAACACTCCTTTATGTACTTTAAGGTGTTGAACACTCCTTTATTTATTTTATAATCATGATGTTCGAACGAGCTTGGGAAACGATTTGCATCCTTAAGAAAGATATTCAATAGAGTATTAATTTAAATTACTTTATATATCTCTTTAAGTAAAATGAAACACATCTTTTGGTAAACCATACTAGACAAGTCCAGCTACCCTCCCTGACCTTTCTAATGGGACATTACCACACTAACTCAGTCACCCTTTCCAGTGTTAAATAACATATTATCAACTTTGACTTTTATATTTTGCATATTAGAGGGGGAAAAAGATTAAATTAAATAATAATATAAAATAAAAATTAAAAAAGACACATGCTTAACCCACTCTAATCATCCCAAAAAGAATGTCGGCCTTTTTTCATAGAGAAAAAAAAAGACAAATGCAGATGCATTGATCACATGAACAATTGCTATGGACAAAACAAATACTTTCTTCATTTCAATTTATTTGATTTATTGTTATTTTTAGCTCTTTTTAGAAAAAAAATAATTATTTATTTAGACAAAATCTTTAATTTAATGAGTATTTTTAACTTTCAGCATTACTATGTTTTTTGTACTTTCTTAGACTCTATGTCTCTGGTCAAAATCAGACAAATAACAAATGAAAATTGGAGTAAATACTAAAAAAAAAAGTCTAATATACTCTAACAAACAACAAATGAAAATGGAAGGTGTAAATACTAAGAAAAGGTATAATATACTCTTTCATCTCAATTTATATATAGCAACTTTAAAATTTTGAGATTCAAATGTTTTTTTCTATCTTTTAAGAATTTTGAGTTATAATTTATTATAACTTATAATACTTTTTATATAATTCAAAGATGTAAATTAATTTTTAAAACCATAAAAATTTCATGTCAATATTCAATCAAAAGTGAAAAATAAATAAACTCTTGAAATTCTAACTGCGTCACACGTTCATAGGAACTTACTAAAAAAACTAGCTTTTACCTTCTGGGGTTGTCTTCCCTTTTGCCTCGGCACACTGGTACTCCAACAAAAAAAAAATTCGAGCAGGTCCTACACATCACATAACTTTTGGTCAAACACAACTCTAATTTCAACTTCAACTTTGAAAAATCCAAATAAAAAAATATTTTCATGATCAAACGGCTACTTAATAACAAATGACTCATTCTTGATAGTCTTGTATATGATTAGAGTTGTCACAACAGCCAAAGAAACGAAGTTTTTTTGATATAACATTCAGTTAAAATAAAGTTAAAGAGCACTTACGAAATGAACAACAAAAATATAGACATCATACCTTAAAAGTTGAAACTCTAATCTCAAAACTCTCAAATCAAAGTGTATTATAATGAATTAGTTTCTCTCGACTCTCGAGGTATACCTATATATATAAATGAAAGTATGTATATTGTGTATATAGACAAAAGGATAAGAAGAGAAAATAGTAAATGTAGAGCCATAAACTATAATCTAGAAAGTATAAGTAGATTATATAAAAAGCAACTAATTAATTGTAATATGTCAACTAGCGGTGTACGGGTCAAACCATCAAGTAAAATCGAACCGATAACTAAGTCAAACTGAAGAAAAAATGGACTTGTAGTTTGATTTGGTTAGTTTGGCGTTGAGAAAAAAACTAACCACTCTTTATTTGATTTGGTATTGACAAAAAAAAAGAAGTTAAATCAAACCCAAAACAAATCGACATAATATATAATTTTACCTTTTTATACATAAAATATATTAATTATAATCTTCTTTTGTTAATATATTTTAAATTAGTTTATAGTTTTCAATGTTTAGATATATTATTTCTGTCGAAGGGAAGTGACTTTTCGTTCGAAAGAAATAGGTTCTTTCCCTACATATTTTAAGAATCAATAAATTAATATTACTATCAGGAAAAAAGGAAATTGCTTAGTGAAAATGAAAGGAAATTTTGTCCAATCAAATACGAAGTCGAAGTCAAAATCGAAATCGAGTGAGCCACGATGACGACGACGCGAGGGGGGTCTCTTTTCTCAATCCTTTAATAGCTAGGGTGAGTGTTTTTACTCAAAAATACAAAAGGTTACCTCTTCACCACCAATGGGGGAGAAATGAACTTTATTTTCTCTTCAACTTATTTTCTTCCATTTTCCAATTTCCATTACTCTTCATCTTTAAAAATTAGCTTTTAAAGAAACCCAATAATCCCTATTTGAATGGGGAATGACTATATTATGAAAATATGCATGAAAAAAATTGTGTGATATAAAAATAAGTATTAATCACATATAGATGGATAAGTATGTTTTTCTTTGAACTCTCATATGTGAACATACATTGGGTAAATTTGTAAATCAATAGATTTAATATCTTTAAACCGTCGAGCTTTTACGTATACCTAGATAACATATGTCACACAATTAATCCTTAAACGTTCTTGGTTCTCATTATTGTGTTCATTTCAGTCATGAACACCACATAATTTCATGAGTGCGTAGAGAACTGGTTTGACACTAATTATTCTTGTTGAGGCGGCTTACATCTTACATTCACATAGATGATTTCTAAACGGTCAACGCCTAACCCGTATATACGCTATTTGATCATGTAGGGTGTGTTTGGTACGAAGGAAAATGTTTTTTTGGAAAACAAGTTGATTTTTGGCTTATTTTCTCATGTTTGGTTGGTGAGTAGAAAATGTTTTCCGGAAAATTTTTTTAGTGTTTGATTTATGAGTGAAAAACATTTTGAAGAAAATATTTTTTATCTAGAGAGTAGAAAATAAAATTTTGAAAATTGAAATAATTTTTAAAAACAAACTTTAAATTTATTTTTTTTTAGAGTGGGGTGGAGGGGGGGGGGGGGTCGGGGGTAGGGGTTGGGTAAGGTAAAAAAATAAAAGATTGAAATTGAAAATATTTTTTAAAAATAAACTTCGATTGTTTTTTTGGGGAGTGAGGGCTGGAGGGGGCTGGTGGGGGGTCGAGGGTAGGGATGAGGTTGGGTGGGGTAAGGAAAAAAATAGTAATTGAGGGTGAAGGAAAGTTTTGGAAAATGTTTTCCTTAATTTTTGAAGGGAAGCCATTTTCCTTAAATTTGAGGAAAATAAGTTGATTTGGAAAATGTTTTCCAAAACATTTAAGCCAACCAAACATGAGAAAATTGGAAAACATTTTCCTTCATACCAAACACACTCGTAATGTCAAACTTAGAAATCCTTAAAGAGCCTCAATATTTTATATATCCTTGTTTCTGAATATTGTCTTATTTTGAGATTTTAATTAGTTTAGCAACAATGTTGAACCGTAATTCATAACTTTGTTTGATCTCCTTGAATCTAGACTTCGAAATCTCAAGTCAGCTAGGTAGAATTACCATTATGATGACTTATCCTCAGCCATAATCTCATTTCCTTTGATGATTTATCAACTAACTGATCTCTAGTTAGGCTTTTTGTAAGTGAATCTGACACATTATCTTTTGACTTTACATAGTCAATTGTGATAGTTTCACTGAGGCTCAATTACGATATGCAAATCAACCTTTTGATGAAGCTATTCAAGGTTACACGCCGACTCCTAAAAAGGTGTTGATGGCACCTTGATTGTGCTTATGTTAGAATATCATACATTGCGCGATAAAAATATATACGACTATCAAGTATAAAAGGAAAATGACTTAAATGTTAAATTTTAGCTTTGATTTTCATGTCGTGTTTTGATATGAGTAAGGCATTGTATTAATGCATTATTGATGCATTTGTGCTAGTTATACACCAAACGACATGTTCTATCTATGTATATATTGAAATTCATGATTTAAATTATGTATTATGATCGAGTTATTTCCTCATAGGTGATGTTGTGGAGCTGAGTTGTGAAGGTTTGGAGATCTTTGTGTTCGAGGTTGACACATTGTTAGACACTGTGTAAGTTTGATGTTAATATATTGATGTGGACTTCGTAAGTCCGAGATTGAAATATGAATAAGTCCGTGTGGGTCCGACTTGTTACAAAAACAACTAGTCTGCCTGGGCAACTGGTCGTCACACATATAGAATACATAAACTCCTCACGTTTAGAGCTAAAAATGCCAAAATATGAATCATCTTTTATTTTATTTTTTTGGGACCTAGTGAGGTATTGCTCGTGCCGTAATATTATCAAAAATATTTGGAAAAAACATAGGAAATAGTATTTGACCATACAATTTGTCATTATTTGACAAGTATTTTTGGGAAATATGTCATATTCCCAAATACTAGAACAAACTAGTATTTGGGCCAAATTCTATTAGTTGGAAATTTTTTAAAATTTAAAAATTATCCCTAACTTTTTTATTTTATAAAAAATCCTCATCATTCATAGTTTTGGACTGGAATTCAGTCATAGTTTGTTGTACAAAATTTGTACAGTTATATATATATATAAACTTTGAACAATGAAAAAAGCGTCAAAAAAAATTAATTATTGTGGAATAGAGGGAGCACTAAATATTAATTAATTGGGGATAGTATTGTAAAATGGTCATGTCTAGATTATACAAATTCTATTAAGACAAGTAAAAGTAGGCGATAGAAATAGTAGCAAAACATACAAGTTGGGCGATAGAATTAATTAGTAGCAAGATAGTAGCACCAATTCAGACCTTTTTCCTTTGTTTGTCTGTGTGCCGCAGTGGGAGCTCAAATAGAACCACAAAACATTCATCAGGCACACATGGTAAAATTGTACTCATTTTATGTTACTATTTCTTTGTTTTTCCCCATATCTAAAGTTTATGTGATTCTGCACCTTTTTTTTTACATGGCGAAGGCAGATAATCTTTTTGGAATGATGATTAGCATTGGGATGAAATACTTTTTTTCTCTTTTATGGGAAATATAAAAGGAAAAGTTGTAAATGTGGAGTATTTAATTTAACTAGTAATTTTTTTGAAAGATGTGTTTCATTTAACTCTATTTTATTGCAGAATATTTTGGATTTCTGATTCTAGTTTGAGTTTTACTTATATCCATCTAGCAAAAATATGTATTATAAAAATTGATAATTGTCATTTCATCAAATTGAATTTGTTGCAAAATATCCTTACTGTTCAAGGATTGAAAAAGTTCGATACTTATTAAGTAATCTAGATTAATACTCTATTAAATATCATTTCCTAGGATAGACAAAGTTCGATACTTAGCTTATCCAACCTCATGGGTCGAAGAATCCATATATGATACAGCAAATCGACGTTTCTGATATTGGAAATTCAAATCATAAATCTTTAAATGAGGTCCCCCAACATGATGAAGAATTGGTACATCAAGCCAAGGAAATTGTAGTTGCAATTGCTATGTATACAAGTCAGGAAGTTGATGGCTCATTAGCAATAATGCTAGACAAGGATTTGAACAACGGTGAGAAGCTGGCAGCAAAGAGAATTGGAACATAGTTATACATATAGGAAGGCATCATCTAATATTTCTCCAGGTTCACGAAGTAATTCCTCAAATAACATATTATGATAGAATAGCTTTGATGCTTTCTTGAAGGATATATATCATTACACATTTCTAATCCTAAAGTAAATAAGATTATTGAAGAATGTGACTTGTGAGGCTGCCATGGTACTCAAATCCAATCTAGCGACCAAGCCACCCATAGTCACATTGAACACCTTAGCTCACGAGGTCCCTTCCTAATCTTTGGAGTTGTTTGGGGAACATCAAGGTGAATCTGGGCAGCTCCTCTTGTCCAAAGAGAATGGCAAAGATTTGGTGAAAGGTATGTCATCACTTTCTCAAGCTAATCTCACAAATAATTTGACTATTTCGAAGGAAAAACAGGGGGAGATGAGTGCCTCTAGGTGGGCTGATTTGGTTAATGAAGAAGTGCAGGTTTCACCTCGTCTTTTGAATGGCAAATTAAGTCCACAAGCTCTAGAATTTGTGCCTAAAAGTGTGATTGCAAAGAAGAATGAATAAGAGGCCTTAGCATCAAAATTTAGTCCCACTAATGCTTAAGCTATTGATAAGGGCGATGATTTTCTTATGAGGATGAGGAAGATAATGTGCTGGACGTATGCTTTGATAAAGTGTCTAGGGAGAGGGATATCTCACCTAGGCATCAAAGAAGTGGAAGCAAAAAAAAACAAAAAGAAGACACATAGTAGGCAACACAGTTGGGATGGTAAAATAACTAGGGAGTTTGCTCAAAGGCAAAGACCGATGCAACTGGCAAAGCAAAATCATATGACAGTGTCAATACATTTAACAAGATCCAATAAATCCAAGAAGAAGTGATGAACTATTAAGTGTTGTTAGATAGATTTGAAGAAAAAGACTCTACTTCAAGTTAATTTAGACGGACAATCTATTATTTTTAATTCATACATTTGTAAAAGGAAGATTGAGGTTGATAACTCAAGTTTCTTCTTGGCTTTTATATTTTTGCATTATTTAAGTATCCCCGCTTGTGATATTATCATAGAGTGAATTACAAACTCGATGATGGTCATAGAATACCTAGTTCTCTCTAGTTCTTATTTTCTTCATGCTTTTTAATTAGTAGAGGTTCATAACCTTATTAGGATTGATAAGGTAAAGCCTAGCCCCCCTTGCTTGTACTTATCACTATTGAAGATTTTTTTGTTAATAAAAGGCTGCTAGACAGTCTATCTAGTGGTATAGATTATATATATATATATATATATATATATGAAACATCAGAGTAGCAGTGAATATCTACGCGGATAGAAAGTTCCGCTAACATTGATTAGCAGTTGCCATGATAAATACTCCTAAGTGTTAACTTAAATATGTTTTAACTTCACTATCCTTCATTTCTATTGCCTTTTTACTTTCTCAAAATAGATTCATTGTTATCAAGAAGGTAAAGCAGCATTAATGTTACCTTTCTCAAAAAAAAAAGAAGGTAAAGCAACATTTTAAAGGAAAAATAATATTTTTTATTATGTGTATATAATCTAAATACATGTTCTAGTAACATAACGAAAGCCTTGGCGTAATTAATGATGTCATCACATCCTCCTCCTTAAACACTAGCGGGTTGGGATGTTATAGATGGTATCAAAGACACACTTGTATCAGCCTTGTTGATGTGGGCCAGAGATGGGGCAAACCTCAGTACTGAGTCTAAGCAAATTATATAAGGGAGACAAACCTCGGTGAGGAAGTTGAGTCCATAAGAGGGGGTGTATGTGACACCCCAGCTTAGGATAAGAAGCTCTACATCGATAAAACACTGTAGAGAGATGTTGGGTATATAAGTAAGAAGGCCTTACTCCATAGCGCCGCGTTTCAAAGTCGTGCAGGCTTAGGCCCAAAGTGGACAATGTCACTAAAGGGCTGGGCTATTATAGATGGTATTAGAGTCACTCTTGTATCAACCATGTCGAAGTGGGTCAGAGTTTAACTGACTTTAGGTAAATCCCAGTAATACGGGGAAAAACTTAGTGAAGATGTTGGTTATATAAGTAAGCAAGTATTACACCATAGTGACACGTTTTAAAGTCGTGTGAACCTAGGCCTAAAGTGAACAATATCACTAATGGGTTAGGTTGTTATATCCCTCCTCCTTGACAAGATATGCCCCTCACAACATTTCTAATTTCATCCTTCAGTCTCATTCTTTTCTAACAAACACTTCATAATCCTACCCGATGGGTGGTGTCATCACTCGAGCCTTGAAAATCTTTCTCATCACTTACTCATTCGACACGTATGGAATTCAACAGGAATTGGAACTTATTGCTTTAAGCACAATTGCACAATCAAGGGTAGAATGAAACATGTAACTTCTTAAATGTCTGTGTAGCCTCTCAATCATGTATGTGATCATCAACAAACCTTAGTTCTATGATACCACTTATGAACATGATAGGTACATAGAAGCGAAAGGTAAAGAATCTCATAATACATTGAGTAATTCATTAAGTGAAAAGTTAAATAAAAAGATCCATAACCTCATAAAAAAACTATGCGAGGCTACATTAGGAATTTTACAAAATAAAATATGATATGAGTATGGTATATATGGAAGTTCTAAGTCGCACAGGATGATCAGCGCCGCCCTGAGAGTCCATACGTGCATCACAAAAAGATGCAGTACCTTGACAAAAGAAAAGTGAGTACATGTGAAATAGTACTCACATGATGAGCTGAACCCAAATATAAAAGAATATAAGAGAATGTAAGTTGTACTAGCACCAACTTATTGCTATACTAAAGTACAAACCAACAAACCAAATTTCTTGTCATGTATTTCCTATGGAAGCAAGAAAACCGGTATCGTAAGGAGTACTGGAGGTGTTGATGAGGTATAACCAAAGAATATTCTAGGAAAATAATTTGTTGTCTATCTGTAGATTACAGATAATACTTGGAATGCAGTGGATATAAGTTTTCTGCAAAAGGGGGATTTATTACATATATATGGATGTGAGCTAAATGAAGATGAAAACATGATTTTGCTGATTATATATACCTTTGTGTAACTGTTGACATTTTGTTTCCTCATTCTTCATTTTGTTAATACGGTAATGTTGATTCTGAATTTCTTGTCTTTTCTTATGAACTTGCAGGAAAAAATTTGTGAAAATGTGCATTCCGACTCTGCCAAGCCAAAGAAATATAGTAAGTATCCTCGTGGGAGTGGGAATCGTATTAACTGGGAAAAGGAGGTAAAGACCGGGAAAGCGAGATATCTACCTGTGGAAGAAGCACTTGGTCTGTCATCAGGCATTGAAAAATATGCATCTCCACTGATAAGTATTGTCTCCTCAAGAGTTGTGTCAACTGAATCTATGGCACTCGTGACTCAAGGGCATTTCAGCAATCCTAGGAGTCCCGAAGCCGTGAATGAGAGTCGAATGATGAATTCACCTATGACACACCCTTGTGATCCTGCTCTAGTTCCTTCCTGGAAGTAAGTAGCCTTCATGAATGCACATTAATTTTGCAAATTTCTCCTTGGTTACCTTGTGACTTTTTTTATGGCAGCAAGTTAGTCTTTAGCATATGAGTTTAAGAAATTCCCCCTGTGGGATGGATGGAAAATTAGTTGGGGTTCATGCAAGCTCTAGGGGCGCCATTAGTATAACTAAAAAAAATGAATAGGTCACTGTAGAATATGTGCCTAATTATGGGAAAGAGTTCTGCTCATACATAGTTGCGAGTTGTGACATAATGATAATCTGAATAGATACTGCTTAGTGAGACTGTAGTAAATTTGATTCCCATTATGGATAAAATCCTAGAGGACTTGAAGTTATTGCCACTTTATGTCATTGTATTATGGACCATCTCATTTTTTCAGGTATCGGAAACAAGAAACTGTAGGTAAGTCGGTTATATGGGAGCCATATATTGTTTATTTTCTAAAAATTTTCAGTTCTTCAACTTAATGAGATGTAGAGTGCAAAATTACTTTTAGCTATATGTGGAAGTGGAACTTTCTATTTATGTGTTTTTGTCTAAGAAATTGCTTCATTGATCTTTTTGTGTACTTGAAACTCGAATATACCTTTCGTTATGAGTTAAAAAACAGAGAAGTTTCCCTTTGATTATTCTACATACTATATATTGAAGATCTTTTTTTAGTTGAAGAATTTGCACCACTCAAAGGGAATACAGGTTCGTTTCCCTATAATAATTAGTCTTTCTCTTCTTTGCATTTTAGGGTAAATTTTGACATCTTAGGTGCTCTGGAACTTGCACCTAAGATATTCAATAGTCGTATCCAGGCTCATCCTCCTTCCAGAGTTAAATGCAAGGTGTATGAGTTCTCAAGGCTATTGCCTGATACTCTTAAACTTGAACTTGTTCTGCGTGGGGATATCTGGGCTAGTCTATTCAACAATCACTGTCCGGATAAAGAAGATATTGGACTGTATTTCTTCGCAAGTGAGGGAGAAAGGTCAGCTTCTACCCTATATATCTATCTGAAAAGGGATAAGGGCTGCAAAGTGGAAGTGCGCCCTTGCCCAGGAATGTTTCTACAAGAAATTGATTTTCATTTCTCATTATATGTAGGTCTGAGAAATATCTTGTTCTGGTGGAGTTCATGCGTTGCAAAGATTTGGTGATGAGAGCGCTTATCAATGATGTTGAGTTGCTTATACTTGCATCCACAGCCCTGCGCAGTGATTCTCAAAGTACATTTATAATCTCTATGTTCTTTTCTTATTTTCTTATTCCCTTTCAATGCATCTCACCTTGTGGATGTTCTTGCAGGATGGAACAGTGAGAACTTCTTTTGGGGATTATTTTACCGCATGGGACAGGATACAGACGGATGTGCTGAAGGGGGCGGCAACAAAGTGATTGATATGGAGATAGACATGATAGCTGGAGAAAATGTGGGAACGCTGGACATTGTTGTCTCGTCAACTACTTTCAGAAATGGCTTTGATTTAGCTCTTTAACAGAAATTGTTACCTGCAATCTAGTTTGTGAATTTATTGTCGTTTTAGTTTTGCTCATGACAATGTAACACCAGTTCTTGGGAGATTGCTTTGCTTTCACATTGTTATTCGACTTTATCTTTATTAATAATTCAACTGTTGGACTTGTATGTTTTAGCTCCTCTCGTACTATAAAAATTGGGTTGATATATGTCTTGACTCAACTGACTGGGGATAGTCGAGTGCCATCACAGTTGAAAATTTGAGTCATGACAATCCCATACATTAACATGGTCAGTATGATGTTAATGTATGTGATTTATGATCAATATGTGAGTACTGAGTTCTTTAATCGTTGATGGCTTTAATTCCTATTAGATTTATGGTGAGTATGTGAATTTAGAATTGAACAAGTTGCTTAAAACAACTCAGTTGGTATGGCGCGGCCTTCACTTGCAAATTAAAGAACTGAAATGTTTGAAGACATGTTATCGAAAAGATACTTTTCCTTGTGGTATGCTCTGCATTCTGAAATGTTTGAAGACACTTAATCATAGTTAACGTTATGGAATCATTACATATCTTGATAAATGAGTCGCCCGTTTCTGATTTCACAATGAATTGTTTTTTATGACAGAATCGCCTTTCTATTTTGAATGAAATCGTATATAAGAAATATGCTCTGTTGACATTTGAGTATATATCTTCATAATAGTAGGTTGATTACATATGTTTGAGTATATACATCTTCAAATGTAGAGGCGAAAACATGCTTTTGAATATTTCACAACTTATGTTTACCAACATATATTTGATTACTTTATCAACAATAAATAAAAAGAAACTGAAAAGACATCTCTTCAGAAAATCTTTGGCTTCCTTGGACAAGTTTGAATTTTGAAAATGGATACTCACAGTTTCTAATTAAAAGATGAAAATCCTCACTCCGCCAGGAAAAAAAAAACGATTAAATGGGCTACCACCTAAAATCAATTTTTTTACTACCGCTCGCAACTCTCTAATTGTAGTTACTGATGTTTATCCTGTAATCCTAAGATAATTAGAACAAAAACTTTGGAGAACTTGGGAAGAAGCAACAAAGTTTAAAAAGTATTTTCAAAACTAGAAAATTAAAATTAGTAGAGAAAATAGAATTAGAAACAGATTAAAAGTAATATACAAAATATTTTTCTCAAAGAAGAAAATCGAGCCCACTGAATGCATAGTGTCCCCTTAAGGAAATTTTTCCCCTCAAGTACCCGAGGTTAATGGAATATATCCTCCCAGGGTAGAACGATCTTACTCACTGGTGTATCGGTACCTAAAACCACGGTGTTAGCGAACCACTCAACGACAGTAAAGTACACTTAGAATACTAGATTTAGTAGTAGAAGAAGAAGTCCAGAAATTCATTATTTCGTTGTTAAAAATAAGAGGAAATCCTCTATTTATAGACAACAAAGGGTAGTGTGAACAGATGTTTATTGTGCCTTATCAGAAAGGTCACAACCCTATGAAAAGCTACAACCCTTCGGAAAGGTCACAACCTTTCATAAAAGTCACAACTTTTCATAAAAGTAATAACTCTTCATAAAAGTCGCAACTTTTCATTAAAGTCACAACTCTTCATAAAAGTCGCAACTCTTCATTTTCCATTCACACCTTTTAAAACCCAACAATCCCCTGCATGAATGGGGAATGACTCTTAGACAAAGAAACGGACAAGTGTGTATACTTTACAAGCAAGAATTAATTGCATCTGGATAAGTAGGTTTCCCTTTGAACTTTCCGTAGTGAACATATGTCGGATATACTCGATCAATCGGTAGATGCAATATCCTTGAAACCGTCGAGCTTTGGTGTATACCTAGACAACCATATGTCACACAATCAACCCTTTACCGTTTATGGTTCTTACGGTTGTGTTCGTTTCAGCCATGAACACCTCTTGGTTTCATAAGTGTATAGAGAATAGGTTTTTGACAATGATTCTCTTTGAAGCAGCTTCCACTTCACACTCACATAGGTGATTTCTAACCGTGTCATCGCGTAGATACACTATTGGGTCAAAACTGCCAAACTTAGCAAATCATTAAAAACTTTAAGCTTTATTAACATGTTAACAAGCCTTAATGTTGTATCCTTGTTCCTGAGCATTGTCTTCATCATGAGAATGGATTGAGTTGGTTGACAATGCCGAACCGTCAGTCACAACTTTGTTTTCTCCTTGAACCTAGCTCTTGGGATCTCCAGTCTGCTAGGTAGAGTTATCGCCATGATGACTTATCCTAAGCCGTAAACCCATTCCCTTAGATGATTTTTCAACTGCCTCTCCAACTAGGCCTTTTGTTAGTGGAGCTCACACATTATCTCTTAACTTTACATAGTCAATTGTAATAATTCCACTAGAGAGCAGTTTTCTAACGGTATTATGTCTCCGTCGTATATGACGAGATTTTTCGTTATACAGCATGCTCCATGACCTACCTATTGCATCTTGACTATCAAAGTGTTTGCATACTAATGCCAAAGGTTTGAGCCAAAAAAGAATATCTTTCAAGAAATTCCGGAGCCATTCAACTTATTCACCGGCTTTATTTAGAAATACAAGCTCAAAGATCATTGTAGAGCGAGCGATACATGTCTTCTTGGAAGATTTCCAAGAGACTGCTCCTCCACCGAAAGTAAATACATATCCACTCGTGGATTTTACTCATTTGACCTGGTGATCTAATTTGCATCACTATATCCTTTCAATACTGCTGGATATTTGTTATAATGTAAGGCATAGTTTTAAGTATGTTTTAAATATGTTTTAAATACCTCAAAACTCTTCTCATTTTCATCCAATGAGTTTGATTGGGATTGCTCGTGAACCGACTCAGTTTACTAATAGCACATGCTATATCTGATCGCGTACACCTTCTGATATACATCATACATCCCAATACTCTATCATAATCCAATTGTGAGTCACTTTCACCTTCATTCTTTTGAAGTACAAAGCTCACATTTACTGATGTCTTGACAATATTGAAATTCAAATATTTGAACTTCTCAAGTACCTTTTCAATGTAATGAGACTTTGACAACGCTAAACATTGCGGAGTTCTAAGGATTCTTATATCTAATATCACATTAGCAACCCCAAGAACTTTCATATCAAAGTTTCTTTCTAGCATATGTTTAGTAGCATTTATGTCATAAGTGTCTCTGCTGATGATAAACATGTCATCATCATACAAGCAAACAATGACCGTGTGATTTGAAGTATCTTTAATGTAAACACATTTATCACTTCCATCATTTTAAATCCATTTGCCAACATAATTTTATCAAATTTCACATGTCATTTGTTTGGGTGTTTGTTTTAGTCCATAAAGTGACTTAACAAGTTCGCACACTTTCTTTCCTTTACCAAGAACCACAAAACCGTCGGGTTGTTCCATGTAAATTTCCTCCTCCAACTCTCCATTTAAGAAGGCTGTCTTAATATCCATTTGATGGATTTCAAGATCATGCATGACCGCTAGTGCTATTAACACCCTAAAAGATGTTATCCTTGTTACTGGAGAGTATGTATCAAAGTAATCGAGACCTTCATTTTGTCTGTATCCTTTGACTACAAGTCTAACCTTATATTTGTCAATAGTCCCATCGACTTTCATTTTCCTTCTGAAGAATCACTTTGAACCCAAAGGTTTATTTCTTGGAGGAAGATCAATCAACTTCCAATATGATTGCTCAAGATTGAATCAATCTCACTATTGACACCCTTTTCCAAAAGGATGAGTCTACAGAAGACATAGGAAATGTTACAAAATCAGACCCGAAGAAAGTAGATGTCCTTTGACATTTACTACACCTCTGAATCTCTTTATTAAGTACATTCTCCTTTGATTCTTTCCAAGGTCTTTTAGACCCTTCACTAGACTACTCAAGTTTAATTTTACAGTCACAGTCTTAGGTCCTATTTTGATCCTTTTAGGGATAGGAACTTGGACTTATGATAGACACCCCCACACTTTGAAATATTTCAAGTTGGATTTCCTTCCTTTCCATTTCTCATATGGAATAGATTGTGTCCTGAACAAACAAAACTTTTTGTTGTTTTCTTTCTGAACAGACAAAACTTTTGTTGTTCCTTTTTGCTGTAAGGATAGCTTCTCCACACAAGTTTTGTGGTAAACCTAAACTTATAAGTAATGCATCCATCATTTCCTTCAAAGTTCAATTTTTCTTTTCATTCTACAATTCCATTAGATTGAGATGAGTAGGGCAGTAGTTTGAAGGATAATTCTACTTTCCAAACATATTTCTGTAGAAGGAGATTATACTCTCCATCCCTATCACTTCTTATCTTTTTCCTAGCTGATTTTCAACTTCAAGTTTATATTGCCTAGATATTTCTATTGCTTCAACCTTACCATTCAGCAAATAGACATAACCAAATCTAATGCAATTATCAATAAAAGTTATGAGATACTTTTTTCCACCATGAGATAGTGTTGACTTCATATCACAAATGTTAGTGTAAATCAACTCTAAGGGATTGGAATTCCTTTCAACAGATTTATAAGAATGCTTAGCATACTTTCAAGCAAGTAAGATCAACCAGAAATATTGAGTTTGAAAAGACCCTCCGTGAGGTAACTTTTTCTCACAAATATTTTGTTCTTACTTATTACAATTTTGTCAGATACAAACATTGTTTAGAGTCAGCATCTTATCAGATGTCATTTTCAGAAGGACCTTTCCATAACCTTCAATTTGATTGTTATAGAATTTACCCATGAACATAGTCTCATCGGGTCCAACAAAAGCATATGAACCAAATGCTTCTTTTACAACACGAACATGACATATAACTTTTCACAAATAGTCATGTCTATACAAATAGTTGTATTTTAATAGACAAATATTTTCATGAAAAAATCACAACATTTTAAGTGACACTCTTTCATAAAAGAACACAACTATTTTGAACAAGTATATATATAATTTGGTAATTTCATACTAGTCATACCATATACTAGTAAAAGAGAAACTCAACGACCACAATTCAAATATACTCTAAGAATTTTGTGGGTCAAACATAATATACGAATGTCATTGAATCTCATATCTTGTGGTCCAAATTTAAATTAAACACTAAGTCTAATTTTATTTTTATCATAAGCAAAGAACCAACCCTCACATTTTAAATATGATCTCAAAAATATTTTTCAAGTATTTGAAAATAATTTTTCCACATACTATAAAAATGTCATTGGCAGCATGAAACCTCTTTTGGAAATATTATTGTACAAAAGAATTATAGTGCTTCAAAATCCCTTTGACAATCTTTACATAATATCAAAGTTCATTCCATAGAGGCACCTATTGCAGGCACAAAATCACAAACTTTAAGTCACTGGTCTTTTTTGCTATCACAATTAGACATACCACTTAGTATTTAGAATACTAACAATAAAGACAAAAATTTTGTACAATTTGTTTCTATTAACACTGAAGTTTTATATTCTTCAAATCGTCAACCTAATGAACTTTGAATGTGGATGAAGTTTTAATGACTTCAAATCAATTTCAAATTTAAGCAGAGTAGAAAACCAAAAGTACAATACTGACTTATTAGGTGAAGTTTTCATATTCTTCAAAACAATTGCATAGTCTAATTTATCCCGAGTAGAAAACTACAAAAGTTTTTAATCTCAAAAAATCAGAAACAATCAAATTTCACATGGAGTACAAAACTACAAAAGTTTTTTAATCTCCAAAAATCAGACACAATCAAATTTCACACAGAGTACAAAACTACAAAAGTTTTTTTTTTTAGTCTCCCAACAGAATAAACATATTCTTAGATTATCACATAGATATGCTTTTCTTTTCAAATAGTCTTCCAACTTAAACATTTTGACATGATATCTTATCAAACTATCTCATTCTGCAAACTAAAGAATTTTAAAGGCAACACTATTTGCCAAGGAAAATTCATTCAAAAAACATATGATTTGCAGATCTTTTTTTTTCCAAAGATACACATGATAATAATCAAAAGAGTTAACTTTTAGAAACTATTTTCCTCCTAAGATAAATAAAAAGAAGGTTACCTGGTGTAATCTTTAATCGAAATATCACCAATTCTTCTGGTACATTCTCAATTTGACCTTGCTAAAAAATGGCATCGAATTCTGGAGAAGTAGTGCATTAATCTTCTACTTCCATGATCTGTTTCCCCCAATCAGTAGAATACAAGAAATACCAACAGTATAGTAATTTCCCTAAGATTGTTGTTTATCCTGTAATCCTAAGATACTTAGAACAAAAACTTTGGAGAACTTGGGAAGAAGCAACAAAGTTTAAAGAGTATTTTCAAAATTAGAAAACTAAAATTAGTAGAGAAAATAGAATTAGAAACAGATTAAAAGTAATATACAAAATATTTTTCTCAAAGAAGAAAATCGAGCCCACTGAATGCACAGTGTCCCCTTAAGGAAATTATTCCCCTCAAGTACCCGAGGTTTATGGAATATATCCTCCCAGGGTAGAACGATCTTACTCACTGGTGTATCGGTACCTAAAACCACGGTGTCAGCGAACCATTCAATGGCAGTAAAGTACAATTAGAATACTAGATTTAGTAGTAGAAGAAGAAGTCTAGAAATTCATTATTTCATTGTTAAAAAATAAGAGGAAATCCTCTATTTATAGACAATAAAGGGTAGTGTGAACATATGTTTATTGTGCCTTATCAAAAAGGTCACAGCCCTATGAAAAGCTACAACCCTTCGGAAAGGTCACAACCTTTCATAAAAGTCACTACTTTTCATAAAAGTCATAACTCTTCATAAAAGTCGCAACTTTTCATTAAGGCATAATACATAAATATGACCCTTAACTTGGCTTCAGTGGACAACTATGCCCTCCAACTTTGAGTGTGCACAAGTAGACACTTAAACTTGTATAAAATTGAACAAGTAGGTACACACGTCCTACATGGCATAATACACGTAGGACGCCATGTAGGACACAAAATTGCCATGTAGGGTGCCATGTAGGACAAATGTGTCTATTTGTTCAATTTTATACAAGTTTAAGTGTCTATTTGTGCACACCAAAAGTTAAAGGTCATAGTTGCAAGCTAGCGCCAAGTTAAGGGTCATGTTTATGTATTATGCGTTTCATTAAAGTCACAACTCTTCATAAAAGTCGCAACTCTTCATTTTCCATTCACACCTTTTAAAACCCAACAGTTACTCCTAGTAACAAATTTATCAGTCAACTTGATGAACCCAAACTTTTTAATTCCTTCGATCATAAACAAGGTAGAGTCACCATTAATAATTTTTAATTTCTTAAAAGCTTTAACCAAACATGCAATAATGTTTTAAATAAACTGTAATAAAAGCAGAGTCATCATAAATAAACACTACTAAAGCAGGGTCACTTTCGAGTGGAAAAAATAATTAAACGCAATAGGGGTTTAGCAACAGAATATTGACGGAAACTTAGGCGTGTCAATTTTACTATAGGTTTTTTCCTTCTACACTATTCTTCTCGTGTATTTTCCTATTCTTTTAGGGATTAACTTAATTCAATTTTGTTTTTATTTTCCTAAATAAATTTCATAAAATCAGTTACAGACCTTTGGCTCAAAAGAAAACTATTCGACGCACTCTTGTAAGAAAAAAGACAGCAAAATAGCAAAAAACAAAATAATCTTTGTAACTATATTGAGAAGTATATAAATAACAACAATAAAATGATGGAATATATGCAATGAAGTGAAGTAGTTGTATAATAAAGGAAAAAGGGTCAAAAATACCCCTCAATTTTCATTTATTAATTAACCTTATTCTTACCATTAATATCGAGTTATTCATACCCCTACTGGTAATAAACTTATCATTCATACCTCTCAATTGGACGGAAAGCCTTAAATCAACTAAAATTATTCAATTTCAATTGAAATTATCCGATTTTCTCTTTTTATCCAAACTTGACCCGCTAAACCAACTTAAATTCCCAAATCCATCTCTTTTATCTTCTTCATTTCCTTTCTCCATTGAAATAGTAATGTCAAAGTCTTCAGTAATAGTAAATTCCTGTTTATCTTCTTCTTTTTCCTTGTAAGTATGGTGTTACTCGATTAGAATGGTGATTCAAGATCATGCATTACTATTATTATGATAAACAGGGGCAACTGTTTCTGTTTATCATTAGTAAAAAGAAAGAATTAGAATTATTCATGCCTGACCCTTTGTTGACGACGATGAAACCTCCATCAACAAATGTTCCACTACCGCCCATGTACACAATCCAGCTCCTCTCCTAAACTTTCGTATTAATTCGTTATTCTTCGTTAAACCATGATTTATGCAGAGATGGACATAAGGAGATGATGAAGATTCAAAAGCGTTTCAATGGAGGAAGGAGATGAAGAAGATTAAAAAGATGGTTTTGAGATTTAATTTTGTATAAAGTCATTTGGTTAAGTGGGTCGGGTTCGGATTAAAAAAAAAAGAAATTGGATAATTTTAGTTGATTTGGGGTTTTCCATCCAATTGAGGGATACGGATGATAAGTTTATTAATAGTAGGGGTATGAATAACTCGATAGTAATTAACGATAAGAGTAAAGTCAACTAATAAATGAAAGCTAAAGGGTATTTTGACCATTTTCCCAATAATAAAACTACTTTCTAGTTTCATTAATACTATTAAAGAGGGAAAAAGATGACATATTTCTATATCTAGTAATACTTTCAATTTGAACTTCAAGTTTATCCTCGATGAAGTGATTTATAGACACATAAATATCTATACTTGTTGTAACCACAACTTCCAAAAGTATTTTCATTCTTAATTAAACTCCGTACAAATCAAACATGAAATCATTGATATGACTAATTACGCGTATGAACTTTTAAAAAAATATTTTTCGTAGAGTATATTTCCTTAATACCGGACACTAACTTTTTCCTCATAATGAAGTTTTGACGTGGACTTCTTAACCATATGAAGCAACAATAATTTTACACTAACATATAGAATACATAAACTCCTCACGTTTAGAGCTAAAAATGACAAAATATGAATCATCTTTTATTTTATTTTTTGGGACCTACTGAGTTATTGCTCATGCCGTAATATTTTCAAAAATATTTGTAAAAAACATAGGAAATAGTGGTTGACTATACAATTTGTCATTATTTGACAAATATTTTTGAGAAGTATGTCATATTCCCAAATACTAGAAAAAACTAGTATTTGGGCCAAATTCTATTAGTTGGAATTTTTTAAAAATTTAAAAATTATCCCTAACTTTTTTATTTTATAAAAAATACTCATTATTTATAGTTTTGGACTAGAATTCAGTCATAGTTTGTTGTATAAAATTTGTATAGTATATATATATATATATATATATATATATATATATATATATATATATATATATATATATATATATATATATAAACTTTGAACAATGAAAAAAACATCAAAAATTTAATTATTGTGGAATAGAGGGAGAACTAAATATTAATTAATTGGGGATAGTATAGTAAAATGGTCATGCCTGGTATTATCCAAATTCTATTATGACAAGTAAAAGTAGGCGATAGAAATAGTAGCAAAACATACAAGTTGGGAGATAGAATTAATTAGTAGCAAAATAGTAGCACCATTTCAGACCTTTTTCCTTTGTTTATCTGTGTGCCGCAGTGGGAGCTCAAATGGAACCACAAAACATTCATCAGGCACACATGGTAAAATTCTGCTCATTTTATGTTACTATTTCGTTGTTTTTCCCCATATCTAAAGTTTATGTGATTCTACACCTTATTTTTTCATTGCGAAGGCAGATAGTCTTTTTGGAATGATGATTAGCATTGGGATTAAATATGTTTTTTCTCTTTTATGGGAAATATAAAAGGAAAAGTTGTAAATGTGGAGTATTTAATTTAACTAGTAATTTTTTTTGAAAGATGTGTTTCATTTAACTTATTGCAGAATATTTTGGATTTCTGATTCTAGTTTGAGTTTTACTTATGGGATATCTAGCAAAAATATGTATTATAAAAACTGATAATTGTCATTTCATCAAATTGAATTTGTTGCAAAATATCCTTACTGTTCAAGGATTGAAAAAGTTCGATACTTATTAAGTAATTTAGATTAATACTCTATTAAATACCATTTCCAAGGATATATAGACAAAGTTCGATACTTAGCTTATCCAACCTCATGGGTCGAAGAATCCATATATGATACAACAAATCGACGTTTCTGACATTGAAAATTCAAATCATTAATCTTTAAATGAGGTCCCCCAACATGATGAAAAATTGGTACATCAAGCCAAGGAAATTGTAGTTGCAACTGCTATGTATACAAGTCAGGAAGTTGATTGCTCATTAGCAATAATGCTAGACAAGGATTTGAACAACGGTGACATAACAGAACTCTCTTTTTGACTAACTTTTATGCACTCTCTATTTTCTTGTACGCAAAAACAAAGGAAGACCACAACTATTTATAGTTGAGAAAGTCTTCCTAGCAACGAATAAGAAGATAATGGGTAGTAAATAGAGAAGATAAATGGCCTAGAAGTTACATATGTTACAAGGTATAATGGAGGAGTAAAGTATAAGATATGGAAAAGTGTTTGGCAATCCTCAAATATCTTGAAGTAAAATTATATTTCGAAATATTTGAGATTTTTTTTGGATTTTTTCAAGCTAAAATGGTCTAAACAGAGTGTTCTTATTACGGAAAGTGTCAAGTCTCAAATACTATCTATCTCAGTCTGGCTAATACTTCTTGTTTTCACACACCCATTAAGAAACATCCATTAGAAGGGATTTTTGACTATTTTATCCTTATTTATTTCCTTAGATATAATTTCTCTTCATTGAATGTTTACTATATCTATGTGTCATCTTTCCAGAATTGAGGGTGTTTCTAGTCTTTAAGAATTATTAGGTAAAATGAAAAAAAATACGTACTTAATTTTATCTTGAACTTCTAAAATGACAAATAATTTGAAAAAAACTATTATAAGAAACTACACAGATATTGTTAATGTAATGGTCTCATTATTTTTCAAAATGCTTTGACATAATATTTTGAATATGATTTGAATCTGTGCATAAGTAAGACAATATGCTATACTAATACAATGTTTTAGCTAAACTACTTTCAGTTGATAAGCAAATTAGCTAAAATCAATAATTGATCATTTTCCCCATATTTTATGATTGGTATAATTACAACAATTATGACGCCTTCCACATTCAAAATTTGCCAGCAAAGATCCAACACGAACGAATCAAGGGACATGGAAAGTCGTCAAGTTAGCCCAACTTGGATTAGTCACTTTGGACTTGTGATTGCAAGCTTCTCCTGAAAAAATCAGACAACTTTGTAGTGGCAGCACGTCCTCGCTCCAAACAGCAAATGTAGTCCTCAACCGACATTACACTGTGTGTAGAAGATGTTATAAGCCCATGTTCCATGGGCTCATCTCTCACTTTCAATGATTCTTCAGGAAGCACACATGAAGTCGAGTTCGGGAAAACTAGATATATAAATGCCTTCATTCTCTGTTCTTCTAGCTTGCTAGGGTCTAGTAGAATATCATGTCCACTCTCTGCTAGACAACAACATATTGCAACAGCACGGTGCTTTAAAGGAATTCCAGCATCCACAAGGGCATCACATAATGCATTTACGGCACAAGGAAGAAGACCTTCATCATCGTTTACAACCTGAATGATAATTGACGTGGTGGTATTTGGATGAACATTCAAAACACAAATGCTTTGCACAGTCCTCTTCAAAATCATCTCATACTCCTTCTCTGCTTTACCAATCTGTCCAGTTTTTGGCTTCCAAATGACTTCAAAACATGCCTTTTTTGGGTTCTCGTTCTTGTTTGTTCCAACTTTTGGTCCATTAACAGCGGTAAGAACTTTTGTCTCCCCTTGAGACCAACTGGCAGAGCCATGAGCACAATTAAGAACGTTATGAGTGCACGTCAATGGTATTAATTGATTCATTGTTCGCCAATCATTTCTATCGATTTCCATAGTTCTTTAAATTCTTTAGGATTTAATTTGAAGAAAAATATTTTATTTATAAACTCAAAAGTTCTTAATCTTAGTTCAAGTTCTCTCTAATCTCTATACATCTTTCTTTTCTGTCTATTTCTGTAAAGTGATAATAACAAGGAATATTCCTATTTACAATAATAAAAATCAAATTAAACTAGGACTAGAAAACATATTCCTATATGAACTAGGACAAACAAATCCTAACTAGACATTAATTAAGTAAATACCAAAAATAACAAATCCTAATTAACTTAAGATTCATACTCTAACTTTAAATTATTATTCAAACAGAATTTCTCTTCTCCTTCACTTCTCAGAATTATTATTCTAACTTGTAATTAATAAATGAATGAATAACAGATAGAAAAATGTGCCATTTTGGATTGAATGTGACGAACAAACAGAGAAACAATGTATGAAAAATAACCATTGTTTTTGTAAATCTGAAAATGAATTTCTTTGCAACCATTAGCCGATCTATTTGTTGAAGAAGAAACATAAGCAAGAACCAAGTGTGATTGATATATTAAACTTGTTAATTGACAAAGCAAATTCGTTTTTCTCGAGATTGGAGATAAGTGATCAAACAAATTAAAGGGTTAATTGATTTTGTAGCTAGTTTTTACAGGAGATCCATTTACATCTAAGATATTTGCGATATAAAAATAATAAATGAGAGAAATTTGAAAAATATCATTTTCTTAAAATATTAAATAGCCATATGAGACCACTTCAAACCTGCAAAACCACCATGAGCATGATCTGCAATTATAGGCCCGATTGTATGCCTTGACACAAATTTTTGAAGAAAGAAACTCGAATGCTATTAAACAAATGCCGTCTTTGCTTCCCTCATATGCTGAAAAATAAATTTCTTGAGCTAAGGGTCTGTCAAAAATAGCCTCTCTATTCCACGAATGCAGGGGTAAGGTACGCGTATACCTCACCTTCCTTAGACCCCATTTCGATTGCATTCTATAGATTCTTAGTAGTCATTTGACTATAGGATTTGAAACCCCGATTTCAAGTTTTGATATGAAATCAACGTTTGCTTATGAAATCTGCTTTCACAAGGCAACATGTAATGTTACTCTGTCTTTGAAACATTTCTAATTTCTTTTCTTAGTAATTTGACAAAAAATGCAATATTGTTCATCTGTTAACTCTATCTTTTTCTTCTTCTTTTGTGCAGCCATTTCAGTTGCCTAGTGTTGGTGAAAATTATAAGATTACAAACTACAATTGAAAAATAAAATGAAGAAAATAAAATCTCTTCAGGCTGAGGCGCAAATATCTTGCTCTTTTTAAGGAAATTCAAGCCCACTGCAGCAAATATTTTTCACCGGTCCAGCAATAGTCTTCTTGACTCGTCCCCTCTAGGATACAATAGACAATTCACAAAGTGTAACTCAACAAACTCTGGATAAAAGTTGAGTCCAAACCTCTACAAAAAGAACTCTCTTTTTGACTAACTTTTATGCACTCTCTATTTTCTTGTACGCAAAACAAAGGAAGACCACCATTATTTATAGTTGAGGAAGTCTTCCTAGCAATGAATAAGAAGATAAGGGGTAGTAAATAGAGAAGATAAATGGCCTAGAAGTTACATCTGTTACAAGGTATAATGGAGGATTAAAGAATATGATAATGAAGAAATAGTGGCCATGTTTTTACTATTAACTCAATGAGAATAAAGAAGAAATAATGCCACCAAGGGGAGTAAGAAGAGCTGTTGCACAATACTACAAGCAACGGACAAAAGGAGTAACTCACAATCAATTGCCTATCAGCGACTGAAATGAATAGGAACCAAAAACATGGGAAGTGCAGGACTTTTGTACTGCAAAAATGAGAAAATTAATATATAAAATAATAATATTAAACTGCAAAGACCAAAAATTCTCCACTCATTTTAATATTAAGAGAGTCTATCAGTTGAAGGAAGACTACTATGCATAAAGAAGATGTACTCTGCATTGAACCTCCACTTAGTAAAACAATAATTTTTACTCCAGAGTCATAGTGGTCTTAGACTTGAACTATGACTGCTTAAAGGAAATAAAAAATATCACAGCTCATACACAATAATCAAGGTGTTGACATGAGCTTTAAAAGAAAGCACGTTACACCCTTGTGCTATTCCGGTTTCATGAGTGTTTGAGAATAAGCTTGATTCTCATAGGAAGCGACCTACTTCCGCACTCACATAAGTGAAATCTGTCAAGAGGGCTCCTGTAAGTTTAACACTCCACCCATACGGGATATAAATTTTCATTAAGAGTTTTGTAAACTCAACCTTCACAAATCACTATAGGAAATAATGCAATCACATCATCGGGAGGGAATATAAAATTGTGCATTTTTTCACAACAAATCATCATATGATTCATTTTTCCCATCGAACCTACTTATAGGATCTCTAGTCCTCATTTTGAGTTTCCTCATATATGATTCATGGATTTATAGGCATCAATCCTATCCCTCTCGATGTGCTCCAAACCTTTTCTCTTGTTAAGGCCTTAGTAAGAGGACTCACAAGATTATCACAAAATTTGACATAATCAACATTAATGGTACCACTTGTCAAATATGATCTTACATTACTATGTTTCCTCCTTATAGGTCTAGATTTACCATTGTAATAATGTCACGACTGAAAAAAAATGAACGTGATGGCACTCGTCTGATCCCACCTAGACAAGTCAGCTTCAAATCCAATGAAATGAAAGAAATGCAGAAAGTAAAACAATAATAACATAAGAGCGGAAATCTTAGTCATTCTAATATAACCCCAAAATCTGGTTGTCATGTGTACAAGCCACTAATATAAATACAGAATTGAAAGATAGTTACAAGTCTCCATGTCTTTGTTTCTCGAGTAGAACAAAATATAAAGTGAGGATCAAGGGGGTCCGCTGGGATGACAAGCAACTACCTCAAAATGTATCCTCAGAAAGCCTCAGATGTAACTAGAAGAAGAGCAATCACATAGATCCGGCTTCGGAACCTACACAAGTGTAGAAGCACGGAGCGAGTACCAAATAACACGGTAATCAACATGCAACCTACTAAACAAAGAAAAACTAGCTAGAATGTGAATACTCATTTCATCCCAACCGAACCTCCTCAAACTACAACCTGCATAGAAATCAGCCCAACCTAACCGTTCACACATAGTTCACAAGTTCTCATAATCATAGTCCAATAGTCACAGTTCAACAACCATCAAGTATCAAGTATGACAATCACAAGTATCAAGTTCATCAGGGCACAATAATCAAGTACACCGAATACAAATTCCAAAGATTTATCATGCACAATATCAATCGGAACTCATGGGAACAACCCATAGTTCATGAACTCACTGGTAATGAGCTCGACATCAAATACACTCACCAGTAATGACCTTGGCATCAATAACACTGGCCAGAAATGACCTCGACATCAATAGCACTTACCACAAATGACCTCGACATCAATAACCCTTGCCGAAAATAACCTTGGCATCAATACACTTGCTGAAAATAACCTTGGCATCAATAACCATCACATGTCTCATCATGGTGCACAGAAATCAATGCAAATAAGTAATTTCACACCCCAAGGAAGAGACACCAACTCAAGCAATTCAAGTCCACAATAATGACATCAAAGCATTTCTTCAATCAACACATTAGGGTCCACAACAAGGCAATTCACAAAGTATTATGATCAACACATTAACTTTTCATTAATCCCCTTTTTATTCATTAATATCAATCAAGTGGGATAATTGAATCCATCACCTCATTCTTATTACTTCCCAACACACACAATGAAGGAAGATACACGATTCTACTAGTTTTACAAGATTTAGAAGATCACTTGCCTCAAGTTCAATCAAAAGTCAATCCAAGACTTGAGCCTTCCCCTTTCGAGCAATGTCCAAAGTCACACAATCTAATTCAATCAAGTAATCACAAGAAGATTCCAAAAATAACAATACCCAAAAACATTTTGAAAAATGGGTCAAATCAACTCAAAAACCCAATTCCAAAAATGAGACCGAATCCAAAAATCTTTACTTGAAAATGTTACCCAAGGCATTTGGAATTCATTGGTGAAAACCATTTCGAAAAAGGAGTTAAAATTAGTTCACAATCACCATTTTAGTTTAGGACTCAAGTTCTTGAAAAACCTTGTCATTTACCAATCAAAATCTCAAGTTTTGATGTTAAAATCCATAAATAATAAAAGGAAATTGAAGTTTTAGGGTCATAAAGGCTTACCCAAATGATTTAGCACAAGAAATCACTTTAAAATCGCCTCCAAGTGTTTTACAAAGCTCAAAAATGGAAAAATAGGGGTTAAACCACGAAATTTCAAACCAAAAATCCTCTTAGATGTAGCTTAAGCGAACACAGGTTTGCCTATGCAAACATCACTAAAGCAGTCACAGGTTCGCTTATGCGAACCATGCCTAAGTGAGGCCTCTCGCTAAAGCAAATCCTCCTTCGCTTTTGCAAAGGTCGTCTAAGCGATTGTTCTTTGCAAAAGTGAGGCCTGCAGACACCAGTAAAGCACAGTCAAAACAAATCATCGAATGGACCCTCGAGATTTGTTCAGAATTTCGTACACACAAATCATATATGCAAATTGACTATACTCAATATTCGGGAAATAATGGAACCCTCGAAACACGAATCAAAGATCTTCTTAACCCGAGTCTCGTGTAAGTCTCAAGAAACTAATCATAACACCTAAAAAGGCTAGGTCAAGCTTGGGACCTCTGAAAATTAAATTAAGACCTCACCTAGGCATTATATCATCCTTCGAATCCAAAAGAACTCTCGAATTTCCGATCCGAGCATCCGAACCCCGAATGTTGACCAAAGTTAATACAAAGGCAAAAATATCACAAATTTCTAACTTAGGGCCTCAAATCCTCAAAAAAGACTTCAAATCTAAAACCGACAATTCTCTTAGACCAATTTTCACATTCCAGGACTAATGGAAACGACGAAATTCCATTCTGATACTCGAAACTCCAAAAGACACCAAAAACCACTTTAATAGCTTTAGCCTTTCAAATTCAAAACTTACATAATTCACAACTTTTTACTCAAAGCTTGAAACCAATTTCAAAACTCATTCAGAAATGACTTGGGGTTGATATCGGGAGGGGTAAAATGGTAATTTTATAAAATTTTAAAAAATGACCTAACGGGTCATTACAAATAAAGATTTTGAAATCTACCAATTACAATAGTGCTATCACAATGAATTAAAATAAGAGGAATTGGTTTTTTAACATAAAGTATTTGAAATAATAAATCTCTCGACCAATTCGCTTCCTCACTAGCTGAAGCTAAAACAATTTGTTCAGCCTTCACAATAGAGTTAGCAATTAAAGTTTACTCTTTTGATCTCCAACAAATAGCACCACCACCCAAAGTAAAGATATAAACCGTGGTAAACATAAATAAGCTGATAAGGTGTTCCAATCTACATTAGATTGTTATAGCATGTCAATGTTGATTTTCTGGATAACTCTTGTTATAGCATGTCAATGTTCATTTTCTGGATAACTCTTGTTATAAAATAATTTTTATAAAACAAAAACCACAAGTTTTGGTCCCAATTTATTATCTCATAACTCTTGTTATAGCATGTCAATGTTCATTATCTGGATTGCTTGTAAACCTGCAAATTACTTCTACCGCATATGCAATATCAGACCTAGTGCAATCAATCACATATCTCAAACTTCCAATTAAGCTAGCACATTCCTTTTGATTTATTACCCCATTTTCACTTTGAACAGGAAATAAGTGAACACTTGAATCAAAAAGAGTTACAACATGCTTGCAATCAAGAAAGTTGTATTTTTTCAAAAAAATTTCAACATAATGTGATTGGTCAAGGAAAATTCCATCACATGTTTTTGTAATTTTTATTTCAAGAATAAAATTTGCCTCACCGAGATCTTTCATATCAAAATGGCTTCTAAGAATATTTTTTAGCTTCATCAATAGCATTCATGTTTGAGCCAAAGATCAATAAATCATCAACATATAGGCAAATAATAACATGTGAATTATTCCAAGACTTATGGCATATGCACGTATCACACTCATTTATTTTAAAACTATTTTCAATTATGCAGGAATCAAAATTTTTCATGCCATTGCTTTGGTGCTTGTTTCAAGTCATATAAGGATTTAGTAAGTTTACACACTTTGCTTTCTTAGCCTATATTGGAAGAATAATAGTCCTTAGTGGAGTATTCTAGAAATATAGGGAGAATCCCATAGAAGACCTTAGAATTTCATGGATTTGCATGGAAAGTCCTTGGAATCTTCTAGTTGTGTAGAGAGTTCTAGAATAGGGGCTTGTACATAATTAGTATTTACAAATTAGCCCCTAGTGAGCAGTATAAATAGAGGGTCATCCATTTGTAATGACATCAAGCAAAAGCAAACAATCTTCCAAGAAATATAAAAGCCTTCTTAAAAATTCGCTTGTATCTTTCTTCATTTCCTTTTACCTAAACTTGCAAGATCGTGTAAGTTTTGTGAGTGAGCTTTCAAGTGCCACACGGTGTGCTTAGTAGAAGTCTAAGGCTGTGACAAATGGTCTATCAAAAATAGCTTCTCTACTTCACAAAGGTAGGGGTAAGGTATGTGTATACCTCACCTTCCTTAGACCCCATTTTCCACTGCATTATATAGATTCTTAATAGGCATTTGAGCATAGGATTTGGAACCCGATTTCAGGTTTTGATAAGTAATCAACGTTTGCTTATGAAATCCGTATAGAACTTCAATTTCAAATCTCAAATTCTCCAAAAAGTAGTATTTCAAATTTCAAATTTCAAATCTTTTAATAGATAAAGTTTGACCCAAAAATTTATATTTTACAAAAAGAATCATAATTTGAAATTACGTGAAACAGACAAATGCTCGACATGAGAATATTTTCCGTACCATCTGTTACGATTGTATCAACGAATAGCTAGTTACTACTATTGTTAAATTAGTTCATGACCAATATGGATCTTTGTAAAATTATGTGTATTTGAAAGTTTGTAATAATATGTAATAAAAATATTTATTTATAAAAGAACATAAAGACATATGATTTATTAATATGATGCCTTAGGATACTTTGATACTTTGTTCATGAATTATGATTTGTTCATTTGGTAAGATTGCTTAAGAGTTGAGAAAGTTTTGATATATTTTACAAATTGTGGGATTTTTATGTTAATGTGAAAATGTAAGTTAAAAAAATTTAAATAGCATATCCACACAAAATTTTAACTTTAAATCAACCTGAATTTCAAATATGAAGTGGATGTTCAGGAGATTCATTACACTTGTCGAAAGTATGATGAAAACAATTTATTATAGATTGCAGAGAAATGAAATATTCAAATAAGTTGCTTTAAAGCCTGACTTTACCTCATGCATTAAAATTGGTTCATTACATACAATCATATTAACTATCTGGGCATGAGGTACTTAGTCACACATTGAATGTCTAGTTCTTCAACGTCACTCTTCACTTAAGTTCATTTGTTTGAAAAAAAGGATGTAAAAGACTAATATAGTCGGAATCAACTAGTTTGAGTTGAAGCGTAGTTAATTGATTGATTGTTTATTGCTAGCACAACTTTGGGTGCACCTTATAATCTTTTCGTTGATTTCTGGTTATTTTTATGTTGCATGTCTCCCTTAATATGGTGATATTTTAAATCTTTCAGGTGCAAGGACACTATCCCAATATGATCATTGGCCATCCTAACCCTCGACTTATGCCTCAAGATTTTGTGAGGAACGACTCTTATCCTATGAATGCTGACTTTACAAGGCAACATGTAATGTTCCTTTGTCTTTGAGTCTTTTGTTGTGTAGATTGTCATCTGTCCCTACTTATCCAAGAAAAAAAGAAGGAAAATTAGGTTGTTATGGTTCTATAGTTTGAATGAAGTATGCAAACTATTTGATAGTTTTCACAAATTTAATCAATCAATAGATATAGGTGTGTAGTTGTACAACAAACACTAATTTTAGTTTAAGAGTTTTTTAGGCATATGGACATCTAAAAAATCAAATTACCTATAATTTTTATACAGTTTGATTCTAGCAAACATTTTAGAATGTCTTTCTTTTCTGTGAAATTGACCTTTTAAAGTATCTTCTGTCCCAAAAATATCCAGCTGAAGTAGCTTGAGTCTTTTGTTGTGTATGATTGTCATATGTCCTATTTGAAGGCCTCCATTAATATGATGTTATCTTAAAATCTTTCAGGAGCAAGAACCCGAGTTTCGAGAAACAAGGGATGGACACTATCCCAATAGGAGCATTGGCCACCCAGACCCTCGGCTTATTCCTCGAGATCTTGTCAGGAACTACTCTCACCCTATGAATGCTGGCTTCACAAGGCAACATGTAATGCTCCTTTGTCTTTGAAACATTTCTAATTATTTTCAAAATTGATTGAATTTCAAATTTAAGAAACTGCTTATACTCAAAAAAATATTAATAGCCCAGTGAGTTGATTGACTAGCGAAACTTTTATTTGCTATTGTAATCTACTCCCTATTTCCCCTTTCACTACCCATAACTTGGGGGGGGGGTGGTTTATACTTTTCTACCTCTATCTTCAACTCCCAATTAAAATAGTGTTCTCTTCTTTTCTATACAAAAAGTATAGGAAACACAGCTTCGTGTTTGGATTGGATTTTTAAAAGTAGCTTATAAGTTAAAAGCTAAAAGGCATACATTGGAAATACCCCATTTTCGACTTTTAGCTTATTTTTGTTATTTTTTCTCCGAAAAAAGTAAGTGCTTGAAAACACTTTTTGTCTTGCCCAAACACCACAAAAAATATTTTTAAAAAGACATTTTTTTTTATATTTGAGTCTTTTATAATGAAGGAAAAGTTTTACTAGATACTCAATCAATTATCAGAAGACAAACTTTGAATTTAAAAATTAGTAAGAACTGAGCAAGTTGAGTTATAACCTGATTTTTAGCCCATTAATTTTAACACAACTCACTTCAACCCAAGTTATATTCAGAAAAGGGTCAAATATATTCTTGTACTATTAGAAATGGTTTAAATATACCTCTCGTTATACTGTTGATTCAAATATATCCCTCCTATTTTACTTTGGCACATACATAAAGTAACACAATAGTACAAGAGTATATTTGACTCAATTCCATTTATTAACTCAACTTCTCTTGACATTCTCAAATTCAACGCAAACCATCTATTTGACACCCTTAAGTGGGAGCATGAACAAAGATGTGTTGGTTGGACAGAAGGAATGACAGATAATTAGAAGGGGATAGGAGAGTGGCTCTTAACATTACTTAATTAAACTATATGTACTTAAAGATAACTATATCTCATATCTCATTTTAAATTATATGCATATTGATTGATTGTTTCTTGCTAGCTCAACTTTTGGGTTCACCCTGTAATCTTTTCATTGATTTGTGTATATTATTTATGTTGCATGCCTCCACTAATATGATGTTATCTTAAATCTTTCAGGAGCAAGAACCGGAGTTTCGGGAAACAAGGGATGGACACTATCCCAATAGGAGCATTGAACATCCTGACCCTCGACTTATGCCTCGAGATTTTGTTAGGAGCTACTCTCATCCTATGAATGCTGGCTTCACAAGGCAACATGTAATGCTCCTTTTGTCTTTGAAACATTTCTAATTTCTTTTCTTAATAACTAGACAAAAAATGCAATGGCATTCATCTGTTAACTATGTGTTCTTCTTCTTTTGTACAGCCATGTCAGTTGCCTAGTAAAGTCTTGTGTATAAATTATCCTCCATCGGTCCATGTGGATAATGACATGATACACAAGGCTATGATTCTGCTTGGAGAGATTAATGGAATAAAAACATTTTATGATAAGAATTTCTCATTGATTGAGTTTAGAAGCATGGAGAAAGCTCAACGTGCTAAAGAGGGCTTTACAGACAAGTTTTTCAATGATCCCAGAATCACAATTGAATATTCAAGCAATGAAAATTTAATTCAACTAGCACAGCTGATGGGCTACTCTGGACAGCACTATTCTGGCCATGACTTTATATGGCATGGCATTATCGCCAAGAATGGAACATCTGTGTGTCATGTCGTATGTGTTCCTATCGAGGAAAATATAGAATCTAAGATGTAAGTATGATTTAATTGATTTCTCAGCTTGTTGATATCAGTCAGTTATCATCTTTCTGAAAAAAAATAAAAAATTCAACTTGTGGTCTATGCATTTTTCCTAACCTTTGGGACCCGGGGATGGGGCTTCTTGACAGTATATATAATTCTAATATAAGTTAACTATTTTGTATGGACTTTTTCAGCTACATTCAAGTTCTGACATTTTTCTTTTTGCAGCCCTGATGTAGTCAATTGCTCAGCCGGATCGGGGTTAGACAAGTTGACTGAACACTATTTAGATGCTGCTGTCGGGTTCAGCATTGTGTTCTTCTTGCCAATTACTCATAAGGATTTTGCCTCATACGCAGAGTTTTTGAGGTACCTGAGTTCAAGAGACCGTGTTTGGGTTGCAAAACTTGATGATGGAACCAATATGTTCTTGGTGCCACCTTCAGACTTCATTAGGAAGGTTCTGAAAGTTGATGGTCCAGCATGTCTTTATGGCGTGGTTCTAAAGTCTGTACCTCATACACCTAGTGGCACATCCTTGCCACCAGAGTCCTATCAACCTCGATACGTGGATGAACCAGAGCTAACATCCTCTCAAGTTGCCCAAGCAAGGTCCTTCTTAACAAATAACCTTATTACAAGTTTAAGTAAGTTTTAGCCATCAAGTAGTGTGGAAGGAACTGCTGGTATGCCTGCATCGGATGTTACTGTTGCACCAGAATCTTGGAGATATGTTGATCGGCAACTTTAGCTTGGAAGACATCAAGATGATAGGATAGCTCATTGCACAAGATGTTTTAGTGGTGTTCTCTATTGAATTTTGGAATTCAATTTTCTCATGGTTTAGCTTCCTTGTCTCTCTTTTCTTTCTGTTTCCTGAATTCTTATTTGATAATCAAGTTTGACTTTTCTTGTTTAACTATTTAGTATTCCGTACTCATTGGTTCGATTAATCTCATGATATGTTGGACTTATTACAGGGGAAAATTCTCCCCAGTAGGAATCTCTACGGTCTTAGGGCTCGTGATTAAGGGTGGGAGAAATACATTCATCCCTTAAAAAGATTAATCTATAATTGCTAAAACTTGGAAAAGTGTTTGGCGGTCCTAAAATATCTCGAAGTAAGATTATATTTTGAAATATTTGAGATTTTTTTGTGGATTTTTTAAGCGTAAAATGGTCTAAACAGAGTGTTTTTATCACGGAAAGTGTCAAGTCCCAAATACTATATTTCTCAAAGCCTGGTTAACACTTCTTGTTTTGTACCCCCTACATCAAGATTATCTCCCGTGATTTTTTTACACACCCCTTAAGAAACATCCATTAGAAGGTATTTTTGACAATTTTATCCTTATTTATGTCTTGAGATATCATTTCTCTTCATTGAATGTTTACTCTATTTATGTGTCATCTTTTCATAATTAAGTTGTTTGTAGTTTTCAAGAATAATTATATAAAATAAAAATAAAAAATTAGAGTACTTAATTTTGTCTTGAACTTCTAAAATGACAAATAATTTGAAACAACTATTTTTAGAACCCTCGACAGATACTATTAATGTAATGGTCTGATTATTTTCCAAATAGAAACCACGATAGATACTGTTAATGCAATGATATGATTATTTTCCAAATAGAAACCACGAATATACTGTTAATGTACTGGTCTGATTATTTTCCAAAATGTCGTGACTTAAGGTACTGGCAATGTAATGGTCTGAGCATCTGCATCATCAGGTAATCATTTCCATGTGAGGCAGCAACTGATACCTATGAAGCAAACGCAATTGCCTTGTCCCACATCGGAATGAGCTAATGCGTAGGCAGCCGAAAGCTGCTACATAAATGGATGCCCGTTAATCTGCTAAAGAATACCTTTCTCGGCCTTTTGGCTAAGATCAAGTGAACTATCTGTTCTTAGTAGTTTTAGTTAACTACTTTCAGTTTATAAGCAGATTAATTAAAATCAATAATTGATCATTTTCACCTTATTTGATGATTGATAATCATGGCTAATAAATATAGTTAGACATAAACTAATTTGATCTGTTCTCTTCGCAAGTCCTGAACCTCGTCTCTTAGCTCTGTTGTTCTCTGCTTTGCCTTTTGTTAGGTCATACTACTTTTTTAGTGGGTATAAATTGGCAAGAATATGGTCATCATTTTTTAGTGTAACTCATGTAATCACTAATGCCATGATCTATCACTAATTAACCACCAACCCTATGTTCTACAATATGACTATCCACATTATTGACCTTTATTTGTGGAAGAAATCTTACACCTATAATTAGTGGTGCCAATACTCTGCTCCATATAACATAGTTGGTCTGACAATCATTTTATAAAATATAGTCTTGATGACACATTGCTATCACAAAAGATATCGGATGCAAACCTCCACTTCATCCATCCCGCTCTAATACTATGTGAAACATTATCGTCAATCCCCCCATTTCCTTGGGACAAGCATGTACTAGATCATATATGTTATTTTTAGTTATCATTGTTCTATTAGCCTTCAAGACATTATGTTGGACTTGAGGTTCTATATTTGCCTACTGGGATCATGCTTACACTACAAAAGTATGCTAGGGATATTGTTGCAAGGGCTGGTCTTACTGATGACAAGGTTGTTTACACCCCGATGGAGATTAATACGAATTACAAGGAGGTTTATGGAGAACCATTCAATGATCAAACATTGTATCGGCAGCTGGTGGGATCATTAGTTTATCTCACTATGACAAGGCCAGACTTCTCATATGCAGTACAAGTTCTAAGTCAGTTTGTGGTTAATCCTTACCGTACACATCAATTTGCATTACTTCGTGTCATTCGGTATGTTCGTGGTGCTATGAATCAAGGTGTTCTTTTCCGTTCTAATTTTTCTATACATCTTGAAGGATATACTGATGCAGATTGGGCTGGTTGTCCCGATTCTCGTCACTCTGTTACTGGTTGGTGCATGTTTCTTGGCACATCCTTGATATCGTGGAAATGTAAGAAACAATCCCGTATGTCTAAATCATCTACGGAGACTGAGTATTGTACATGTGTTATGTCGATAGCAAGTTTGGAAATTGTTTGGCTACGCTGGCCATTATCTGATCCTTGTGTCGCTATTACATCTCCTACAGTGTTACATGTTGATAACACTAGTGCGATTAAAATAGCCACAAACCCGGTGCAACACGAAAACACGAGCATATAGAGGTGGACTGTCATTACATTCGAGAATTGGTTGTCGATCGTCTCATCACTCTACAACACATTTCTTCTCATGATCAACTTGTCGATTTGTTTACAAAGGCAATGACACAAGCACGACATCAGTATCTTATCTCCAAATTGTTACTTTGTGATCACCGGAATCAATTTGAGGGGGTGTTAGTCAAAGCTATAATTGTATAGTAATCATAAAATATATTCTTTCTTAGAATAAGATTGATTTACATAATATACATTTATTACCATATATACTCCTTCCTAGAATAGAACTCTAACCCTACAATTGTATAGCTATAAATATTTGTTTTCTACTGTATCATTCAATTAATAGAGAGTACTATTTCAGAATATCTTATGTCTTTCTAGCAGTATCTAGGACTTAACACTTTCAGTGTAAACCATTCTACAATTGTAAAAATTCCAAACTTTCAAAATATAATTTTACTTCAAAATATTTGAGGACTGTCAAACATTTTTCCAAGTTTCAGCAATAATAGAATCATCTTTTTCAAGGGATGGATGGATTTCTTCCACCATTAATCAGAGGTCTCAAGCACTAAGACCGTAGAAATTCCTAGTCGGGAGCATTTTCCCCTGTGATAAGTCCTACACATTGTAAGGATTAATTGAATCAATGAGTACAGAATACTAAATAGTTAAACAAGAAATCAGGAAATGGAAAGAAAGAGAGGCAACAGAAAGTTAAACCGTGAGAAAATTGAATACCAAAATTGAGAAACAGAGACTGGATAACAGAGCAATTAAATGTCTTAATATTCAGTCAAACCGTTTGATTGTTGAGGTTCATCTGGAAGTGGCTTCAAACTTAACGTCAGAACATAAGGATGAACTGGAAATACAACTTCCACTCTACACGCACCTTATCAAGTACATCATGTAAACAATGGTACGAGTTGTTTGTTTCTGCTAGACAAACTGAGTGCGGGATGGGACTCACCCTGTGGGTGCTTGACAAATTGTATCTGCTTTTACTTTAATCTCCGTGTTTGTGCTTTTGCCTTTACTAATTTCTCAAACTACACATGTTTCGTTCTTGCAACACAAAGAAATATCCAATAATGGATGTTGATGCTACAAGAAAATTAGTTTTTTCCTCGAGTGATCGTAAAGTGACATAAATAACTGATGATTCATATTGTCTATTCCAACTTAATTTGCTTGGAATTAGTACAAAGATTGCTGGGATTTATATGTTTTAGGTGGAGAGATGTTGCCTTTAATTTCCATGAGATTTCTTTTGTAATTTACACACCACTATGAGTATAAATCACTTGTAACGAGTAACAAAAAAGATTAGGCTATATTTCCATTTCCATTCCCAGATGAAAAAAAATTGGACTAGAATTGGTGGGGTGCACCAGGCCTGGACTGTAGTGCAACACCTAAGCGATGTGCAAAAGGCCCAGATAGCAAGTTATTTGGATGGACCCTCCCCGTTAAAAAATTGAGTTAATATCCTGTAAACCGATGGTCCACATATCAGATATTAAACTGATGAGAACAGATACTACACTTAATCTTAGCCAAAAGGCCGAGAAAGGCATGCTTTAACAGGTTAACGGACATCCCTTTATGTAGCAGCTTTCAGTTGTCTACTCATTAGCTCATTCCGATCTGGGACAAGGCAATTGCATATGCTTCATAGATATCAGCTGCTACCTCACATGGAAATAAAAACCTGTTTATGCAGATGCTCACACCATTACATAGCCAGTACCTTCTATCACGGCATTTTGAAAAATAATCAGACCATTACATTACCAGTATTTGTCGTGGTTTCTAAAAATAGTTGTTTCAAATTATTTGTCATTGTAGAAGTTCACGACAAAATTATGTATTTTTTTCATTTTATGTAATTGTTCTCAAAGACTACAAACAACTCAATTATGTAAAGACGACACATAAATAGAGAACAATCAATTAAGAGAAATGATATCTCAAGACATAAATAAGGATGAAATAGTCAAAAATCCCTTCTCATGGATGTTTCTTAAGGGGTGTGTAAAAAAAATCACGCGATAATTTGAGGTGTAGGGGGTACAAAACAAGAAGTGTTAACCATGGTTTGAGATAGATAGTATTTGGGACTTGGCCCTTTCCATAATAAGAACACTATATTTAGACCATTTTAAGCTTGAAAAAATCCAAAAATAATTCTCAAAATTTCAAAATATAATTTTACTTCAAGATATTTGAGGACTGCCAAACACTTTTCCAAGTTTCAGCAATTATAATTCATTGTTTGTGGGATGGATGGATTTCTACCACCCTTAATCAGAGGTCTCAAGCCCTAAGACCATAGAAATTCCAAGTCGGGAACATTTTCTCTTTAATAAGTCCTACACATCGTGAGGATTAATCGAGCCAATGAGTACGGAATACTAAATGGTTAAACAAGAATTCAGGAAACAGAAAGAAAAGAGAGACAACAGGAAGTTTAACCATGAGAAAATTGAATTCCAAATTTCAATATAGAACACCACTTATAAAACATCTGGTCCGTGAGCTATCCCAGCATCATGATGTCTTCCAAGCTAAAGCTGCCAATGAACATATCTCCAAGACTGTGGCGCAACAGTAACATCCCATGCAGGCATACCAGAAGACGCTCTTGCAGTTCCTTCCACACTACTTGATGGCTGAAAATTACTTAAACTTGTAATAAGGTCATCTGTTAAAAAGGACCTTGCTTGGGCAACCTGAGAGGATGTTATCTCCTGTGCATCCACGTATCGAGTTTGATAGGACTCTGGTGGCAAGGATGTTCCACTGGGTGAAGACTTTAGAACCACACCATAAAGACATGCCGGACCATCAACTTTCAGAACCTTCCTAATGAAGTCTGAAGGTGGCACCAAGAACATGTTGGTTCCATCACCAAGTTTTGCAACCCCAACGCGATCTCTTGAACTCAGGTACCTCAAAAACTCTGCGTATGAGGCAAAATCTTCGTCGGTATTAGGCAAGAAGAAAACAATGTTGAACCCGACATCAACATCTGAATAGTCATGTTTAGTCAACTTGTCTAACCCCGTTCCAGCTGAGCAGTTTACTACATCAGGGCTGCAAAAAGAAAAATGTCAGCACTTGAATGTAACTGACAAAGTCCATACAAAATAGTTAACTTATATAAGAATTATATATTCTGTGCTAATCCAAAGAAAGATCAAAGATGCATATATTCTGTGCTAACAGCTTTTCTTGACACAATTTTGGAATGAGTTTCATAAGAAATTCTGTCAAATCATACTTACATCTCAGATTCTATACTTTCCCCGATAGGAACACAGACAGCACGACACACAGATGTTCCATTCTTGGCGATAATGCCACGCCATATATAGTCATGGCCAGAATGGTGCTGTCCAAGAGAAATTCTTCCATCACTGTTATTTGCTTGATTGACTGTAACAGGACCTGAAGGAACATTACTTCCAAATGGACCCAAACCATATTGTTCAACCAACACAGGATCTCGATCACTGGTTCTTTTGTGAGGATAGGAACTATCATTTGCCCCATCAATCCTCGATCTTTTAGTTTCCCTTTGAAGCTTGCTAGAATTAGAATTACTGGTCTTGAAATAACAGGGTGAAACCTGCCTTGCATACTCAAAGGTCTAGCTGGGATGTCAGAACCATAACATGGCAAACATCCGTATACATTAGAAGCCAACATAGAGCGATTATTTCAAGTTTTATCTGTGCTTGTTGAGGCTCCCTATGTTGGCCTCAAATGTATCTGGATGTTTGCCATCTTATGGTCCTGACACCCCAGCTAGACCTTTGAGTATGCAAGGCAGGTTTCACCCTGTTATTTCAAGACCAGTAATTCTAATTCTAGCCAGCTTCAAAGGGAAACTAAAAGATCGAGGATTGATGGGGCAAATGATAGTTCCTATCCTCACAAAAGAACCAGTGATCGAGATCCTGTGTTGGTTGAACAATATGGTTTGGGTCTATTTGGAAGTAATGTTCCTTCAGGTCCTGTTACAGTCAATCAAGCAAATAACAGTGATGGGAGAATTTCTCTTGGACAGCACCATTCTGGCCATGACTATATATGGCGTGGCATTATCGCCAAGAATGGAACATCTGTGTGTCGTGCTGTCTGTGTTCCTATCGGGGAAAGTATAGAATCTGAGATGTAAGTATGATTTGACAGAATTTCTTATGAAACTCATTCCAAAATTGTGTCAAGAAAAGCTACTAGCACAGAATATATGCATGTTTGATCTTTCTTTGGATTAGCACAGTATATATATAATTCTTATATAATTTAACTATTTTGTATGGATTTTGTCAGCTACATTCAAGTGCTGATATTTTTCTTTATACAGCCCTGATGTAGTCAACTGCTCAGTTGGAACGGGGTTAGACAAGTTGACTAAACACTATTCAGATGTTGTTGTCGAGTTCAACATTGTGTTCTTCTTGCCAGTTACGGATAAAGATTTTTGCCTCATACGCAGAGTTTTTGAGGTACCTGAGTTCAAGAGATCGTGTTGGGGTTGTAAAACTTCATGATGGACCTAACATGTTCTTGGTGCCACCTTTAGACTCTATTAAGAAGGTTCAGAAAGTTGATGGTCTGGCATGTCTTTATGGTGTGGTTCTAAAAGCTGCACCTAGTGGCACATCCTTGCCACCAGAGTCCTATCAACCTCGATACGTGGATGCACCAAAGATAACATCCTCTTAGGTTGCCCAAGCAAGGTATTTTTTTACAAATGACCTTATTACAAGTCTTAAGTAATTTTAGTCCCATCAAGTAGTGTGGAAGGAACTGCAGGAGCATCTGCTGGTATGCCTGCATCGGATATTACTTTAGCTTGGAAGACATCATGATGCTAGGATAGCTCATGGCACCAGATGTTTTAGTGGTGTTCTGTTTTGAAGAAGTCTCTTTTTCTCAATTTTGGAATTCAATTTTCTCATGGTTTAACTATTTAGTATTCCGTACTCATTTGTTCGATTAATCCTAATGATATGTAGGACTTTTTGAATGGGAAAATGCTCCCGACTAGGAATTTATACGGTTTTAGGGCTCGAGACCTCTGATTAAGGGTGGAAAAAATACATCCATCCCTTAAAAAGATGAATCTATAATATATGAAACTTGGAAAAGTGTTTGGCGGTCCTCAAATATCTTGAAATAAAATTATATTTCAAAATTTTGACAATTTTTTTTGGATTTTTTCAAGCATAAAAAGGTCTAAACAGAGTGTTCTTACTATGGAAAGTGTAAAAGTCCCAAATACTATCTATCTCAAAGCCTAGTTAACACTTCTTGTTTAGTACCCCTACATTTCAAATTATCTCGAGTGATTTTTTTTACACACCTCTTAAGAAACATCCATGAGAAGGGATTTTTGACTACTTTATCCTTATTTATGTCTTGAGATATCGTTTCTCTTCATTGAATGTTTACTCTATTTATGTGTCATCTTTTATGAAAAGAAGCATATGTGTCATCTTTTTACCCGGATTGCGTTTCTGTTTATCTCTAAGTCGACTTAGCGAATTCGTTCCTAAGAGGATTTCCATGAAAGAAGCATCCTTGGAGCGCATCTTTAGCCTCCTTGGAGTCGTTGATGTTTCTAAAATGGATAAATCCAAACCCGCGAGAGGTATATGTCATTTAGTTATCAAGCGGACCAAAGTTCTGGAACAAAGACATTTGGTCAACATCGATAATGTCAGGGGTAAGATTACCCACCCATAGAAAATTATTTGATGGTGTTTCTATGGACGCCATTAATAAAACCCTTGAAAACTACTCAACACAAACGAAACTATCAAACTAAGATTTAGGCAAATGAGAAAAGAAAGAAAATAAGTTGTTGATTACGGCGGAAAAGAAAAGGCAATTAAGTAAGTGATGTTTTGTAAATGACATTTCCTTCTTTAGGTTTTCATATCTTATAGGAGAAGGACAATAGCCATCGATTGTAAATATAGGATTATGCAACTCCAAATTTATAATTGGTCACATCTACTTCGGTTATATCAATAAATGGACAAATTTAACCCTCTAGTTTAAGTTTGTTTTCTTTTCTATTCATAAGATGGGGATATTAATCTTGTAAGGATTCAACCCATCGATCTTAAGAAAAGGAGAAGAAATGCGATTAAGAGAGGAGTATATCAGCGAGACTTAGCTTGAAAGAGCTTGAAGGAAAAATATGGAAACAAAGTGCATGAAATTGAGGGTCACAAAGACTCAGCCAGAGATGTGAGTCTGAGCTCCGACGAGATCATAGGAAGCAAGAAGATGAAGAGACAGCCTTTGAAGCCTATTCTAATCTGATTTTGTTTTGTTTCCTATTCTAGTTGGCCTAGTTTGTGGGCCTATTCCATCTGATATATTTTTGGACCTTGGTCCAATCTTTTATTTTTATCAATATAAAGGTAGCAACCTCTTGTTAAAAAAAAGTTTCTTGGTAAGTTGTTCTCTTTCTTTGTAATAAGATTTATAGTTTTTAAGAAGGTTTGGATCAAGACGCATAAATGCGATCTTGCCATGTTATTTACTTGTCTATATCTAAGACACAAAGTTAAGACCTAAGTTAAGACGATAGATTATGCACACTTTTCCTAGATCTTAAAACTTGAAGCAATTACTGCACTAAGATCGGGAAAATTATTTGTCTATCTTTCTACATTACTTAGTAATTAATTAAACTTATACATAATTTAGGCCAACATTCTCGTGCTAACATTCTAAACCAAATTAATAAATAAAAGAAAGTATTCAAACATAATTAAGATGATTAGAAAGACAAAAGTAACATCATATCAATTAAAATTTCATTCAAATAATCGTCAACAAAATAATTTTTACTGGCTAAAAACTCCACAAGTTCTTCACTGCCTCATTTGGACTAGTCACAAATAAATTTACTCAAACTTTAACAACATCAACTAATATGGTGCATGGATATCCACATACGAGCTTGGGAATTAGGGATTTGTTTTAGGTAACGGCTGCTCATGGTGTTTTCATGGTGTTTAGGTGGTGCGGCTGATCTCCTCCTTAGATTTAGGACTATAAGTTTCTATTTATAGGTTCTACAAGATCTAGGGTTTGGTATCTATATTTTGGTTCTATCCAAAATATAATAATACTTAATTAAACTTGCACTTAAACTTGCACAAAAATACGAAGAATAAAAACTTGTTGAGCAATAACTATTCTATTCAGATTTAAAATGTAGAAAAACAAAGCAACAATAAAAGAGAATCAATGGAATTGAAGCTCCACCAAAATATCAACAATCTAATAAAAATTAAGCAACATTGTCAAAGAAATTCTCACAAATAAAAAGTAAAATAAACACAACCAAGAACTGAAGCCCTGGAAACAAAACAAATAGAGGACTTCGGATAGCAAACTCACCGGAAATGGAGGTTGTTGGTGCTGTTTTTCGGTTGTTCCGGCGTAAGAGCCTTGACGGAGCTCGTAGAGGCAGCAATGGCGATCGTTTCGTCTCTACGGTCAGTGAACTGAGAGAGAGTGGGGACTGGTTTAGTTTGGCTCTACGATCTCAGAGCTTGCTGGTAGCATCCGCGAGGAGCTCGGAGTTCACCATTAATGAAGGAACTCGAGCAAGGGAAAAAAAGTGGGTTTCGTTGTTGTTTGGATGTTAACTGGTTGTTTCAAGCGGGGTTGTGGTGGTTGTTTGAGGTCTATTTGGTGTGATTTCAGGTGGGTTTTGGATTAGTTTTGTGGGCTGGGAGAGATTTGATTGTGTTCCGGTGAGGGTGGTGGTTTGTGCGTGAGGGAGAAACGGAAGCTTGGGTGGTTTGTTGCAGTTGTAGGTTGGGTCTGGATGTGCTGCCTTGGGTTGATGGTTGTTGTTTAACTCATGTGGAGCCGAGGGAGAAAGGAAGAGCAAGGATGGGTTTGAGGCAGCGATTCGGTTGTCGAGAAGAAGAGCAAAAATGGATTTGTGTGGTGGTGAGCTTTGGGTGGTGACGGCTGAGAGAAAAAAATGGAAGAGAGTTTTTTAGGGTTTTTATCCACCATCATTATTCTTTGTGGCTAAGTAAGACTTATATAGAAAACAAATCACATTTATACAATATAATGGGCTCAAACTGTGGGCTCAAGACTGTGACCCAAAATTATTGGATAATAAAATATTTGTGTATCAATATATTCTTAGAGTGTATTAAAAGTACTAAAATGAATATTAACAATAAGTAATCAATGACATGTAAAAAATTGTAATTTAACAAAGAATAGTGATTTAATCAAATAAAGACAATATTCTTAGCATATTCAACTGACTGCGACAAAAATAATGTAATCAAAGTTAACTAAAAAAATCTTAAAATTTTGATATATAAGGATAAGTATCAATAAATTTATTTAAAATTATAAAAAAAAATTGTATTTTGAACTATTTAATGAATAAAACTTAAAAGTATGAATTTTGAAAATGTTAGGCAAAAATTGGGTGTCAACAGCTGTCCCTTTCGTTGGATATGATTGATGAAAGAGTTCATGGACAAATAAAATTGACAAATTCAATTTTGGTTGAACACATGACCTTCATATAAATATATGATTTGAATGTGGTAGAAGTCATTTTGCAACTTGCTTCCAAAAGGTTCCACGTTTGTTGTGTCCTTGTTGACGTAGTCCGCACATGTGGCTTAATTGAGAATACATCCTCTTGGATGTTCTTGAAAAAACAAAGAAAAAACTCATTAATAGAGACAAAATTAAAGAAAAAGGTAACATCCCTTACGATACTTTCTGCCATCTTCTTTGTATATTTTTGTGGATACGTTTTTGTCTAGGTGATTCAAGGTCATTCTTCCTTTAAAAGTCATGTGTGTTGACAACCTTCATCTGATTGTTGAAGCCTGGTATGAGTACATCGAAAAGACAAACTATATCCATCGATAGGATATGAGTGTGGTGGCAAAATGATTGTCAGTCCATTGATAGGACAAATACGAATCTTTTGATAGGATATTTGGCAAAATAAATGCATGTCCATTGGTAAGACGCATGAGAATCCATCGGTAGGATATTTTGCACTATAACTGTTTGTCCATCTGTAGGACGAATGAGAACGATCCATAAGTAGAATCTTTCAGACAAAATAAATGCATGTCCATCGGTAGGATATATAAGAATTCATCTGTAGGATATATGTTGATCTATCGGTAAGATATAAATGCATGTCCATTCGTAGGACGAATGAAGATGATCTATCGGTAGGTTATAAATGCATGTCCATCAATAGGACGAATCAAGATGATCCATAGGTAGAATATAAATACATGTCCATCGATAGAACAAATGAAGATGATCCATCAATAGGGATATAAATGCATGTCCATGAATGAACACTAACACTTTTGGTGATGTAATATGCTTGGCATTACCACCTCCGGTAATGGACATTACCACCTCCGATAATGAAATATGATTGGCATTACCACCTCCGGTAATGAACATTACTACCTCCGATAATGTAATATGAATATCTTTCAATGTCAGCCTCCTCTGACTTCAACTTGGAATAGATAGGGTGCACATCTTTTACGTGGAATAGATAGGGTGCACATCTATTTCCTTAAAAATAAAAATAAAAAGTATTATCTAAAAGCGACTATTTTTGTGGTTTACAATTTTTTCAAATAAAATCTAACTAAAAAATAAATAAAAAATTAAAATAAAAGTTAGATCTAAAATAGATATTTAAGACTAATTTATGGGTTGAAACTCAAGAAAGGTCAAAAATCTTGTGTCTACTGCTTGCCACTCTTTGACTGAAACATGAAGAGTTTTCAAACAAAGAATTAGACAACGAGACATGTTTTGACCCGGCCATTATTTGAAAGGGGAAAGAAAAGATGTGATTGAGTCCTGATTTTGGACAACCTACATAACTCGGGTTATAAGGAAATCAGATCATGTGTAGTTCAAGAAGATAGAATGATGAGATGAGTTTTAGGTCGAATGAGGTCATGTCGAGGCTCCGGTCCACGGCTCCGATTGTTACATTAAAATGAAAGACAAAAAACAAAAAAAATACAAGTACGAGATCCTATCTACATAACTTCTCTAAAATCTTAACTTGAATCTTCATGTCTTCTCACGTGGCGAGATAGGTATTTTGATCTAAGTTAAACTTGAAAGTGAACCTTATCCTCCAAGCAGGATCCTGGTACTTAAAATTGAAAGTTGACTTTGTTCTTTAAGTGAGCTCTTGAGCTTGAAATGTGGATTGTCCTTATTCCCTAGAGGGGTTCCTGAGATCAAAGTTTTGCCCTAGTTTAAATAAGAAAAAATTTGTGAATATGAATCAAAGATGGTGCTTAGATTGTGTATCGAGACTTTGAACGACACTCGAGCTTTGTTGCAACGCATCCACATGGCTTTAGATTATTAAAAGTAAACTCCATTCTTCGTGAAGATATGTTACACTAAATCCTATTATTCAGGAGAGTCCTACTAAATTAAATCTCATTTTTCAGGAGAGTCCGGCTAGTCCCATTTTCTAAGTGGGTCCTGCTAATCCCATTTTTCAAAAGGGTCCTACTAAATTAAGTTCCATTTTCCAAGAGGGTCTTGCTAATCCCATTTTTCAAATGAGGGTCCTGTTAATCCCATTTTCCAGGAGACTCCTACTAAATTTCATTTTCTAGGAAGGTTCTGCTAATCCCATTTTCTAAAAGGGTCGTGTTAATCCAATTTTTCAGGAGGGTCCTCCTAAATCCCATTTTCCAACGGGTTCCTGTTAAATCTCATTTTCAAGGAGGGTCCTGCTAATTTCATTTTTCAGGAGGGTCCTTCTAAATCCCATTTTCCAGGATGGTCCTACTAATCCCTTTTCCAAGAGGGGCCTGCTAATCCTATTTTCTAGGAGGATCTTGCTAAATTAAATCTCATTTTCTAAGAGGGTCCTGCTAATCCCATTTTCCAAGAGGGTCTTGCTACACTAAATTCCATTTTCAAATAAGGTCCTGCTAATCCAATTTTCCAGGAAGGTACCGCTAAACTAAATCCTGTTTTCCAAGAGAGCCTTGCTACATCCCATTTTCCAAGAGGATTTTACTAAACTAAATCCCATTTTTCAAAAGGGTCCTGCTAAATCTCATTTTCCAAGAGAGTCCTACTAATCTCATTTTTCAAGAGGATCATTCTAAACTAAATTTCATTTTCTAGGTGGGTTCTACTTTTTTCATTTTCCAGGAGTGTCATGTTAAACTAAATCCCATTTTCTAGGAGGTCCTGCTTATCCTATTTTGTAGAATGGTCCTGCTAAATTAAATCACATTTTCCAGGAGGATCCCGCTAAATCAAATCACATTTGTTTTTCATTTCAATGTACTTATCGGTTCCACGAATCGGAGCCTCAACAAGACCTCATTTGACCTCAAACTCATCTCATCATTCTATCTTCTTGAATTACACATGACCTGATTTCCTTATAACCAGGGATATGTAGGTTGTCCAAAATCAGGACTCAATCACATCTTTGCTTTCCACTTTCAAATAATGGTCAGGTCAAAACTTGTCTTGTTGTCTAATTCTTTGTTTGAAAACTCGTCATATTTCCAGTCAAAGAGGTGCAAGCTATAGACACGTAATTTTTTACCCTTTCCAAGTTTCAACCCATTTTTTAGTTTTAAATATCTCTTTTAAATCTAATCTTTATTTCAATTTATATTTCATTTTTAGTAGATTTTACTTGAGAAAATTGAAAACCACAAAAATAGTCATTTATAGATAATACTTTTGTTATTATTTTTAAGGAAATAGAAAAATTACAAAAAGTATGTTCTTTAGTTTTTCTTATATTAAATTATATAGTAGTATTTTTATTGTTAGTTATTTTCGAAAAATGAAAATCCAAAAAGAGATCGAGCCCAATGGCATGTTGCCACGTTGTAAATTTAATCCAATCTTGATCAGAAGCATATTCCATGGGAGAAGAGAATATTTCATTCTTCCTCTCTAAGTTTTTTTTTCTTATCCGAGGGAATTTAGAGAAGGATAAACTCAAAATATAGACACCAAACCCTACACCTAGTTGTACCTATAAATAGAAACCTATACACTTAAATCTGAAGAGGACCTAGAGATCAGCTGCACCACCTAAACTCCATAAAATAACCATGAGCAGCCATAAAAAAACACCTAAAACATAGTAGAAGCTACAACAACAAAAGAAGTTAGCCGCTACCTTAAACAAATCCCTATTTTTCCAAAAAAAAAAACATAGATTGTATGTGGATATCCATGCACCATCACAAGTTCAGTTGAAATGTATCTGAGATTGAGGAGGAAATTCTTCGTTGGATCTCTGGCTCAAGGTGCCGATTTAAGTCGTCTTAGATCTCAGTTTAGTTCGGACATTAGAAGCGTTGTTTGCTCAAACGAAGGTTCCGTCTTTTTATTTAATCTCAGTTATTATTTCAACCTTTGCTAGTATATCATTTGTTCATTCTTGTTGTCCCTTTGATTGAATTTTCTTTTATTTGAAGTCTTTTGCGTGAATTATTTGCTACTTTGTATGAAGTTTTAATTGATATAATGTTACTTTTTAAATTTCTAATAGTCCTAATCAAGTTTGAATCCTTTCTATTATTTGTTAATTAGGTTAGAATGTTAGTACGAGAATTTTGGGCCTAAATTATGTATAAGTTTAATTAATCACTAATTAATGTGAAAAGATGGACAAATAATTGTCTCGGTCTAAGTGAAGTAATTGCTTCAAGTTTTAAGCTCTAGGAAAAGTGTGCATAATATACCGTCTAAACTTAGGTCGATGTAATAACCCGGAAGGTCATTTTGGGAAATTTTGAACTATTCGTTTAACTTTAGTTAATTAATTGACGGGTAATTTGTTTTTAGGTAATTAATTTATTGTTAATAATAATGGGCCAAGTCTGAAATATATTAAAATAAGTTAGTGGGTTAGTCACTTGTAATACAGAATTATTTTAGAAGGAAAAATAAAAAAAGGGTCGGAGGAATACTCACTGCCGTCGCCCAAAGTGCACTTCGTCCAGGTAATGCTTTAACTTAATATCGATCAATTGTTCAACTCTTTCTAATGAATGAGCAATTATGATTGTTGAAGTAATATTATGTTGGCTTTGAAAGAGTAAACAAGAAAAATGGAATTTGGAACAAGAAAATTGGCAGGTGACATATATGTATTCAACGTTTTAAATTGGAATTGAGAAAGTGGATGTGATGGACAATCATTTTGTAAGGTTTGAGGCTATAATTGGATAATGATGAGTGAATTAGTAGCTAGGAATATAGGGTGTTTCAATTTGAGGTTCTGAAACAGTGGTGTCCTCGTGATGTTGTTCGTAATTTACTTCGTTGTCTCTTCGTTTTGTTGTTATTATTACCGTATTATGATTCAAGTTTTGATATATTGGTACATGTGATTAAGTATTAGGGGTATAGTATTATGGGAATACCATTAAATTAGGATATTGAAGGAATTGTGACTTAACCCTAGACTTGGAATTTGAAAATATATATGAGAATTGGCAAGTTAATTGATATCAAGATTAGGAACTTGATTATTTGGATGAGTTTTTGGGTCTAGGTTAGACATATAATAATATATGTGTTGTTAGTTTAGAAATCTTATTATGATTATTTATGTGAATAGATTGCATTGATTTGAAAGCCAAACGAAAGGGAAAGGCTCAAGTCCCAGAGTAATTGTTCGCTGTTAGAGGCAAGTGAATTTCTTAACCCTTGTTAAGTGTATAGAATTCGTGTATTTCCTTGTGGTATGTGTTGGGGAATAATGGGACTTGGTGATGGGTTGACTTATCCATATTGAATAATTTTAATGATGAAAAAAGGGTAATAAAAGGCAATGTGATTAATTATTGGTGTGTGATGTGTTGAGAATGGTTTGAAAGGCTTATTGATTCATTGTTGTTATTGTATCACGATTGTGTTGTTGTGAAGTGTGCATTGTTATGAAAATGATCATCTCCTTATTATTTATGTGAACATGTTATTTGCATTGGTTCTGAGACATGGTTGTGACAAGTGTTATGTGAATTGAGGAAGAATAAGAAATTAAAGAGGATGTACCATTTCAAGAGATGTGTCGCGCGCCGCGACGGATATTATGATTCGAGGGATGTGTCGCACACCGCGATGGATTCTATTATCGAGTGATGTGTCGCACGCCGCGACGGATTTTATTATCGAGGGTCGTGTCGCACGCCGCGACGGATGCATGGACAGATATGTCCCTCATGGGTCCCGAACTGAGAGACAGTGGGTGTGTATCACTAGGTCAGACATGCATCATCGTACGTGGCATTGCACTTCATTGCATTGCATATCTTTATCATTTGTGAACTTGTGAGTGACTTTCTGTGGAACTTGTGATTTATGAACTTGATCCCGTGTCTTGCTGATCTGTAATTGTTAGAGTGTTGTTATTGAACTATGTGCTATGTAAATTGTGAACTGCTAGGTTGGGCTGATTTTATGCAGGTTGTAGTTGTGGAGGTTCGGATGGGGTGTAAGGAGTACCCGTATTATATTCCCTTAGCTTGTGTTTAGAAGTTTACTTGTTGAGTACCACGTGGTTTGGTTCTCACCCCTTGCTTCTACAATTTCTTGTAGGTTACGAGCCCAGATTTTCGTGATACTTTATATTTCCTCTTTTCATGTCCGAGGCTTCCTATGGAGATTTGCAAGGTAGTTGTTTGTCATCTCAGCGGACCTTCTTACTCCTATTTATGATTTTGTTCTGCTTTAGAGACAATATCATTTGAGACTTGAGTTTTCTTTCAAATCTATTGTAATACATTACAAGCTTGTGCACGTGACAACCAGATTTTGGGGATTTCGTTGAGTTGACTTATTATCCGCATTAGTATTTGCTTTTAAAATTCTAATATTATTTTATTTCCGCACTTTGTCGTAATGGTTGGGTTTGAGGTTGACTTGTCTTGGTGGGATAAGACGAGTGTCATCACGTCCATTTTTGGGTCGTGACAGTTGCAACTTTACGTCTTAGATATAGACAAGTAAATAATATGGCGAGATTACGTTTACGGATCTTGATCCAAACCCTCTTAAAACCTATAAATCTTTGATTTAACAAACAAGTAGATTCAATCATAGGTGTGATACATGAGTAGAGGTCGCGTTTACGCGTCTTGATAAATGTATAGAGGAGTTGAGTCACAACTTTGCGTCTTAGTTAAGACTAATAAAGTTCATTCTAACGAATCTAATCATTGTAACGAATCTAAAATAAATTACATGGAAAACACGTGCAACGCACATGCCCAGAAACTACTTTATAGATATAACCTAAGCAGATGTGACCACTTATAAGTTTGGATCCACATAATCCTCTATTTGAAACCATCACCCCTTCTTTTTCCCACATTAGATATGAAAACCTAAAAAAAAAAAAAATGTCATTCACAAAGCTTCACTTACTTAATTGCCTCTTCTTCTCTGGCGCATTCAATAATATATCTTCTCTTTTTTCTCATTTGCCCAAATCTCAATTTGATAATTTTGTTTGTTTTTAGCAGTTTTCTAGGGTTTTATTAGTGGCGCCGAGAGAAACACCATCCAACAATCCATGGGTGGGTAAGCTTGCCCCTGACATAACTGATGCAGATCTAATATAATGACGAAGCTCCAGAACTTTGGCCCGATTGATAGCGAATATGCGAGAGGTATATGTGGTTACGCTATCAACCGAGCCAAAGTTTTGGAATATCGACATTAGATCTACATCGGTTATGTCAGGCACAAGATTACCCACCCATAGATTGTTAGATGGTGTCTCTCGGCGCCATTAATAAAAGCCTAGAAAGTTACTCAACACAAACAAAACTATTAAACTAAGATTTGGGAAAATGAGAAAAGAGAGAAGATAAATTGTGGATTGCCGTGGAGAAGAAAGGATCATTAAGTAAGTGAAGCTTTGTAAATGACGTTTCCTTCTTTAGGTTTTCATATCTTATAGGGGAAGGACAATAGGCCTCGGTTGTAACAATAGAATTCTACGAATCCAAAATTATAATTGGTCATATCTGCTTCGGTTATATCAATAAATGGACAAATGAATTCACACATAGTATCATGGTATGTTTAAATTTATTGTTATTCCTGTCAATGTTAGATGTTGAGTTAGAAAACATTTTATGTTTAATAATAGTACTCCATGGGCCAAATTGCTTAGCTTAAGTTTTAATATTTTTGTTGAATAATATATAACTTTAAGTATTTTGAGTGTCTTATATTAGTTGATAGTGTTAAAGTTTGAGTGAGTTAATTTGTGAGTATTCCAAATGAGGCAGTAAAGAAGTTGTGGAGTTTTAGCCAGTAAATATTGTTTTATTTGTTGACGATTGTTCATCTGTTTGTATGAAGTTTTAATTGACATGATGTTACTTTTGTTCTTTCTAATCGTCTTAATCAAGTTTGAATGCTCTCTTTTATTTATTAATTTGGTTTAGAATGTTAGTACGAGAATTTTGGGCCTAAATTATTTTAAGTTTAATTAATTACTAATTAATGTGAAAAGATAGACAAATAATTGTCCCGGTCTTAGTGAAGTAATTGCTTCAAGTTTTAAGCTCTAGGGAAAGTGTGCATAATCTATCGTCTTAACTATGGTCGCAACTTTGCGCCTTAGATATAGACAAGTAAATAAAATGGCGAGATCACACTTACGCGTCTTGAACCAAACCCTCTTAAAAACTATAAATCTTATTATAAAAAAAGAGAACAACTTACCAAGAAACTTTTTTAAAAAAAAAAAACTAAAGAGGTTGATGCCTTTGTATTGATAAAAATAAAGATTGGACCAAGGTCCAAAAATGTATCAAATGGAATAGGCCCACAAACTAGGCCAACTAGAATAGAAAACAAAACAAAATCATATTAGAATAGGCTTCAACGGCTGTATCTTCATCTTCTTGCTGCCTATGGTGTCGTCGGAACTCAGACTCTCATCTCTGAGACTTTGTGACCCTCAACTTGATGTACTCAGTTTCTAATATTTTTCCTTCAAGCTCTTTCAAGCTAAGTATCGCTGATATACTCTTCTTTTAGTCTCATTTTATTCTCCTTTTCTTAAGATCGATGGGTAGAATCCTTACAAGATTAATATCACAATCTTATGAATAGAAAAGAAAACAAACATAAACTAGAGGATCAAATTTGTCCATTAATTGATATAACCGAAGCTGATGTGGCCTGTTATAAATTTAGATTCACATAATCATATATTTACAATCGATGCCTATTGTCGTTCTATAAGATATGAAAACCTAAAGAAGGAAATGTCATTTACAAAACTTCACTTATTTAACTGTCTTTTCCTCTTCCCGCAATCAACAAACTCTCTCCTCTCTTTTCTCATTTTCCCAAATCTCAATCTGATAGTTTTGTTTGTGTTGAGTAGTTTTTTAAGGTTTTATTAATGGTGCCGATATAAACACCATCAAACAATCTTCTATGAGGAGGTAATCTTACCCCTGACATTATCGATGCTGACCTAATGTCTTTGTTCCAGAATTTTGGCTCGCCTGATAGCGTAACGACATATACCTCTCGCGGGTTTGGATTTATCCATTTTAGAAACATCAAAGACTCCAAGGAAGCTAAAGAAGCACTTCAAGGATCCTTCTTTCATGGAAATCCTCTTAGGATCGAATTCGCTAAGCCAGCTTAGAGATTAACAAAAACACAAACCGGCTTAGCTATTACTTATTTTACCTTAATTTTTTATATTATTGAACACTTCTGTTAAGATAATTTATTCAAATATTTGATTTGACTCTTTCTTTCTGCACTATTTTTATTTTTTATTTCTGGATCACAAGTATATATTGTTTGAAATGTTTTAATATGAGTTTTATTATCGACCTTTAATTTAATAATGTTTTAGAATATGAGTCTACACTTTGTACTTCTTTACACTGTTCATAATTTTGAAATTATCTATTTCTTTGAATAATATAAATAATAAATAAAAATAATTCATAAATTGAAGTTTATGGTAGTGCATTAATTTCAAAATCGCAAATATTAAACAAAGTATCATAAAAGGTAGTAAGCTATGCTATATAATATTTGTACAATATTGACATGAAACACATTTTAGTAGTATAGTTTGATGGTATTTCATATCTATTAGATCCTTAGAGAGTTTTTGTGTATGTAAATTTATAAATAATTAACATGGAATATAACATGCAACACACGTTTTTAAAACTGTATAGAGGGAATCAAAAATCTCTGCATGGAAGAGGATTTTATTAACAAAGATTATCTCTCAAAGGTTAAGGCCTCTTATGTGTTTGTGAGTTTGATTATGAATGCACACGATAACTATATGTGTGCTTTATTATTACAATCTTTCACTTGCTTTTTTCCTCTGATCATATCCTGGATTAGGCGATGACCATTTCAATATAATTTTTGCAGATACTTGGAAGTTCTACCGTTGTTTATTTCAAAAATAGTAGAAGTAAACAAAGTAGGAACTATTTTTGTACGGCTTGTAAGCCCTTTGCCTACTATGGATGGTTGTATCAGTATTAATACTATGCCCTTCCCCAAAAAAAAAACAATCAGGCCATGCTTCCACTATCTTATTAGTTATTATTGATTTAATACTCTTGTTTATCAAAATAAAAAAAAGAACTGAATAATTATTAGTCAAAGGAAATGATTTGAGATTTATGGAAACAATAATTATTATTGATACATTTCTTCTCTTTTTGTTCATCGCTTTCGATCCAAATCTCATAGTATATGAAGCGTTACCTGTCCAATAGCCTATCAAATTGAAGATCGTTGAATCTAGTTTCCAACGCATCTAACTGATCGTCAATCCGACTTCTAAGTAAAAAGTTATTTCAAAAAAGGGTTTACCTTTTTGCTTTTTTATTTCTTTTTTGTTTAATCAGATGGATTTTTGCTATTTATTCATCAATTATTAGTAAAGATTTGTTAGTAAAGATGTCAAGTTGTCAACATTGTGCTTTCCAATAAGTCCTTACTTTTCTCAGCATACTTAAAATAAAATAAAATTAGCCAAACGAGATTTGCGATTAAATAAATAGATGCATAGGAAATATAAAGAAGATATAGATGATGTAAACTAGCAAGAAAAGAATCACAAATCAGCTCAATAAACAGCAAATTAGCTTTTCTCGCAATATGTTCTTTTTAGTTTTTACGTGAGATCTTTATTTATATCTAAAGATATTTAAGATCTAAAACTAACTCATGAGAGATCTCAAAATGGTCATTTTTCAAAAATGTAATATATGAGACTGTCTCAAGCATGTAAGACCACCACAATCATGATTTGGACAAATAAACATGTAAGACCACCACGAACGTGTAACGCATGTTTTCATAGAATTTAATCATCAGAACAAATCTAAAAAAAATAACACAGGGCACACTGCAATGCATGTTCTCGAAAGCTACTTTATAGATTTAACTTAACCAGATTCGACCACATGTAATTTTGAATTCACATAATCCTCTCTTCGAAACCATCTCCAATTCTCCTTCTCATATAAGATTTTTTTAAAAAAAGGGACATAAAATCCCCCCTGAACTTGTCCGGATAACTTACTTTAACACTTTAACTACACGGGTGTTTCTTTACCCACTACTTTTAATTTGAAGTGAATTTAATTACCCCTTAAAGGGCGACGTGGCAAAATTTGTATCACCAATTTTCTATATGCGCGTGAGGAAGGAAAAATCACCAAAAAAACTGACATGTATCATCTTTTTATTGGATGACATACTTAATTACTTATTTTACTAATTTTTAAATATTTTATTTTCAATTAACTTTTCTCTCTCTATATATTTTTTTTGCATCTTCTTCTTCGTTTCTTTTTCTTTTCTCAAAACTCTTTCTCTATTATTCTTTTCATTAAGGTAAATATTTAGTCCCTAATGTAATTTTTTCCACATTTCTTCTTCTTCTTCTTCTTTTCTTTTCTGTTTTTAATCGTTTCTTTTTTTCTATTTTTCTTTGACAAAATTTTTGGTGTTTGATTCACCGACACCATTTTCGGCATCAAAGAAGATTATGAGATCTATCAGTTTAAAGAGTTATTAGAGTCGATTTTCACAATAAAAAAAATTCAAAGATATTGTTGGCAAAAAATTGATTATGGAGATTTCGCCCAATTCATTGATAAATTGACATTTTTATGCAAATAATGTTTTTAAATTTCGAGGAAGGTGGTATGGTGTAACTAAAACTAAACTGAAATTGCAATTGAAATTTGAATATAATTTATAGATTGAGGGGTAAATTCATTGATGATTTTAATTTTTGCCTCAATTTTAGATATAATCATGGTGGGTGTAGGAATTGTTGTTCAATGTGGAAATTGACATCTGCAAATGGAGAATTGATACCTACTTTCATTACGAAAAAAGAAAATTGGAGAAGTTTTTTTTTTTTTACATAAAGAGAAAATTACTAGATCATGTAAGAAGAAAAGTTGAAAAAAATTTCACTGTAACTTAATATTTTGCACAGATTGTTCAATTTCATCATGAATATAAGAAAAAGAAAGTTGTTGAGGAGGTGACAAACGTTGGGGAAGACAATTTATGTTAAAAAATAATTATTATGGAGATATAAGTAATTAATTAGGAATTTAGTTAATGTACACATGGACGAATGAGAACGCGCGTGACACAACAACACCCAGCCTTCAATTGGGCTGGTAATGGGAGGGTTGAAAATAATCACTTAAAAGATGTTAAGGGGGTAATTTAAACACCCATATAGTTAAAGTATTAAAGTAAGTTGTGCAAACAAGTTCAGAGGAAACTTTATGTCTTTTCTCTAAAAAAAAAAATGTCATTTTACATAAACAATATATATTATCCTCATAATTACCATTTATAGTGATATAATGTATTTTACCATTTATTCTCTCTCCCCTTCTTCTCTTTTTTTTCCCGCTTTTCTCTTTCTGGCTCTCTCTCCCCTTCTTCTCTTTTCTTCTTTTTTTTCCGTTTTTCTCTTTCTCCCTCTCTCCTTCTTCTCTTTTCTTTTTTATTCAGAGCTTATTAACCAAAAAAAATGCTCTTTTGAAATTTCTTATACAAATATATTATAAGCTTATTAACTAAAACATTTCTCTTTCCCATTTATAGTAATATAATGTATTATACCATTTATAATATTTTTTTAGTATCGTTAATAAGAGAAAAATAAACAACAGTTATAAAACATTTTAAATTTAATATATTATACATAGTATAGGTATGTTTTAATGCATGTGGTGAATATATAATTAAAACATTTTTAATACAAATATATTATAAGTATTATATGTGAATTTCAAACATTCTGGTACTATTTAAATTAGTTTACATCGTTAGAAATGTATTAGATTTGTTCTGGAATAATAACTATCGAATTTATAGTAATGTATAATATCGAATTCGAATTGTATTATAACTATCGTTTATATTTATACAATTTTAATACAGATTTTTCAGAGCTTCACCTCTTCTTTTTCGGTAAATCACCACCACCAAACCACCGATTGTTTATATTTAATACAGCTTTGATACAATTTTTCAGAACTTCACCTAGTATATAACTAAAACATTTTTAATACAAATATATTATAAGTATTATATGTTAATTTCAAACATTCTGGTACTATTTAAATTAGTTTACATAATTAGAAATGTATTATATTTGTTCTGAAATAAAAACTATCGACGTTATAGTAATGTATAATATTGAATTTGAATTGTATTATAACTATCATTTATATTTACACAATTTTAATACAACTTTAATACAGATTTTCAGAGCTTCACCTCTTCTTTTTCGTAATCACTACCACCAAACCACCGATTGTTTATATTTAATACAGTTTTGATACAACTTTAATACAATTTTTCAGAACTTCACTCAATATACAATTTTAATACAACTTTAATACAAATTGATATCAAATGGTTATTAAAGCTAAAATTATATCATATATGTTAATAAAAATAAAGAACTTAAAAGCGTAATTAATCAAATAAAATGTATTATTTATGTTAACCTTCCAAAAAAAACTCCAAAGAATAAAAGGTCATTCACAAAGCTTCAATTCCTTAATTGCCTCTTCTTCTCCGCCGCAATCAACAATATTCATGTTCTTTTTTATCATGGAAAAGAGGTCAAATTTATCCCTCAAATGAGACTATTTGGAGAGAGAGAATAGGCACTAGTTTAATACAGTTTGGCTATAAAATACCAAATTATTGTAAATCAAAAAGGTAAAAGGCAGCAAATTAAACCCAAATCCCTTTAATTTCAAAAAAGAAATTGAAGACCATAACTTAAGAAAACAGGTTAAAGCATCTTTAACATAACTTAACGGGAGAAACTGCAAGATCAAATGTGATATATAGACCATGCATTACAATTCTTCGTATCAGAAATTCAAGTTTCAACTTTCAGTAAATAGGTATTCAAAATTGATCGCAAAACAAATATGACAAGACAACAGGGACGATCTGAGAACGCGTTGTATTTCATGGGCTCTCAATGTCTGAGGTTACTGTTAAAACCGAATCTACCTTCTTCTCTTCCTCCTCGCACTTGGAAATACAAGTGGAACAGGAAGTGTAGCAAACAGTACATTTTTCTCACGAACGAGCTTGCAACCTAAGTACTCATAGAAAGGCCGCAATGCCACAGCATTAATTCTTAAATCTTTGGCTATATCAGATGGATCACTACGAAAATCATCAGCAAAGAGAGTAAGCACCAACACATAGGTGATAAGAAGAGTTTTTTTCTCTTCCGGCAGCCTTTTTGAATCTGAAATGGCAAACATTGAAAAGAACTTCTGGGACAAGATGCCAGGAAACTTGTGATGCTTTGCCGATGATACACCATCCATAGAATGTTTATCCTTGAACTTAACAAGATGAGTAATGAATGAAAATATGCCTGCCAGCCTTTTCTTCTCATCTTCGTCCTAACAATAAAGCAGGTGAGTTTGGCACACTAGATAAGGAAAATATGAAACTGTTTGATCTAATACGATTCGAGTGTTCACTGATAATACAACGAAAAGATGATAATATGCAATTTTAAGCATTTAGTACCTGTATATGTTCCAATTTGTAGGATCTGTTGCAAACAAAGCTTGGATAAAGATCAGATGTCATTTCTGCTCCAGCTTCCATGAGTTCAAGAATATCCAAAAGATGATCCCACTCTCCTTTGGAAATAATCCTGTCTAGTGGATATGCCAACTGGGGTATTGTGGCATCTAGATCATGTGGTGGTATATTCCGACCACTGTCTGTGGTAACAGCTACTTCAAGAGCCTCTTTGTTTATTGCCCCGGCTATATCCCTGTCAAATTCCTCTTGATTTCCAGTATCTTCTTGTTGACGTAGGGAATCAAGCTTCCTAGCCTGGAAAGTAAAGACCAGAACTATATAAAAAGGCAATACTACTATTACGAAAGATTGATGACAAATTTATCTGGTCTTTCTTCTACATAGTCATGTACTTATTTGGAAGATATAGCTAACAATGAAAGCCAGCTTTGCTTTTCCCACAATTGAATGAAACAAAGATACACATAGATTAAGGAAACATATAACCTTTTAATTTGGAGTTCCCACTTTTATAGTAAGAAAAAGGTGTATTTTCTAAGTTAAAAACCTCATTCATTGTCTATAAAGTCACAAAATTACATCCAACATTCTTTACAATAAACTTTGGTAATCATTGCAAGACAAATTAATAGAGTCCACTGAACGTTACCATGACACTTCACAAGAATCAAGATGAAGTAGAGATGTCAAAATGAAATTGTTGGAGTTTGTACAGTAACCTCACTGATTTCAAATTCAAACCCAACTCTAATCTTCAATCTTACAACTTTTAAGCATGTTTAAGAAAAGACTACTTGTAGATATCAGTTCCTTACAAATACTCAACCACACTGAAAGCTGCTCCGGATACTCTGGCCATTCAATAATTTCAAAGATTTAAAGCATGATATCTTAGGCCTCATTTATTTACACTTAACAAAGGTCTCACTCAGAATAGTTCAGACCTTACGTCATTAGTGCATTTGTTTACATTAAGATTTAAGCACTTGTTTAGTCTGAATAGGTCTTAATCATTAAGATCTTGAACAAAATCTTAAGGTGTCTTCGGTATGAAGGAAAACATTTTTTTGAGTAAAAAGGGTGTATTCGATATGAAGGAAAACATTTTCCAGAAAAAAAATTTCCAATTTTCGCATGTTCGGTTGATCAAATATTTGGGAAAACATTTACCTAGGAAAACAAGCTCCTTAAAAATGAGGAAATGAGTTCCCTAATGAAAGTAGAGAAAGCAAGCTCTACTAGAGACATTAAACATTGATTGTGTACTTCAACCCCACTCTATCAACAATCACCCGATGCCACCAATACCACCTCTGCCGCTTTGCTATATGGAGAGCCCTAATGTCATTAACAAGGAGTGGAGCAAGATCAGGCTACCTTAAGCTCACTCACAAGATCTGTAGTAATGGAAGTCTCACCGTCATCAGCATCTCAATGGATAGGTTCCAGTAGCACATAAAGTTGAACATAAGGTCCAAATACATCTAAATTTTTTACTTGCTTTTGTTTTCATTATTAATGAGTCTGATGTTAAGTTTTATTAGTTCAGTTATCTTCAGGGACTAAACACGGTTGATTTAATTGAAGGTTATTTATGGCCAGTCAAGTAACATGGGGAAAAATAGAATTAAACAATAAGTCAAGGACTAAAATAGATGAGTTTTTGGAAATATAAGTTCAGAAAAAGCCGGGTTCAATTGATGCAGAGCTCTTTTATCATCATGCTATACTGTTCAATCAGTCAAATCTCTGTTTCGCCAATAGGGGACTATTAGGACACAAAAGGCACTAGCGATGACCCCCTGATTATTTTATCAATTATATAGCATGAGGTATCTGTGAGACTGTATAACACATTGTTAAGTCTTCAGGAAGAATTTTGATCAAAAGTTAATAATCTGCTACAAACAACAGAGTTCTTTAAGAGAAATGTCCGGGATATATACCCCTCTTGATGAAGACTTATATAAAGAAGTAACTATGCTAGGTGATCTCAGTACTTGTACTTGGAGAGTGAGATTGCTCACCAATGAGAGTTCAATTGCGTAAAACTAATGTTTGTATATTAAACTTAAGAATACCACCAACCAAAAAAGAAAACCACAATTGACAGTATACATACCAGTGATTCATAGAAGTTTCAACAGATAAGAACGCTTTCTGCTAAGTAAACAATAAAGGAACTTACAAGCTGATAATTTGGACATAGATATCTTCAAGGATTTAACAGGGAAAAATAAACAGAACAAATAGAGCAGCACCGAAATTCTGATGATCAAGTACACAAAATGGGTAAGAAAAGTGAAAAGGGAAGACAGCTGCTTGGTGAAAGAATAACACCAAATCTGAAGTCGAAAATAGAGAAGATGAAACTTTGTTACTTTCTCAAGAAAAAATGGAGAAGATGAAATTGAGAAGATAGACATGGGGGAATTGATTTCTAAAGACGGAAACTAAACAGCACAGCTCTTTGCCGAGACCAGCACATTAAAGATGCCTAAAGACATGACGTTGAAGACCAAATAGAAATTAGAAAAGGTTAGTTAATTATGACAAAAGGGTATTTAGCTTAAGTAGGTTTATTAAAATGGTATTTAGGTAATTTAACTTTTTAATTTGGGGTTCTTGCTTTTTATAATAATATACAGATAGATAGACCAACTTTTTCTCTTCCACGATTTATCTTTGTCATTAAACTAAAATCTACGAATTTCAATCAACTGAAAAGTAGAGAATCCACAATGTTTTTTATGTCGGTCAAGGATTACGGAAAATGGGAGGAGCGTACCTGTCGTATAGACTTCTTTGATGAGTACATTTGAGTTAACTCTCTCATTTTGTCATTCCTCTCTTCTGCAGTGAGTTCTTGCTTGGCTGTATCTAGATCTTCAGTTTCCGGTACTTCTGACCCTCTAACTCTAGGTTCCAACCTAATTATCTGTGATCATAAGCCAACAAATATGAAAGAGAATAAGATATTGAAACAGCTATTACACTCATCATCTGCTTAAAGTTAATGAAAATCAGGATATACGAGATCACCAAAGTTATGTATGATAGCCTAGATAATATCACAACTATTGGTTAGACAACAAACTGAGTTTATGTGTAAAGTAGAATACTCTCCAGTTTCTAAGCATTTCAAAATGGTACGCTCACTGAAACTTCCTTTGCAAGAACCCTTGAGCAAACAAATTAGCAACACATAACACTATGCAAATCAATGCCAAAACTCCCTGTTTAATGATCACATTCAACCAAAACTAAAAGAATGATATGGATCAATTACAATAAATATCCCATCCAATCATAATTCAAGTGGCATTCAATTTTAACAATTATAAGACTAGAACCAGTCATACCGTAACTTATTCACGCCATCATTTAATTGCTGTGTTAATCTAATAATATCTCAGCTGCTGTGGCTGGGATTGGATTTTATTTTCATTCAAGTGGATTTGAGAAAAGAAAAGGACATAATAATGCAAAAACGATTCCATTCTTTATTAAACATCTACATAAGATCAGACGAAAGAGCCAATTGCCAAAACTTACTCTGCCCAGTTATAGACAGAGTACCAAAATACCTTCTTTTTACCCACCAATCAAACAAAATATCCTTCAGAGCCATTTACTTTGTTTACTATAATGGTGAATATTTCTATGAAAAGGCTCCTTTTTTGATAACCGAGGTGTCCAGGCCAACATGTGTGCACCTCGACTAAGGTAACTCTGTCCACCAAGGCCAAGGGTTAGGACTGATGGGAGGAAATCACCGAGTGCTATTTGTCTCTATAGGGGTTTGAACCTTAGAATTCTCAACTCAATTCATCCACCACTACGTCACACCTTTGTGTGCAAAAGTTCCTACCTTTTAACTCACCAATCAATTATAACTAACCTTCGGAATCGAAATCACCTTGTTTGCTGCAATAGTGATAAATCCTCAAATAAACTAGCTTCTTTTTACTCACCAATCAAACACAATAACCAGAGAGAAAGCAAATCTATCTTGTATACTAAAACATAAACAATTCCCCTAATACAAAAAATCACCTTGTTTGCTGCGATAGGAACAATCTTGAGAGTTTGAGTTTCCTTATCCAGTATCCCAAGCGAGTAAGTACACAACTGAGCAGACGTCGCCTCGCCGGAATAATTAGTCCCAACAAAATCGACCTGTGACCCATTAGGGCTCACCACAAGCTGTAACCGATTATTCCTTTTAACATTCCTATATAACTTAGTACTCAATTCCTCAACACCGTCGTTGTTTTTCCTTAAAGGTGCATAACCTGACGGAAAATAACCAACAATCGGAGAAATCGTATTAGGATTTTCAGCGATTGTTTCCATTGTCACAGTATGCGTCTCCTTCTTCTTCTTCTTCTTCGTCTTCTTCTTAATCGATTCGCCCATTTTGCCTTCTACTTCGCTAGGGTTTTGGTCCTCTAGTTTCTTCTTCTTTTCTTTGTGTTTAACCATAGTTGTTCAAGGAAGGAATGTGAAGAGCGATAAACTTTTAAAGCATAAACCCTACTGTAATAAAATGAAAAAAAATTAGTTGAGGAATTATTAAAGTGGTCCTTCTAATATAGACTTAGCAACTTTAATCCTTCACTCTATATTTACTAAAAATTGAGCACCTTTATCTTATTTTGTTAAAACACTCCGGAGCCGTTTGGTAGGATGTATTAATTGAGATAGTCCTTGTATTAAAATTTAGTCCATCCAATACAGTGTTTGGTTGCATAGTTCAATTCAAACACACCTAATACATGGATAACTTAACACATCATATGTGGTCTTATTTAATACCTAGGATAGCTAGGGATTACTAATACAATGCTTATTAATACTTGGATAAGACAATAAAATGTTTAAACTACCCCTCAATTTCTTTATATAGCTTAAGAATTGGTAAAGAAACGTCCTATTTCCCAGCTAAATAGGCCTAAATATTATCTAATTTTGTACTTCGCTTTTACAATTGCGGAAATAATAGTTCAGCAATCAAATTTTGCTTCCAATTAAAAAATAACATCTTTTTTTTCCTAATTTACTAGGTGCTGACATATGTGATTTGTCAAATTAACATATAACTTTTTATTAGGCAATAGAGTGTCATCTGTGTTACACATAGATTGAAGAAAATAATGTCTTTGCCATAAATTTGAAACACCAATTTTTCTGTCTCACGTAATGTATGGTTAGTAGTGACTAGAAGTATTGCTTGTTCTACGTAGTCCTAGGCAATTATATGAAATAGAAAATTTCATAATAATTCAAGGATATAATTGGAAATAAGGTTTTTGTAGACTTGTAAACCAAACACAATACTAGGTGGGAAGCAATGAACCAAACACTTGATAAAAAGTAATCCATGCATTACTAATCCATGCGTTATTGATATTTGTACCAAATGACCCCTCAAGAGCTCTCTAATCTCTAATCGCTAATATATAGAAGAGTCTAGGAAGCAGTTGTTCGTCAACATGGCTGCTTCCTAGTTAAGGGCAATTTAGTAATTTACTGCAGAACTTTGCTTTTAGTATGCCTTTGTTGTTTGTACAATCAGCTTTGAAAATTGTGCATTTCATAATTTTTTTTCGTTAATTCCTATTGTGTTTGTGTTGTACATGATTGCACTACTCTTTTAAAGTTTATTTTATCCCTTTTTTGCATTTAATTTACAATAAATTCAGTGGTGCTCTTCGGTAAATATACTGACTTATGAGCCTCTTTCAATGCTTACAAAGGCATAAAAGTAGCTGATGTGAGAAATTACCCGAACCCCACACGTCCCATCACATATAATGTTTAGTAATATTGTAATGTAAAGTTGAAAAAAATAAAGTAATACTGTAGTAATTTTGAGGTTTTTTTTAATTGTGTTTGAAGAAAAATTATTATTTCAATTAGAATAAAATAAACTAATACTAAAATTTAAGATATTTTACCTTTCATTACTAGGACTATAATTTTACTAATAATACGCTTTTAATATTGTTCATTACTAAATATTTAAAAATATATATAAAAAAATTGATCAATTCTCGAAATTCTATCAATGTCATATAAATTGGGACAAAAAGAATAACATATCTTATTTTAAAATTTATGTAAGAAGTACTATAAATCATAATAATTAACAATTTAAAATATTTAAAAATCATATAAAAGATTTAATCGACTCTTCAAATTCCATTTATGCTACATAAATTGGAATATAGAAAGTAATATATATTATTTGAAAATGACGTTAAAAGTATCATAAGTCACAATAAATAATTAATAACTTGAAATTTCTAAAAATATATAAATATTTGACTGATTTTTCAAGTTTCATTCATGTCAAATCAATTGAGACATATAAAGCAATATATATTATATATGTACTAGCATGAGCTCATGTATCTAGATAAGGATAATTTGGTCATTTATTTTGTATTTTTTATTTTAATTTGTTTGTTTTACTTTTTCTTTAGCCTGGTATATATTTGAAAATTAAGTAAATAATATAATAAAGCACAACAATTAACAACTTAAATATTTAAAAGTCATATAAAATAATTTAATTGACTCTCGAATTTCTATTAGTGCCACATAAAATGGATTAAAGGAAATAACATATATTAGATAAAAATGACGTATAAGTATTATAAAGCTCAATAATTAATAACTTAAAAAACTTAAAAGATATAAAAAAAAATTGGTTGATTCTCAAGATTCTATCAATGTCACATAAATTGGGACATAAGAAGTAACATATATTAATTAAAAATCACGTAAAAGATACTATAGATTACAATAATTAACAACTTAAAATATTTAAAAGACACATAGAGAAAATTGATTAAATTTTAAAATTTTATATGTGTCATATAAATTGGGACAAAGGAAATTATATATATTACTTTAAAATTGTGTAAAAAACATTATAAATCACAAAGTATTAACAATTTAAAATATTTTTAAAAATCATATAAAAATTTGAATAACTTTTCAAGTTCCATTTGTATCACATAAATTGAAAAAAGTGACATATATTGGGCCCCGTGCTGGCACGGGTCCCGTATCTAGTTTTTAGAATAAAAGTCTTGCTCGGATATTACAATTAGGGGTGTACAAGCAAAATCGTAAAATCAAATTGAATCGACGAACCAAATTAAATCAAAAAAAAAATCGATTTGTGGTTTGGTTTGGTTGGTTTGGCGTTGAAAAAAAAAACCGACCACTCTTGGTTTGGTTTGATATTAAAAAAAAAGTCAAACTGAACCCAAATCAAACCGACATAATATATATATAATTTTATTTTATTTATAGATAAAAAATATTAATTATAATCTACTTTGTTAATATATTTTTAGTTAGTTTATAGTTTTCAATGTTTAGATATGTTATTTCAAATTTGGGCTTGTAAAATTTTGTAAATATTTTAGTTTGTATTCAGATCGGAAGTTACAATTATATTGTTATAGTTTTTCATATTCGAAGTTAACAATTTACTTTGTAAATATTTTGTTTTGTATTCAGTTTGACTATAGCATTTAGTCTTATTAATTTAACATAATGAACGTTGATATTTCAATAAAAGTATTTTGTACTAATGTGAATTATACCGTCTTTTCGAAGATTTCTATTTATTTAATATTTTTAAAGTTTAGCTTATCACACAAGTAAGTGAAAATATATTTGATCTCTTTTTCAAACACCGTATAGTTGAAAAAAAATCGAAAGAACCGACTAAAGCCGAAACCAAAAAATCCGACTTTATGTGGTTTGATTTGGTTTTTTTTTAGATTTAATATGTTGACACTCAATTTTAACCCTCCTTTCTTCTAATTTATTATTTTCAAGCTTCTAAATTAATAACATATCAAATTATATTCTTACTACAACGATTATTTATCGTTACTATTGTTATCGTTGTGTCACATTTCTATAATTACTACTAAAATTATATGTTTTATTATTGAAATTACTACTATCACTTTTTATACCTCTTTTTCTTAAATAACCGATTGTCGACATTTTATTTCAAGTTTTGTATTTATTAAATTAATAATAAGTTCATATTTTGTATCTATATTATATAATTTAATTTTGTAAATTAGTATTTATCATCATATCATATATATTGTTTTAGTTATTAAGTTAGAAGTTTAAAATAATTGAAAGAAAGAAAGAAAAGGAAAAAAGCCTCTAATCAAACCAAACTTTTCAGCCCATATCTTATATCAAAATTTGTCCAAAAAAATAGCCCAAAATTAGGCCCAAAGTCACATTTCACTCATCAGTAAAATGCCTCAAATCTTAGAATCAAATTAGGTCTTTCTTTTCTCTGAATGTCCGCTCGTTTTCCTCCACAAATGGCTAAAGTTTCAGGTCTCTTTCACGTTTGGCAGAGGCTCCTCTCCATTTTCCTACAAACTTCGATAACCTCATCAACTCTCCTCATTTCGCTCTCTATGTGGCAGATTCATTCAATAAAAGGCCAAAAGACTTCTGAAATTTTTGATGGAGATTCACCAAGCAGAGGTTTGAAATTCAAACGGCCATTTTCTCAATCGAAATCCCGCCCAAAACTTCAATCCACACAGGAGAGGTAACCAGCACTAGGCAAGCCCGGTGCGACAAGCTCGACCCAGAAGGCAAATCCCTTGCTTTCGCTGGCAAAGGCTACAGTGTGTTAACCGACTAACAAACTAGCACGTCCGACTCACATGGCCACTAACCAAACTAACGGACTTCTTTATTAATTGGCACATATCAATACTTCCCCCTTGACACCATCCTTGTCCTCAAGGATGAAAGGAAGGAGACTGTTGAATGAATAACAAACTAGCACGTGCGACTCACATGACCACTAACCAAACTAACGAACTTCTTTATTAATTCCTAATTCACCTTTAAAATAATTAGGTGGCGACTCTTTAAAATAGCATCAAGAATTATCAATATGTTGTACACCGTTTGGACCTAGTGTTAAAATGGGGTATAACATAATAAACCGACATAATTGGTTTAGATTTTTTTTAATGAAAAATCAAACCAAACCGACCTATGTACACAGAAGAAATTAAACATGTAATTAGTGAAATTTTGTTTGTTGCTACTTAAATATATGTATGTGTATGGAGTAATTAGAGTTGGTTTCAATATGTTAGTTTTTGATTTAATTGAGTTGACAGTTGAGGCTTTCTTGCTCTTATACTTGTTGTAAGGCCAATGAGATCAGAAAGGAGGAGGTTGGATTCTTCCTTTTATTTGTATTGATTCTAATCGCAATTTTTACTCTATTATGATACCTTCCTCTGTCGCAATAGAATTCGATAATTGAGATGACTTCGCTACACTTGTTTATAGTTGGAAATTTGCTCTAGTGCTATTGATTTTACACCAGATTAAAATCAAATCCTAGACAAAGCATATAGGTAGGAACGCACTAATCCAAGCTCAAATATCAAACAGTACGAATTAAATATGTGGAAGCAACGAAATAGACTAGAGATTAAATAAGATAGGATTACCAAGACTTGAAATAGAAAGGGAGAGTTAGGGCCATTCACGGTTTGGTTTTTCACTAATAGAAAATCAAATCAATTAAGTCATTTTTTTTAACCAAAAGCAAATCAATTAAGTCATTTTTTCAATTGTTGGAATCAAATCAAACCAATTAAGTCAATCAGTTTTTTTTAGAATACAATATATGATAATATACTTTCAAGCACGTTTTAGGTTGACCACATTCCAACATAACACTACCAAAATCAATTAGTCTTTAAGAAAAGAAGAAAAATATATATGTATACATTATATTAATCGAGTTATTCATGTAGCTTCCTTTAAAAATTCGTATGCATTGTCCATAAATTTAGCCATTCCTAAAAATATAATAAAATTGTACAAAAAATTAATGATTTAGTAGTGATTTACCAAGATATTTTGATGACTAGATTAAAAAAATGATAATTATTAATTAAAGAAGGGCTAAAAAAAATTTGAACATAAAATCGATTCTTGACCTCTAGCGGCAATCCAATGCATCAGAGCTCATTTGGACAAATTTATAGCTTATGACTAGTAAGCTAAAAGTAAGTTAGAAATTTTAATTTGTAATTGTTTTATTACTATTATTTTGATTTAAAAATAAGTGTTTAAAAAATTATTTTTTAAAAACCAAATACTATAAAAAAATTTTATAATTACTTAAAATAAATTAATCCAAATCCAAATGCTATGTTATAAGTGTGAGGCCAAATCTTATCAAGTCGTATATAAAATTGAAAAAATAAAACTTCTGAATGAGACTATTCTCTTTTTTAGTTAGGATAAATTCAATAAATCGACTAAGTGCCACAATTCAATGCAATTTGTGAAGGTTAGAGAAACCCAACTATATCATCACAAATTTAACCCTTTTTTAATAGTGAACTTAAACGATTGATTGGAATTAATAATAAGTTGTAGAAAGAGATAGTTTGTTGATCAAAGATAACAAAATTCTCTACGAGCTGCAAATATTTAAACATTTTTTCCAATTTCAAACAATTGAATGTCATATTTCAAGTCCTTGAATTTAAATTTAAATCAAAATGAATTCATAAAAATTTAAATTCAAGTTCAAAGACTCTTGAATTTATTTTTAAAGAGAAGAATCTAATAAATTATAAAAATTATACCATTTACTATCTTTAAAACGAAAAATAGAAAAAATGTCATTAAACTATGTGAAAGAAATAAAAATATCTCCTATTTTTACTAAATAGGTAAAAAAAATTCGAATATATATTATTTCTGTTTTTTATAAACTTCTTGTTCCTAATAAAAATATTACTTTTAAAGAATCATATTTTTGTTTTCTTTCTCTTAAAACCAATTTAACTAATAAAAATGTAGGAAATATTTTTCTTCTTCTTAATCTCATTTTATCATTTAAAATAGAATAACTTTATGTACGATTTTAACGTATAATATATGTCATATAAAAGAACATAGTAAATCCATTATTAAGTTCTAATTATTTAGATAACGATAAAAATTAATTATAATAAAATGAGAAATATTTTGTTTATTTTAATTTAAGTAGGACAAACATTTGCTAATAAAAAAATATTATTAAGAAAAAAAATGTGTTCAAAAGAAAATAAATACTTAATATATTTATTTTTAAATGGACATTTTTTGCTTAACAAAAAGAGTATTTTTGAACCAAAGTATAAACTGAAGACATTTTTATCCATTTCACATAGTTTAAGGACATTTTTTACTCTTTTTCATGTTCAAAATAAAATATTATTTTTACCAAAGAAAAAAATAATATTCTTATAATTTTTTTTTTGCGATATTGTAATGCAAGATATTATTTGATGAATGAGTTGTATCTTTGAACTTTGAACACGTGGCAGAATAGGGGGCGTGGAAGACAATTGACAAATTGAAAGGCTAGGCTTCCAACTTGGCATGCATGTAAATAAAATATACTTTTGGGAATGTAAAATTATAATATATACTATATAAATAAAGAATATTCCAATGAAATATTCTCTCTTCCCCCTTTACCCTTTTTATAATTTATTTTTTGTTTTATCGTTTACCGGAGTTCTCATCTTTTTACTTAATTCAAGCTCATAATCTTAGAATTGAAAGTGGAGACTATTTATCCCACATATGTAACTAAATCAGACAATGTCATTATTAGTTTTGTTGCATAGTGATTAGTTTGAATAATATGTGTTTAATTAAAATTTAATTTTATTATTATAAATGAAAGATAAATTTGATTTAATAGAGAGAAATTTGAAGTATTTTTTGACCATTTTTAGAACTCTTTCTGTTTTAGTTTGTTTTTTTTTTCTTTTTAATTTTAATTTTATAGATGATATATTTAAGATTACAAGAAAAAATTTTAAAAATATTTTTCAAAATTTATTTTCTTAAACCCAAAATCAGACTGAATTATTTTACCCTTTTTGTAAAAGAAAATACTGAAAATGATTATTGTCACATTTCATGTTGTAACCTAATAAAAATATACGTAGAGCATATGACAAAGCGGACCGCTTTAATTCAAGACAAAAAAAGAAAAAGCTCTACGTAAATAAACCAGCTTCTCTGTTCTCTTTCATCTTCACTCACTTTTGGCGTTTCTGTAATCTCCGGCGGCCGGCCGTACACGGCGGAGGAGGAGTAGAAAAGATGGATCTAGAAAGGTTAGGTGGGCTGTCGATGCATATAATCTTATCGAAATTGACGCCACAAGATGCTGCATCGGTAGCTTGTGTTAGCAAAAGGTTTAGGAATTGGAGCTCTGATGATTTGCTATGGTCCAAATTCTGTGCTGATGATCTTGACTTATCTTCTCCAATTGACCCACTTGGAAATCCCATGCCGTCTTTCAAGGTATAGATAGATAGCTACTCAATTTATGCAATTTAACTGAGGTTTTAGTTGAAAGTAGTGTTTTTCGTCCTAAAAAGAATAATGGGTTAGGTTATGAAGGTCGAGAAATGCGAATTTTAGTATCGGAATTTAGACATTTCTTAATTATTTGTTTGAATTTGAAATTGTAGTATTTTTTTTCATAACTGTGGTGTCCGGGCTAGTTTGCGTGCCTTTACTAATTCTACGGGATACCTCCCACATTCTACTTACTAGCAATTCTATCCACCAAGGTTAGAATAGATGGAAAGAAATCACTTAGTGTTTTGTTGCTGTGAGGATTTGAATTGAGACCTCATGGTGCTCAACCCGCTTTATTGAGCACAAGGGGTCATACCCTGGGTGCTTTTCAGAATTAGAAATATAAAGGAAATTTCTGAAAATGTGATGATTTATAAACTGTTTGACTTATCAGATGGTGATAGGGTTCTATAAAACGGGACGCAGGGTGTAAAGAATTGCAAGTGATTGGCACTAAGGGTGTGGCCTAGTGGTCAATGAAGTGGTTGAGAACCCTGAAGTTTCAGGTTCAAAACTCAATGGATACAAAAAGCACTAGATGGATTCTTTTCATTTGTCCTTGGTGGATAGAGTTATTGCGGAGCTAGGTGGGGGTTCGTGGGTTTGGACGAACCCACTAGCTTTTTCGTAGACCCTATATTTTATTAGAAAATTAAATAAATATATGTAGATTAACTTGTAAACCCCCCTAACAAAATTGATTTAGAACCCTCAAACTCCTAATCCTGGCTCCGCCTCTGCTACCTGTTGTTGGAGGGACGTGGAAGGTATCTTGTGGAATTAGTCAAGGTGCGCGAAAGCTGGCCCTTTGTTGGTGGGAGGTGGAAGATATCTTGTGGAATTAGTCGAGGTGCGCGAAAGCTGGCCCGGACACCACGATCATAAAAAAATACAATAAAAAATTGCAAGTGATTGTAGCATTCTTGAGCTAATAATTTGCTTGCTGTGTGCATTCCTTAAACACTTCTGACATCTTGGCATGTTTATGTTGTTTACTTAGGCATCTTATCAAACATGGCGGGAGGATTTTAATCGGTACCCATGGCCCTTGGTTACTCGAGTTAAAAGATGTTGGGACAGGCTAAAAGAGTGGCTAGCTATAAATTTCCCTGAAGTTTTGTCTACATTGCGTAAAGGTGCATCTGAGGAAGAAATACTGGAGTTGGAGAAGAGTTTGAAAGTAAAGCTGCCTCTACCTACTAGGGTTCTCTACCGGTTTTATGATGGTCAAGAACTAACAAGTGAGGAGTCCAGTGGAAGCGTGCCTGGGAATTTATTAGGTCTCATGGGAGGCTACTGCTTTTATGACCATCTGGTGAATGTATCTTTGTTGCCTTTACAACAAATGATAATAGAAACTAAAGAAATTATCGGACATATCGGACTCGGCAATCGATCTAAGTATGTTGTTGTAGCAGCCTCTTGCGGTTATAATGAAAAGGTTTTCTTTCTGAACTGTTCCACTGGTCAACTTAATGTTGGTACAAGGAATCTCACAACTGATGGAGAAATGATTCCTTGTGTACCGAGTACCTTGATAAGTTCGGTGCATAATGTAAAAGGAACTCAACCCCAAGATGCCATGCTATTGTGGTTAGAGGAACATGTCCGTCGCTTGCAACATGGCATGATCAAAGTCCGTAAAGAAGGAAAAGTGAGAAGTATCAATCTTTTTCCAGAAGAGCCTCCACTTTGTTCTCTTGCTGTTACAAATGGTGTAAAGGTAATTGTTTTGATACCATGGAACAAATGAACATTGCTCTTGTCAGTTGTTTCTGGTTATAATTCCATTCTGTAGACTAGACTGATAGATAAATCATGACAGGTCCGCGCTTCTTCTGTGTTCGTCCCAGAATTCAGTACCACTCAAGATGGATATGAGAAGTTTTTGTTTGCTTATTCTATCCGCATGTCTCTTTCACCTGAAGGATGCATAATGAATGGGATGACCTTCAATTCTTGCCAACTATATTGGAGACGTTGGATCATCCGCTGCAATGATAATGTTGTAGATGATGTAAATGGAGAAGCGGTGATAGGAAAGGTATCATTTTCGTTAAGTTTTTTGATGAGGAAACCACCCTTATTAATTAAAACGTTGAGCTTCTGCTGTTGATCATGTTTCTTTCAACTGTTAGCTTGTTAGCAAGTTCTTAGTGGGTACCTCTCTCATGCGAAGTGCCAGTATATTTTTTTTCTTTTCCAAAGACAACAAAGAATCTACTGCCACTTGGGGATCTTCCATTTTGTTTTACGCTCAAGCTAAAGAAATAATAATGATTTGCTTTTTTTCTGAAAAGGAAAACAAAACTTGCTGGAAAGAAATTATAGACGAGATGATATTCTTGTTGATCAGATTACATAAAGGACTTACTCAAATAATATTTTCTGTAATAACCTAGTTATATAGCTATCTTGATTTTGGGGAAGGATGATTATGCATAAGGTTATGAATCAGCCTCTTTGCTCTTCTGCTGTCAAACTACAGAAGCTGTAGAAATGATGGAAAGACAGCCCTAAAAGAGACACACAAACTCTCATGAAGTGTAGGAGTTCAGGCTTTCATAACCGGGGTTTATGGAATTACAGATAATATAGTTATGATAGGAATGATAAATAGGTTTTATTTGTGCGATAACTTTCTTTGGTTTTCTTTTATATAAGAAACGAAGCTACTAAGGAAAAAATGTATTTTTGTTTAGCCTGGAACGTCATAGCAAATGACACTGCTCTAGTTGAGGCTGATATTTATGTGGTCTTTTCAGTTCATGACGAAAATGGATGTGCTCAAGTCAGTTGGGAAGTATCTTTACATTGATCTAGTAAATCAGTTAAGATGTGTTAAAGAAATATGGAAACTAGATATTTGTTTGATACACAGAGAGAGAGAGGGAAAACCATTTTAAGCTAGCTGTCAAATATTTACTTTTATGGCCCAAAATGAAGTTCTGCTGGATCTCTTTTTGGACAGCATGTCAAAGTCCTCAAATTTCCCTGTCAAACTTCTGCAGAATAAATTAACTCAACTTAAACATCAATGAACTCCTCCCTTGATGAACAGCTCCAGGCTCTTTTCCTTCCCCAGTGGCCAGGGGTGGAAAATGGTGGGGGATGATTGAAGGGTGGTTGGCTTTTATTTTTCTATAACGATTATGTGATTCTTCTCTGTATTCTGTTGACCTGAATAATTTCAACCTTTATCAGTATAGTGTTTTGAGAATTGAGATGAAATCAGAACACAACAGAAAAAAAAGAGCACAATGTTGAGGGTGGAAGTGTTGATAAGAAATGGTGGTGGGAAAACTCTTCTGTTGTAGATAGTTTTTGACCCCATATAGGAGTGGTGTTAATGAAATGACTATTTGATTTCCTTCATCAAAGAATGAAATGATACTTGATTTCACAAAAAAAGAAAAGAAAAGAAAGAAAGAGTAGATGTCAAGGAAACATGTTTGTATATTGTCAAAAAAACGAAAGGACAAGCAGATTCCCTTGTGCTCATTTACCCCACTCTTTATAGTGTTACTTGCTCCTTTAGCTGCACCAATGAACTCTTTTGACCAATATCCAAAGCTTGATGAGCTGCTTCTTTTTTCCCTGAGATAGTTTAACTATGGGAGCTGGTGCCTTAATTTTATATTATAATGTGCATTATTGTACAAATTGCCTCAGCCGCCGTTTGTACCGGAGATTATCTAATTTTTTGCGCTTCTGATGATACTTGCAGTTTCCATTGCTACGACCAGGGGAGGAAGAATTTGTCTATGAGAGTTGCACTTCACAAGCAAATTCACCAGGCTCGATTGAAGGATCTTTTACTTTCGTACCTGGAAGGTATGTCACAATAATCACATTACTGCAATTGGTACACCATCAAAATGACATTCTATCGGTTGTTCCCTTGTTAATGAGTCATTACACCTTCACATGCACCCTAGTATGGATGGTAATTGCACTTTCATGTATATACCCTTTTTGCATGGCCAACCTGTAGATCCTAATCCGACAGATTCTTATTTTAATCCTGAAATGATACAATGGTTATGCACTCTTACTAGGACTCTTAGCTTCATAGAAGACATTTCTTGAATCCCCACCCCCTACCACCACCACCCCACCACTCACCCACCTTCTCAAAAGAAGGCATCAGTGATCTAGTCGAATAGCAACTTCAAGTATGTGTCCTTGGAGTGACATGATTTGACCTGAATAATCAGGTGAGCATTTTCTAGGCTTTTAAGTTGTAGGGCAAAGTCGGTTTGGTGTGTTCGAGCAGAACTAACCATATTGATACAGTCATCCAATTGTTATATTTTATAACAGAAAAAAATAAGTAAAGTTGGCCATGTGTTTTTTCATTTGATTGAAGGCAATACTCAGATTTGAACTAGGAAATTAGGATCTGCTTTTCATTCTAATGCTTCTTGCAGAATTCTTGTATTAGGCTGATTGATATTAAGCCTCATCCGTCATGGTCTTCCTGCTGCATACTTCTCTTTCTGCCTCTATTATATTTTAAGAATGGCTGTTTGATAATAAGATTTTCCTCTTCGATAAATGATTAGCATGGTCCCTGATCAAGGATGACATGCACAAATCGAGATCTGGTTCAAATTTCTGATGATTAAGAAAAAAAATTTCCATTTCAGTAAAGGATTCATTTGCTCTCACAAACCAAGTTTGGAGAAAAACTTGATATTTCAGAGCCTAATATGTTTTACAAAAGCATGGTCAAAAGCTTTCGCAATGTGATAGTATTGCACTTTATTGAAGCTGGACTATAGTAACCTTCAAATTGTAGGAAATCCTTTCTGCAGTGAGAATCTGAAACCTCCAATGCTGTATCCTTGGTACAGAGGATTCTACTTTTGCCTATTCATTTTTATCCTTTTGTAGCGAAATTCGTGTGTGTTATCACTTTATGGTTCTCTTTACAAAATTTAATTGGTTGTTACTTTGTGATGGTTTTTTTCTTTTTGTATATAGAGCAGTGTACGTATTTGAAAGAGTTGGGGTTACTTTTTTTCTTGGCTGGATACTTAGAACATTACTGTATGTTCCCTTTTTCCGCAGATTAGCAGATCCAAAAGGTAGTCCGTTCGAAGCTGTGGTGTCAAGATTTCCCCTTATGGTGCCGGACTATATTTTCTGATGGAACTCATTCGAAGTCCACTCTTCTAAGCTTTGCAGTTGTTTTTGTAGTGAATAAGTGCTATCTTGCTCCTGTTATAGTTAATGTCTGAATTTTTTCCTTTCCCCCCTTCCTGTTGTGCTTCTTTGGTTTACTGTTTTGTTCTTTTCCTGTGAGAAGAAAGTTATTTGGACTCCGGCCAACGTACTGTTTTGTAGAAAAAGATATAACATGTAATGCCAAACTTTGCTGTTGTGCTACCCTTGCTCTTCCCTGTGCCCTGACTATTCATTTGGTTGTGTCAAAACTGGTACACACTTGCAAATGTTGTGAACAAGGAATGCTCTATATATAGTGTCAGCTATAAATTTTGCCTCAAGAGTTAATGCCAAAGCCACAGGATTATGACCTAATCAGATTTCCAACTACAATACGTGACAGACATGCCAATATTTCTGTTGAAAGAAAATAGATGGAATTCAAAACCTGACCATATGGAATTGGACTCTTTCTTGTTTACTACTACTTCAATTTTCTGATAACAAGGCATCAAGCATGAATTGGCTTGGTTACACAATGACAAATGTAACTTACAGTTGTGCCTCATCACTACAATATCCAAATATGTCCAATCTTATTAGCAATTAAGAGTTTTTAGCCAAAATAGTCCCTTATTTAAGGAAGTAGGTCTAGTTTGGTCCTTTAAACATCACTCTGAGCATCCTGAGTCCCTTGAGTTTGCTGAAGTGGAGCACCTTTGGTTCAACTAATAGAATAAACTTAAAAATTATTGATTACTATTTTTTTTAAAAAAGAAAAAAAGAAGCAAAATCAATTGACTTTCGGTCTCTCTTTTTTGTGTCGAAAACCAAGTTTGATCATTTTTTAGTTTTTCGATTTTTGGTGCCTAAAAAATCCCATTGAGTCGCTCGATTTTCGATCGATTCAAAAGTTGATCAATTTTGTTGTATATTTAATATTGTTTTTGATAGTCATCGTTAGTTTTAGAATTCATATGTTAGTTGGACCAAAGATGTTTTGCTTTGATAAATTTAATGGGCTAAAGGTGCTCAAGGTCAAATTAAAGGACCAAATCAGACCTATTTCTATAGATAAAAGGACAATTTTGGCTAAAAATTCAGCAATTAACACTAAACAAGTTCAATATTATAACACTACTATAATGTTTGAATGTTAATTTCCCGCCACTCCTTTTTCTTGGGTATGCTTTCTCATTCAATATTTTTGATGTTTAAGAATAATTTTGTTCCCTCCTTTGTCTGAAGAATTGTTTAAATTCCTTTTTATTTAAATAAAAACGCTTAAATTTGGTTTTAAGAAAAATTGATCGAGGAAAACAGAATTAAACATGAACGTGTTTAATTTTTTTTTTTTAGGGTAAACACACATAAAAAGGAAATAATTAAATGAATAAGCATACAACATAAAGTTTGAAAATAATCTAAGAGTTAATATATTACCATGAGAGAGAGTCTTTATCTTAATTAAGGATTTTGAGTTTAAGGAAAAATATATAATTATTTTTTTAAAAAAGTACTTTACTCTTTTAGTATATTTGTGTATTTTTTTTAAAATTGATTAATCAGATTAGTAGATTTCGAACGAGTATTAAACTGGAAATTTTTTATCATATGAGCAGTTGAAATCACAATAGCCTCACATTCTTGTACTTAATTGAACTTCAAGCTGTATTATACGTGACAAAAAATTATATTATTTCTTCCATCTCATATTAGTTATGTATTATTAACAAATATTTTCTTCATAATAATAATAACAATAATCATTTTTCAATGCATTTCTCAAAATATTGAATTTATTATATTCAATATACAACAAAATTGTAATTCTATTTATTGTTACTTAAGGAATGTTCAAGTCAATAATAAACAAATAAAGTTGGATAAAGGAAGAACTTGTCAAATATTTACATAATCAAAATTTTCTAGATTGGTTTTAAAATTAATTTTTTGAAAGTAATAATAATAATTACATCGAAAAGAGTTAAACATAAATGAGTAAAAAAACAAATTTTTATTTTAAATGTGTGAAAGGAAATATGATAACTAATATATAACGACAAAAGTAACCGTATTCTCAACACGCCCCTGATTTTTTTTCATTGATCAAATACTTGGCGGTTAGAGTCGATATCAAACTCTCTATATGCTCTGATACCATGTTAAAGTGTGTGATCATCTTCTCTATTTACAAAGATGCGAAAGAAAATATGACACATAATATATGATGGAGAGAGTACCATTTTCTTGTTTACCAAGGTGTGAAAGGAATTGTGACAACTAATATACGACGGAGAGAGTAACTTTTTTTTAGCAGAGACCATATGATAAACAAAAATATAATTTCGAAGCGTCTGAACATGTCCTCCCTGTCCGAATTTATAGTATTTCCATTCTCACACAGATTTGACTCTTCCTTTATCGTCTCTCTTACAAGCTTTTCCCTTTTCTCTCTCGCATGTGATAAAGCTGCTTCATTCTGCTTCCCCGTTCACATTTTCCCTTTTCTGCAGATCTAATTTCAAAGCTAATCGAAACCGTGTAAGAATTTACCCCTTTTCTCCCTTTTTTTTTTTTTTTCATAAACAAATAACTTCATATTTATTTTGATGTTTTTCATTTATTTGATAACCCATCTCGTTGATTTGTTGCCTATACTTTTGTTTTTGACTGTGTGTGTTAAATTGAGAAATGGGTTTTAAATTTCTTTGATCTTTGAATTCTGGGTTTGTGTTTTTTCTTGAATCTCTGTTGTATAGAGTTTTTATTTATCGGAATTCCATCTTTGTTTCATAAAGTTTTGTTGGGCTTGCTCATTTTTTGTTTTTGCTGTTTTCAATTTTTCAGGGGAAATTGATCTGGGATAAGCTTGCTTTGGTATTTGCGGAATCTACAGGGTCTCAGCAAGGGGTTTTATGTTCCATTGTAGCTAAGTTTTGTTAAATTTCTTCGGTTTCGGTGGAATTTGAATACCCCATGATTTTAAACGCAGAGGAAAAGCAACTTGTATTGTGAGTTTATGGTTTTCTATAAAGTTCTTGCTTTGACCGGGAAAAGTATCATTATTTGTTGATTTTTGGGTTTCTGTTATTAAGGTTCTTGAATTTGGAGTATATATATGTGTGGGATGTTGGGTTTGTCTCTGTGCTGTTAACATTTGAAGATTATTAATCTGAAGGGTTGGGGTTTATTCTGTTTGGATTTGGAGGGCTTGTATGGATAAGGATAAGTCTTCTTCAAGCCACGTAGGAGGTTCGTTGCCTCCATCCGGGAGATACTCATTATTTTCACCTCCTGGTAGTAGTTCCAATGTAAAGTCGGAACAACCTGGATTAGTAAATTTACCTCCCTTAGGACCTGGAAATGCTTCAGATTCAGGTCATTTTGGTCATGGTTTGTCGGCAGATTCAAGCCTGTTTAGTCTTGATATAAGCCGAATGTCTGATAACCCACCGAGAAAATTTGGTCATCGACGTGCCCACTCAGAAATTCTTACTCTTCCTGATGATATTAGCTTTGATAGTGATCTTGGTGTTGTTGGACTAGATGGGCCGTCTCTGTCAGACGAGACTGAGGAGGACATCTTATCAATGTACCTTGACATGGATAAGTTCAATTCTTCAACTCTGTCTTCTGAATTCCAAGTGGGCGAGTCTTCTTCAGCAGCTCCAGGTTCATCACAAACACCAGCAATGGCTTCAGGAACAAATAAAGTTGCTCCTACTGTTAGTGAGAAGCCAAGAGTTAGACATCAGCATAGCCAGTCCATGGATGGTTCAACTACAATCAAGCATGAGATGCTCATGGCAGGAGTGGAAGATCCATCTTCAGCTGAAACTAAGAAAGCCACCTCTGCCGCAAAGCTTGCTGAACTTGCTCTTATTGATCCTAAACGTGCCAAGCGGTAAGGCTTTATATGGAAATGTTGTTGCTCATTTACTATAGCAGTCTCTTTCACATTATTTTAGCTTGGCCTTGCCATTGCATTTTGCTTTACTGGTACTGCTTAGGATGAAACCATTATGTGGAGGTCTGGTGGCAGACTAGAGTGGCCTGAACTATGAGCCCCCTAAATGTGTTCTGGATGTTTAAAAAGGTTTTAGATATTATGCTACATTGTTGTTTTATGAAAGCCTGCTCTGTTTTGATGATAATCATTCATTCTGCTGGTGGTTAGGCATTTTATCTGTATTTTTCCTAGCTCCTTGAACCTTTTGTTTTTTGTTTAATGAAGCAGTTCTGTGATTGAACTTCTAAAGGTCTGCCTGCGGCTTCTTCTGTCATCTTTTCCTGTTCAAAGGCTGAAAGACTGTGAAATTATGATAGTTACAGGAAGGAAAAATTAAAAAGAATGGACAGACCAGGCCATTCTGTCCCTCTACTCTATCTGTCCCAACAAGTTGTTCCTGCTCCCCCGAGCATTTCATTTCTATTTCTTGTCCTCTCCAGCTCTTCATTGAGCCTACATCTGAACAAGCTCAGCTCCCCAAAAGTTGTAGTTCATTTATGATGTGTTCAAATCCACCTCTCAATAACAAATTCCTGCTTTCTTGGCTCCTCTAATTTACCTAAGGTTGACCTCTCTTGTTGGCGATGGGGGCCCACTGCCACCACTGCCCCTCCCTTGCCTTCTAGACAATTTAAATTTATCCGCAAGAGAAGGATATGACCTAGTGGTCAATGATGGGGGTGCAAACTCTGGAGACCGGCCCTAACAGAGACAAAAAGACAGTAGGTGATTTCTTGGCCTTTGCTTAAGCTTTGCTGGCTGTGTACCCAGTACGGTGGAAGATAGCAAGTATCCGGTGAAATAGTCGAGGTCCCGGCATGCTTGCCCGGGCTCCACCTTTATGGAAAGAAATATATGAGATCAAAACTATGGCCCCTCCGAGGAGTGTGAAGCAGACAATTGTACTGGAGTGCTAATGAAGAGAGGTAAATCAATGGTGGTGCATATAGGGAGACTGTGATTGTCCGTACAGGATTAGAGCCTAATATAATTCAAATGGCAGTAGAAATTTTTCCTTATAAGGTTACTGGCTTGCACAAATTACAGAAAAGTTATGGGATTGCTCAATGTCTTAAGCTTGATTTGTTGTCCTAGTCAAACTGTTCTTTTCCGAGTCCCATGCTTTTTTTGCTCAGCGACTTAGTAGTAGGCTAGTAGCTTCATTATGCTTTTGTTTTGTGGGAAAGCTTAAATGTTGGTTCATTGCAGATGAAACTATAGAAGTACTTTAGTCTTGGTCTTTCTCCTGGTATTAAATTAAGGCTCCTTTTTTCTTTTCCTTCTCGTGTCCTTCTTTCTTAGCAAAAATATTAAATGGACTTAAGGGAACACATTACAATGTAAAGTGAGAAAATTTATTAATAGGAGCTGAATAGCAATAATGTTGTTTGTTTCGGACATCTAAGTTTAGCGACTATACTTGTAAATTAAAAACAGTCTTATTGAGTATTATCAAGTTGAGTAAAATAAAGACTTTATACTGCTATTATGCATGTTAACTAAAAACGGTTTTATAGAGTATAATCAAGATGAGTAAAATAAAGACTTCACACTGCTAATATGCATTAAATCAAATATCGAATACAAAATTGTTTACCAACTCCATGACTGGTAAGACAAATTATAAGAACAATGAACACGTCTAATCACCATTACAAATAGAAAATTATTTTGAAATCCTCGACACCAATCTATAAGAAAATACTCTTATTTCTTCTGCTCAAAAAGTAAATTATAGAAATTAGAAACTAGTACCATATGAGAACTGAGAAGTATAAAAAAATTATATACATGAAGGATGTATATTCCCAAGCTAGTGGTTCATTCGCTAAATCTATAAATGGAGAATAATTGGAACTTACAAAAAGGAACTTAAATTCGAGTGAAATTATGTATTGTTCTTTTTTATGACTAAAACATAAGAGCTAAAAGAATGAAGGAAGGGGCCCAGGGCTTAGTTCAAGTTGCAAAGATTGAGGGACTTGTGACTGAGGTCATAGCTTCAAGTCCTGCACCTTGCGAGCTAAGCACGTCATTTAAGTGGAAAAGGGTAGAGCCTGTTATTCCTGAGTTTTGAAGGCTGTTGGTCCTAAAGGTTGGCCCCAGAAAGATTTCTCTGTCTTTAAAAAAAAATGAAGTGAAGTGGAAAATTAGTAGATTTAGTCTAACAAAACTGTAAAATATGTCAGCTTCAGAAAGGAATACTTACCATTTAAAAAATACTGTAAAACATTTCTAACCCAAATTTGTAATGGTTTTTTATCTTAAGAAGTTAATGTCATTCATCTTCAACAAGTTTTACACATCGTTCCATCTTATTTGAATGATGGCTAATATTTCTTCTCCTCAACATGAAATCACATGGCAAGAAGCAAAATATTGTGAAAATTCTCTAAAATATATACAGGTTTAAATAAATATTTATGTAATAAATTATTTTAAGAAAATGATGTATATTATTGGCGGTTTGGTTCGGTTTCAGTTTGATCTTTCTAGGTTTATACCAAACCAAGCCAAATATTGTCGTTTTTTGTCCCTCAACACCAAACCACAAGTCAATTCTGTCAGTTTGTCGTTTCGGTTTGATTTTTCCAACACCCCTACATCTCACATTAGGGCTTAAGTGACCTTTGCATCTCTGACTACACTAGGTGAGACAAAGGGGGATGGTTGTAAAATTCTTATCAGAGAAAAAGGTGGATGGTTTGTAAACACAGTCCTTTTACCTTTTGGCTATGCTATTACTTCAAGTGGTGCTGAGGTTTGCTGTCTCCAGTCTGAAACTATTTCTCTGTGTATTCAAGAGGCCTCTTTCTTCTTGTCTTTTGCTCTCTTTCTGATCAGACAAATCCTTGAGTTTGATAAAGACAGTTGCTAGCAAAAAAATGTCTCATAGCTATCTAAGTCTTTGCACAGCTTTCTGAAAGTATTCATAGTGCATTGATGCAGGTGATCCACTGTTTTGAGGTCTTTCGTGTTCCTTGAATTTGTTCAAATTTGTGTGATATAGTTGTTTAAAAGTTAAGTCAATAAGTTAATCATCACTGTATTTGCTTATGCTGTGCAACAGGATTTGGGCCAACAGGCAGTCAGCTGCAAGATCAAAGGAAAGGAAAATGAGATATATAGCAGAGCTTGAGAGAAAAGTTCAGACTCTGCAAACAGAAGCAACTACTTTATCTGCTCAGTTAACCCTATTGCAGGTGTATATCAGTTGCTCTCATTACCCAGTTATTGTTTGTGTTCTTTCCTCTTTTTATTCTGTTGCTTTCTTTTATTGGAAACACATCTAATGTGGTTGAAGTGATGGAAGTAGGTAAGTGCTTGATCTAGAATCTGCAGCATCTGCTTGCACATGGAAAAATGTACAGATATATGTATCTTCAACCTTTTTCTCATGTATAACATAAGACTATTGGTTTTGATATGCTTGCCTTTTTTTTTTCCTCATGAAACAGAGAGATACAAATGGCCTGAATGCTGAAAACAGTGAACTTAAACTGCGTTTACAAACAATGGAACAACAGGTGCACTTGCAAGATGGTAAGAATCTGAGCTTGACTTCTTTTAGTAAACTTTTTGCCCATAACCCACCTCTTTTTATCTGTCTGAATAATGGTTGCCGTTTCTCAATGGCATCTTGAGTGTCTTTAGTTCAAGTGTTCGACCATTCAAGATGATTCAAGCTGGATTAATTGTCAACTGCAAGTTCATATCTGGCTGTATTTAGGCTTCGTTGGTTTCAAGAATTTCCTCAATTTCAGAAAAATTAAAATCAATTTTGATATACTTCATCATTTTCACATTGGTGTGGTATTGACGTGTTTGTGGTTAAAAATTAAGTAATTCTGCCATATTCTCATCTTATTGTACAAAAACTGAGACAACATGAATTCCAGTTTGACTTTACAAGGTCAAACATAGTTTGAATTTGGACCTGGTTGATGTAGATATAGGAATATTATATATAGTCCAAATAGTTTTAAAGTTAGTACTTCCTTTTTGAATTCTAATAGTTTGTAGTGGAGGTTAGATAGTTGCAGATTTCAGATGTTAGAACTTCAAAAGCTTTAGTTTCTCATAACATTATGCTGTGGTTATAGAAGTGAACATTAAGAAATTCATATTGTTAATGTCATGATTGGTGCCCATGTATTAGGTAATATTCTGTTTAATCCGTAAAAAATCTTGATTAGTATCTCAGTGTTAAGAAATATGAGGAAGTTATCAATAAGGTGGTTAGGAGACACCAATAGGCTACTAATCACCTTGTAGGCCCTTGACACCATAGAAATTTTCAATGATCATATTTCAACCAGAACCTTGTTTTTTTGCTCTCCGTGAACAATTGTATTTGAGCAGATAAGAACTTCTTCAGTCAAATTCTGCTTGCAACTCTATGTGGATAATGGATTTAACACCTGACTACTGAGTAACATAAGAGTAGGAAAACACTTCCATGAGATTGCTAGAGTTGCATATGTAAATTCCTTGGATAGGAATTCGTGAATAACTAATTCATCTCTACCAATTATTTGGAGTTTTTTCTGTAGAGTTGCTAATAGCTATTTTGGTCTGTTTCTTCTTCATATGTAGCATTGAATGATGCTTTAAAGGAGGAGATACAGCATCTGAAAGTGCTAACTGGGCAAGGCATAGCAAATGGTGGACCTATGATGAACTTCCCAGCATCCTTTGGAGGCAATCAGCAGTTCTACTCTAACAACCAGGCAATGCATACGTTGTTGGCTGCACAACAGCTTCAACAGCTCCAGCTACATTCTCACAAGCAACAACACCAGTTTCAGCAACATCAGCTCCACCAGTTTCAGCACCAACAGTTGCAGCACCAACAACCTCTTATGCAGCAGCAGCAGGATCAACTGTCACAAGCCGGAGATGTGATGTCAAGAGGTTCACTGTCATCTCCACAAAATGACAACACTTCTGAAGTTAGTTCTGTAGCAAAGGATTGAAAAGCTGGTGGCCGGAGAGTAAAGAGTTGGTGTTTGTTTTAAAATCATCATGTGTTTTCCATCTAGCTCACTTTTGTGTTTCAAAATCATCATGTGTTAAAACACATCTAGCTCAGGTTCTTGCTTTCAATTAGCTTCTTCATCTGCATTTTAGTACTTTGTAGGGTCATTTGACTTTTTTAGTTAAAATTGTTCAAATCCCATTCTATGTATGTCATTTTGTCAACTATCAACATGATTTTCTTCATGTTACCAATATTGTTGGTGGTAGTTTTTTTGGACATAAATCACTTATATCTCTCACACTGTTCAGTGTTCACATATTACGAATTATGTTTGAACGCTCTGGGCGATCATGGAGGGTAAAATTCTCTTGGTGCTCCTCAATAGATAGGACCTACCAGTGGCGGATCCAGAGTGTAAACTACGGGTTCAGGGAACTCAATAACTTTTGCCTAGGCCTGTATATGTATTCGTTAAATATTTGATCATGAACTTAGTTAATATTCTAATCCCCTATCCCTGCACATATTACTGGTTGGTTCCATCTTATAACTGTCTCTTCTAAATTTGTTATCATTACAGAGAAAAGTTAGGGGGGTCTACGTTTTCTATTTTTTTAAAGTTTGAAGTAATTTCGTCAGGGACATTTTGAGATCAAGTTATTGTCGGTAGCGTATTTTTGGATCAAACTAGACATTTTTATTGAATTTCACATTCTTTTATGACATTTTTGACCTTTGTTCGAGGAGCTTATTCATTCAACATAATCAAGAGTCATTACATAGAGAGACTAGCCTAGGCAACATAGCACCCATTTCATCTCCTTCAAAAGCATATATACTAAATGCGGGGGATTGAGATACAAATTCAATATTTTAAAAGTATCTAGATCACATTCATTATTGGTTAATTGGTCCGCAATTCCATTAGCTTCTTGATAAATATATGCATGATTGATGCCTCTTTCTACTGTAGACTATAGGTACTTTGTCATGGACTTAGACTTCATGAGTAAGTTGTCGAGTGCCGTACGGAGTGCTAGAAGAAGTCTAAGTCCGTGACAAATTGATTCCATATATATATATCATTGTTCATAATATTTTGCTATTATTAAGTCGAGTTCGTGACATAAGAGGTCATAAATCATGTTTTTTCAGAGGTTTTTCTTCATTAATCTAATTGGCGTACTATGTACTAATCTTTTTCTCATTTAATGTCTTTTTTCACATAGCTTATTTCTATTTTAATTAATTAAAGGAGATTAAGAAAAAGAAAAAGATTATTTTTCACTTTTATATTAATTAATAAAAGAGATTTTAAAAGAAAAATAATAAGATGGTTCTTTGAAAAGTAATATTTTATTAAGATAATGCATTTAAAAAGATTTTTAAAAATGTTTATTAGAAAAAAGAGCATTTTTTATCCGTAATAATTAGGGGTAGGCATGGTATGGTATGGTATTTGAAAATTTTGATACCGTAATTTCGGTATTCAGTTTTTAAAACATTATACCATTATCATACCAATTTAATTCGGTATGATTCGGTATATTGAAGCTCGGTTTCGGTATTCTATGGTATGAATATCGGTAATCATAATTTATTCAACTTCGACTAATATATACTCGTATAATAGAGTATTATGACTTCGACAATTAAAAAAGGTCTCAATTGTATCATACTAACACATTACACATGTAGAAATATATACGCAAAATAAAGTACAAACAACTCCTTTTGTTAATCAATTACAATTCAATCAAAATAGAGTAGTCAAACTTTTAACTTCTAAACATTTAGTTTATACTAATTAGGTTGCATATTTATTAGTATTTTAATAATATATATATGTTATTTATGTAACTATATGCTTCGGTATGGTATTCGGTATTTCAGTATGTTATTTCTAAATACCAAATACCGTACCGAATACCAAAAAAAATTAAAATGTATACCATATACCACACCAAATACCATAATATCAAAATCACGATATTAAAAATTTCGATATGGTATGGTAATTCGGTATATACCATATCATGCCCACCCCTAGTAATAATAAAGAGATTTTTTAAACTAAAGTATTAATAGCAGTGATATTTTAAAACTAAATTATTGATCAATGAGACATTTTAAAACCAAACTATTAAACGAAGATATTTTTATTCAATTTCAGATAGTTTAAATATATTTTTGACATTTTTTTGATAAAATAATACTCCCACTATTTCTTTTTAGTTGTCATATTGTACTTTTCTAAAGTCAATTTAACTAATTTTCAAAGTTAAATTAAATTACATTAATTTAATATTTTAAATAAAAAATTTAGATATTAAAAAATTATATGAAAGGTACTATAAACTACAATTTTTAACGTTTGACTTTAAAAAAGAAAACCGTGACAACTAAAAAAGAACAGAGGCAGTAACAAAATACAAGAAAATACTGCGAAAGAGCTATCTTAGAGGGTATTCATGTAATTTAGGTGTTTTAAAAAGAAAAAAAAAAGTGCGCATTTGCCTGCCGTGTCTGCAACTTATTTAATTTATGTCCAAGAAAAGAATAATAATATTGAATTCTTTTCTCTGAAGATTCAAAAAAAAAATAAAAAAATTATAATTCCCAATAACAAAACTTTATTTCCTCTTTTCTACTCCATTTTGACGATCATAATTTCAAACAAAAACAAGACCTGATCAAACTCGTTCCAGGTATGTTTTTTCCTTTTTGTTCAATTTCATCAGCTCATACTTCTTGTAAAATTATTTGTACAAATCGTTTCTTGGATTGTGTATATTTTTTAATATAATTGTGAAACATAACCGGAGAAGTGGGGTTTTACAATTTTTTTTTTTTACAAAATTTAATTATAGAATTTGACAATTTGTAAAAAAGGGCAGGTAATTAAACTAATCAAATGGAACTAAACAATTTTTCTGGGATTTATATTAAGCAAAAACTGAACTTTATTATGAGATATAAACTACTGATACGGAATGGAAATAACTGGACTAAGGTAACATGTAACAGAAGAAGAAAAGAAGAGCTGAGAGAATTGAGGAAGATGAGAAAAACACCCAATTGATCAATGCATTTCTTTCCCTTTCCAGGATTTAGTTATAGGTGATCATGTGCAATCATAAACCTTTAACTTCATTAACTCTAATTAAATCGCGCGTGTCCACGTGTTATAATTCTATAAGTCGTTTCTTTATTCTTCATTGAGATCATTTATTCAGGTCATTACATTGTGGTACTTGAATTCTTTGAAGTTAAGGGTGTGTTCGGTACAAGGAAAAATGTTTTCCAATGTTTGGTATGTAAGCAAGAAATATTATACAAAAAGCATTTGTATATAATCTACCTAAATACCATGGGAGGTAGGAGTGGGAGTAGTGGGATGGGGGCGATGTGAAGATGAGGTGTCTTGGAGGGTAAGAAGGATGCAATGTCATAATCAATGTAGTAATGCTACTTGTGGAATTTGTTTTCCCTACTTCCATTAGGGAAGTTGTTTTCTTTATTTTTAAGGAACTTGTTTTCCTAAAGTTTTGACTCCTCGCCCCTCGGTACCGAATACACCTTATGTTATAGCTTTAACTTTAGTATGCAAGCTCTCTTATTTCCTTTATCTAAGTAATCTATTTGCATTTTTGAGATTTGAGTTAACTTTTACTTTTCAAAAATAATCTTACTATGGATATAGATGCTGATATTGCACACATACATGTTTAAAGAGTATGACCACTAAATAATGTGAGGCTTATATTTTCAAGAGGAAGTTTCTGCAATATCCTTAAATTTCTGCCACAACCGCCAGCTCTCTCAATTGTGGTGCTTGTTGAAATTTCACTAGTTCCATTCTGAGAAGTATGTTACTGAAAATGTAAATTCGATTCCTGTTGGATGAAGTTTCAAAATGAATTCCTGTCTTTCTTGTAATGAACAAAAAAATTGACGACACGAGGGATTCAGAGAGAGGAACTCCCAGAAAGTTGCCCATCCTAGGAAAATGAATTCATCTCAGGTTCACATGTTTCCTAAATGGTTTATATTTTTCAACATAGGTTGAGAAAGTAGGAAATTACAGATTATGATCAGATAAGATGATACCATCAGTATTACAGTTTTGGAGTTTTGATCAGGTGATTCCATTTTTTTCATGGTAAGATTATGCACTTGATAATGATGTATTAGGAAAGTTTAGGCTTGTATTGCAGGTGCCTTTTTTGCTTGCTTTTTATTTAAATCCACATGAATATTTTTCAATTACGGAAAACTTGGTCCTATAATTTCCGTTAGTAAAGAGAATAGACTTCCACCACAAAATCACTTCAGGGGATGAAATTGCCGTAAGATAAGTGAATCCAAATCTGGCTACTTTATTGGGCGCATATACAAGTATTAAATTTTAGCAGGGCAACTTTGAAGAGCACCTTTTATATTGAACTAATATGACATGGAAAGAAACACCTTGTAACAGACTGCAATTCTCCTAGACTGCAAATAGCATGCTACTGAAATAGTAACAAATATTGAAGGCAGCTGGCAGCCTTCAATATTCCCAGTGCAGCTTAAGTATGTTAAAGAATATGTAGAGTGCAGTTTGACAGTGAAACCTCCTAGGTCTTTTCTTATCAAGAATGTGAGGGATAAAGATTGGATGACTTAATGAAAGACTAATCTATAGAAATTTTAACAGATTTTAGAAGCATGACTGTTATGGAAAAGAACCGGCATTAACGTAGTTGTAAAAATTAGATAGAGCTAACTCAGATCTAGTATCCATTATGATAAAGAAGTTAAAGGAGGACACTACTTGGCTCTGGAAAGAAAGAGTAATTTCATCAGATGGATGTAAGCCTATGAAATAATGAGACTGTAGATACTATTATGGTATGTTACTATATTTGTTAATCAACTTAAAAAAAGATACTATTATGGTTAGCAAATAGCGTAGAATCGCTGGCTATCTCATAAGTTGAAACTTTATGGCTAGACAACATCATGATGATGCAGCGGAACATGTCAAGTAAGTACGTGAATGAAGTATGCACATTGATCATCTATTTTTGTCACAGTTTTGGCATGGCCCGTTGTTTTTACATTTTTTGTTCCTAATAGTAGGACTTATCTGTTAATATTTTCAACCTTTTTGAATTTATTATTGAGAAATGGTAAATTTGAGGGGAGCTAATCAATCATACACTCTACCCTCCCCAGACCCCATTTTGTGGGATTTCACTGGATATGTTGTTGTTGAGGGGAGCTAATCTGCAGTAGTTTTACATTCTAGCAACTTTGAAGTAATGTTTTCGGTTTATCAGTTCTAATTTATTTTAGAAACAACATCTGGTAATAAAATCCTTTGATCATAATCTAAGTTGGTGTCATACAGATTGTTTTCATTGCATATGGCCAATTGTGATGGAGATAACGAACCTGAATGGATAAAGAGTGTGAAATCAGAAGGTGCCATTCCCTTTCTGGACCCAGATAATTGCTCAAACGGGTGGGCTTCTCCACCAGCGAATAGTTTCATGGTAAGAGGTCCAGAATACTTTTCAACAAAGGTTAAAGTTCCCGGTGGTGAATTTCTTCTGAAACCTCTTGGTTTTGACTGGATAAAAGGTCCTAAAAAGATTTTTGATATTCTGAATAATCCAAAACACCGTATCAGGATGGCTCTTCAAGATGAAACTCCAACTGGTTGCAAGCCCTTTATTTGGGCTTTTAACTTGCAAGTTCCTAGTAAGGAAAATTTCAGTGCTGTTGCATATTTTGTGGGCCTCGAACCTGTCCCTGAAGGGTCTTTGATGGAGCAGTTCTTGAAAGGAAATGATGCATTTAGAACTAAAAGGCTAAAATTGATCGCGAATATTGTTAAAGGACCTTGGATTGTAAGAAAGGCAGTTGGGGAGCAAGCTATATGCGTAATTGGCCGTGCATTGGCTTGCAAGTACTGTATAGCAGATGACTACATAGAGGTAGATGTTGATATAGGATCTTCGGTGATAGCAAATGCAATTGTTCATCTCGCATATAATTATATATCAACTCTTACTATTGATTTAGCTTTCCTTATCGAGAGTCAAACTCAATCAGAACTTCCAGAACGGATTTTAGGAGCGGTAAGATTTTCAGAGCTGCAGACCACTTCAGCAGCACTAGTTGAAATGCCATCCGATGGGAACATGGGAGAGTTGCTTCCTTCTTTCCCTTCAAGGTTATGGAAATCATTTGGGCACAGTTTTTCACACCTTGTTCAGGCAGATACTCAAGATGGTAGCTCCAGCCCCAGCCCCTCACATGTAAAGGGGGATGTTGATAACGGTCACTCTGAAGAAGGTACCAAAAAATGGTAAGCGATTAATTTAAGAGCACTTCATCAAATACATGACCTGATGAAAGAAACTGGAAATTTCCTTCTGAGTTTTACTTTTTCCCTGTTTAAATTTGACTACATTCTTTACTTTATATAAATACTTACCACGGTAAAATAAGTATCTTTTACATTGCTAAGCATGACAACTACGGAAGTTTGGTTCATCCTTGAATGGTCCAAAAATTGCAAAACCCTGTTTCATGGTTAAACTTCTGAGGTGATGTTTAGTTTTACTTTATACCCTAAGGGGGTATCTGCGACCGCCATAACCTCCTATCTAAGGTCATGTCCTCGGAAAAGCTGGTAGTTAAACGGTGTCTCGTTTCCTGGCAGGATAGGCTTGGTGGTAGGTTTGTGCATTATACCTGTTTCCCTATTTATACCGGTAGTAGTAGCATTTTTCTCGTAGTTGCATGTCTTACGACTTTTGTTACTCCATGTAATTTACTGTGCTTTAGTCATCACATAAGTTGGTTATTGGTATTGCTCCTCTTTTGGATGCTCTGGTATGCTTTACTTCTGTATTTTTCTTTTAACTGCTCTGATGTTCGTTACTTGAGCCGAGGGTCTTCCAGAAACAGCCTCTCTACCTCCTCGAGGTGGGGGTAAGGTCTGCATACACTCATCCCTTCCGAAACCCGCTTATGGGATTACATTGGGTTTCTTGTTGTTGTTTGTACAAAATCTTGGTATCTTACCATGGTAAGATGATATCCATTTTATATTGCTGACTGCTAAAAGTTCGGCAAAACCTTGTCAGTACTAAAATTAGTCTACTTAGGGGATGAAGCTCTTTTTTTGGTGGTGTTGGCGGAGAAGGTTACATCCTTCCCAGGGTTGCTATAAATAAAGCACAATAGGATTACAATTTTGGTTTAATTCCATAGCATTGAAGGCTCCCAGTTCTTCCTCGTCCTGAGAAGTTCCTCTTGTTAATTAAAGCTTCTTGAAGGGTAGTTATGATTGCTTCGAGCAACACTATTACCAGTTTATCTTTGTTCTGAATTTCCTGTTCTCTTTCCACCCATAGCCAATGCACTTTAAGAAAATTTCCACTGTAAGTGTGGATTCTTAAGTTCAGTCATCTATAAAGCTTCAAACTCGTCGCGTTATGGTTTTAAATCATCTCGCAGGGGTCCCCTCTGACCAGCTATGCATCCAGAGAATATTTTACATACCCTATCATTCTTCTCTCTTCTATTTATCGGTCCACATAATGCCTTAAATCATTTCAAATGCTTCCTTCATATATAGTGCCAATGGTTGTAGTATCTGGCTCATCTCATGTTTGCAAATGACTCTCAAGTAGTGGCGGAGCCAGAATTTCAACTAAGGGGTATCAAAATATAAAGAAGTAAAATCGTGTAGAAGCCAAGGAGTGTCAATATGTAATATATATATACAAAAAAAAATATTTTTTTCTAGCTACATAGAGTAATTTTCCGACAAAGGGGTGTTCGACACCCCTCAGCTACATGTGGCTCCGCTACTGCTCTCAAGTTTATAAACAATGAGTTCAATAGCCAAGTATATGTACTTGGCATTTCTACCTACTTTAGTGTTGGCTATTCTTCATGTATCAAGTCTCTTGTCCAGTAATCTACGAATAAAATCAGGAAATGTTTTAAATTGCAAGATCTTTCACATTTTTCTTTTTTCAGATAAGGATGTTAATATAGTGTCATATTACATTTCTCAGAAACATTTTGTATTGACTTCCATTATTTAAACAAGCACATGTAGGTTCTGTGTAGGTTCTAGCGTGCTGTTTTTGTTTTTCAATTTCCTGTACATCAAGATTAGAGTTTGCTCTCGATTCACATCCTCTTTCCAATGAAGACAACATCGTCAATTTCCATCCATTATGTCCCTTCCTCTCTTCGTATTCTTCATTAGACGGTTCTCTCTTTCTTCATATTCTTCATTGGACGTTTCAGATGAAATGATACTAAAGTTATTTGCATTAAAGATGCTATTTTCTAATAGCTTTAATGAATCTTTATTTCTTAGTTTCCCCTCTGTATTCTGAAATTGAGTTTTCGTAGCTATAAGTTGGACATATTCTTTTTGTATAATAAACTGATACATCTGTTAATCATTTGAACTTTGCAGATATCCACACTGTAAATATGATGCATTTCTGAAACGTTCAATGGCTCCAGGCTCGGAGAATTCTAATATTGAGGTCTCATATTGTTGCTTGTGATGGCTACATTCACCGCTATTTATAGCTGTAGAAATTACGTACTACTTACATTTCTGGGGGGCGATTTAGCGACATGGAACTCCAGTAGCGTTCTTCACTATTAGCCTCTGCCATTTTCTCATTGCTTTTTGAAGAAAAAAAAAAACGCTTCTACTCCTAGTTGCCCATTCAATTGTATTCTTGATATTGTTTTTTTTAAAAAAAAATTCTTATACCAATTGCTTGGTAACAATAGGTTACTAATTTGAAGGGGGTTTATTGATTACACATTTTTTCTTTTCAATTCCTTTTATCTTCAGCAATACCATTTTGATTAAGGAAATATTTTGTCACAGATTGCAGGTTCCATTTGTTGCAAAACTAATTGTGATATCATATTATGATGTTTTAAATCTCGATTATGAAGTTATTGCATTTTAAGTTTTAGATGTTTCCTGAAATGCTAGATATTAATTTGAGTCGAGGTGTCTATCGAAAACAACTTCTCTAGGGGTAAGGTTTGCATACACTATCCTCCCCAATACTATATTTATGGGACTACACTAGGTATATTGTCGTTATTGTTAGATATTTATTTGAGTGGTATTGTATTGTGACTAGACAGTTAATGATGCAATTTCATATTATCGATGGTGTGAAGGTCACGAATTATGGTAGAAGGTTAGTAGGTAGTGGAGTGTTGTCTTGTTGTTCGAAGATTTAGGCTTGTTCGGGTTTGTCGTTGCACTACTCGTATTCCTGTAGTTCTTGCTTTTGATATCTATCATCATAATATGTTGTTTATTGTGTTTTGATTATCACATTATTTTGTTGTTGCTATTGTTCCTTTCTTGTAGGCTCTACAATGCTTTCCTTATTAGTCGCTATGGTTGCTTCACTATTTTCTTCTTTTTTTTTACTTGGATATGTTACACTTGAGCCAAGAAATCTTTCGGAAATAGTCTCTCTACCTTCACGGGGTGTAGTTGTTGTTATTGTATTGCAACTTGCCAAAGAGAAATTACTGAAGCTTATGCATATGTTTGTGCAAATTAACTAACATCAGTATATCCATTTTCAGAAGTAAATAATTACTATGCATTAGGACAAACAACTTGATGTTCACAAAACACATTCGAACTTTTCCATTCTCTGCCCAGTTGACAATTAATACAACAAATCTGGAAGAAAAAGAAACATTTCTTTATCTTCTATTTGGAGAAATATCGAAAATTAATACAATACATTTGGAAGATATCATCGCCACAAGAAATAAGTAGATAAAAGGTGTTTGGTAAGAAGAAAATATTTAACTACAGTAGGTTTTTAAATATATTTTCTTGTGTTCAGTACGTAAACAAAAAGTATTATTCCAAAAACATTAGTTATAATCTTGATAAATACTATGGAACTGAGGGTAGGAGAGAGGGGTGTGGGTGGTGGGGATGAGGGTTATGGAGGTGGGGATGAAGATGAGGTGTATTGAAGGGTGAAAGGACACAACCAAGGTGGAATGTTGTGGAACTTGTTTCACCCTACTTCCATTGGGGAAGTTATCCTCATTTTTAAGGAACTTGTTTTCCTAGAGAAAATGTTTTTTAGAAACTTCGATCAACGAAATATGAGAAAATTAATAAAAATTCTAGAAAATATCTTCCTCCATAACGAACACACCCAAGGAGAAAAAGAAACAAAGAGAGAAACAAAAGACTCTTGAATATTCTCCCATGAGGGCAAAGCTGAAATTTACATGATTCAAAATGCAGTTTCAACTTGTTCAAATTTCCTTTTTTATGATAATCGAAAAATCTCTAAGGGCCAGTGACACACAATGCGAAACTTTGGATAATGAGCGCGCTTCTCTACCTTCTCACTTTGAGTAGCAGGCTTTTGTCTACGACACGATTCCAACTTGTTCAAATTATGGTCAAATGTTACAAAACTATGACCTTCCAAAAGATGTAAGAAAAAAATTTCTACCTTGTTCTGCTCAATGAAGGTACAGAGGTGCTACCTGACACAAAACTAACCCAAATAATACAGTTGAATCTTTCAAAGACTGCAAATATGATCTTCCAAAAGATGTAAGAAAAATAGTTCCAACTTGTTCACTCAATGAAGGTACAAGGATAGTACCTTACCCAAAAACTAGCTAAACATAAGGTCCTATTAAGATTCAAACATTAACATTAATACTAATAATTGACAAAGCTAGTATAAGGCAAATATGTAAGAAATAATTCAAGTTACAAGATACTAGGTGTATAATGATTAATGAAAGGATATCACTAAGCAGTCCAAGAAAAGAATGATAAACTAAGTTAGCATTAACCAAAAATGACATGGCCAAAGGAAACTGAAAAGGAAAGGATATTGGTTTCAAGCATTAGCAGGACTTTTCTATCCTCCTCTTTTTTATAGGTAAAACTTCACAAGAAATTGCACATTAAGGACAATGATTCACAACCAAATCCCTCCTACAGTTGATGGAAACTTCCCAAAGGGAAAACCAGAAGGCGATCTCGCCCCAAATTTCATTCATAAACAAAATTTAGACAGTTGAAGCAGTGCCTTGTTTTCTTTTAAGGCATCTTCATTCTTAACAGAACTCTCTTTTTCTTGACTAGGTAGTGAATGTCCCCATGTTTTCTTTGTTACTTTTTCATTCATTGGAGGGTAGCAAGGTGGGGCTGTGGTACAAGCACAGGAGCACCAAGCGAGAGAGAGAAGAGTGACAAAGGGAGATCAGTAATTAAAATTGAAGCTTTGACAGTACAAACAAAATCCATGAATCTGCTCTAACATAAAGTAAGCATTATAATGGAACAGAAATTGGCAACAGTAAATGTAATTGTTCAGTACGTAACGTAAACAACAGGACAGAAATTCTGTTGAGATTTGCAAATATCATCCTGCTAAATAATTTATAATGCATAGATGGGACACAAAGGCTAAAGCACCTAATGGAACAACATCATGGTTCATCTATATTCTATAAAATGTAATAACTTCGTGAACCACACTTACAAATAACAGTGGTTGCCTAAACAGTTGGTTCAATAAACAAACGGTTGTTTCGAGAACCAATGAACGTATCATCGGGTAAATGATGGTTTTGGAGGTAACTGTGCAAAATCAACAAGTCATCCAGCAAAATGCGAATACTAGAATTACGTTGTGATCCCCAAGTAAGCAGTGAAATCTTCCAAAAGCTATACAAGATCGGCACCAGCATCTGGTAATGTACTCATCTGTAAACTTCTACCATTTCCAGCAGCGAAAAAACGTACAGAAGGCAAAGAGGGATCCGTGACAGGTTCAATCTCAAGAAAGTTCAAATCAAATGTACCAGACTTTTTCAAACTGAAAACAAACACAAGTACAGTCCATCCCAGCATTGTAACCGCCCAGTAATTGTTCATCCCATGTATCAGACCCCAACCAACAGCATAACCAACAATAATTCCCGATAAATGTCCAATAAAACTCGCTTGAGGAACAATAATAGAAGTGAATATGAGCGACTCAAATGGCGCAAAGCTGATGGGAAGTGAAAGAAAACCAAAAAGATTCAACTTTGACGACGGTTGCTTGACCGAAAGAATCGTCATCCAACCAAACACCACACAAGAATATCCAACAGCAGTAACTCTCCGAAAATACTCTAGCTTAAATTTCTGAATCAAGATATGGTACATTCCAACGACAAGCATGCCCGAAAGAACAACCAACACCAGTGTATAATGAAGATAATACTGCACACCAAGACCTAAATGCCCCAATTGTTCAACGACTCCAAGACTCCAAAGTGCACTCATATTAAAAACAAGATGAAGCACGCTAATATGTGAAAATGCTGATGTTATTATCCTCCAATAATGACCTTCCATAGCAGTTTCATAACTCAAACCAACATGTGAATAACCAATATTTGACTTCTGAATATAAAACCAAATTGCACTACATATTCCAATTGCACAACTAGTAGCTGGCTTCTCCAATATCTCAAAAAACAATGGTTTCCCCATGTGAAGAAACCTTTTCCCCCTCAACTACTCACAATTCCTTCTTCAACTTTATTGCTAAAATGCTTACAAAAACACAAAGAATCCACAGAAAAATTGAATCTTGAAACAGATATAGAAAACCCCAAATCAGAAAATCAAGAATCTTGCACTTCAGACTAATTTATTGAACATCAAATCACATAAAGACCCAAATCAGCAAACCCAACTTCAGAATTTCTTGATTGCAATCTTATTCAGATCCAATATAACTAAGATTCAAGAAATCTTTGTACAGAGATCAATCAAGCTATCAATTTTCAATAAATTTAGAGAATTTGATGGTATCCAACTCTGAAAACAAGCAAATTCAATGTATGAATACTTACAGATTGTTGAAGAAATGTTGCTAGAAAATTAATGTATTTAGAAAGAGGGGTTTCAGTTGTTTCCCTTGTGAAGAAGAGTCGAGGCTCCTCTGGAGTGACATACGCAAATGGGAAAATTTCAATTCTGGTCCCACTCTTAATGTCTTGTTTATTTTTAAGCATGTAATTGTCTTTTCGAAACAAGTTCGAGATGTATGCCTTTACCTATTAAAATATTAAAATATGAGTGATAAATTATTAAAATTATTTATTTACTTAATATGTAAATATATAAAATTTACTTTTATGTAAAAATTAATAAATATAAATATAATATTTTATTAAATTAATTTGATTTTGATTTTGATTAATAATCAACCTATAAACACCCCTTTTGGTCACGCCGTAAGTGCCAAATTTGGATCATGATAGTTACGAGCATTACATTATTATCTAGGGGTGTCAATGGAATGGTTCGGTTGTTTATTTTTAAAAAATTATACCATCCCAATTTTTAAAAAATTATTTTTTGGATGTTTTATACTAATGTATAACCAAAACTAGATTTTCTAAAACCGTTCAATCATATTAGTTTCTCTTCAGTATCGGTACGGTTCAATTAATTTCGACTTTTTTTTACTTTTCAATTATCACATCAAAATACACCATTATTAAAACATTTTTTTCACAAGTGTAGTTTTAAAGCACTTACATTCTTCACTCAGAAGCCAAAAATATAAAACCTTGTTGTCATATTGTTTGATCTAAAGCTTTCAATTAGATTGTTTGATGGAGTATCTATCATAGTATTTTAAATTTTAAATCTAATCAACTAAAGGCTAATTAAAAGGCAAAGCCTAGAGTCGTCCGGTCACTAAAGGCCTAGAACCTATATTATATTTATATGGGAAAAGGCTCATAAATACTCCTTACCTATGGGAAAAGGCTCATAAATACCCCTCTTCCACCTTTTGGTCCATAAATACCCTCAATCTATTTTTTTGGCTCAAGAATACCTCTAACCTATTGGAAATGGCTCAAAAATACCCTTCTTCCACCTTTTGGTTTAAAAATACCCGCAACCTTTATTTTTGGTTCAAGAATACCCCTCCTTCCACCTTTTAATTTTAAAATACCATCAACCCAAATTTAATTTAATTTAATTTAATTCTTTTACTAATTAATTAGTTTTTTTTATTTGTTCTAAAAGACAAATTTTATTTATTCAAATTCAAATTTTTATTTTTTCTAACATACTGACTATTAGTAATACTTTGAAGACATTAGCATTATCAGAAGCGAGCATAATAAGATCTAACAAATTATGTGATGCGTTATCATTATTCTAGTATTCTAATTTTTTTTGCTTTATATTACTGATATTTCTTTTTTGCCATTACTCAATTGATGTTATTGAAATGCAAGCAAAATTTTAAAATAAGGGGAGAATGAATGTAGGATAGCATGCATATTGTACTCGGTAAACGGATTGAGTAAGTATTTTTTACCTAATTCTAATGTTCATTCCTTTAATTAATTTATCATGTTAACTCAGACTTAAAACTGCTGATTATTTCAAATAAAGAATTTTCAGAACTAAATTTTCAAAGTTTGAGCTTTAAAAATCAAATTATTTTGTAGGTCAAATTTTCTAGTTTCTTTTAGTAATTTTTTGTTTGAAAGGACATTATTTTTATATAGTTAGACTCAAATATTTAAAATATTTTGGGATGGGTTAATATTAAGAATTTGAACAAATAAAAATTGTCTTTTCAAACTAATAAAAAATTAACAAATTAGTAAAAAAAATTAATTAAATTAAATTTGGATTGATGGTATTTTTAGACTAAAAGGTAGAAGGATGGTATTCTTGGACCAAAAATAAAGGTTGAGGGTATTTTTAGACCGAAAGGTGGAAGAAAGGTATTTTTGAGCCATTTCCAATAGGTGGAAGAGGGGTATTTATGAGCCTTTTTTCATAGGTAAGGGATATTTATGAGCCTTTTCCCTATTTATATTAGTGAACATAGGCGCGCTTCGCGCAGTCATAATGTGAAATTAATCAAAATAGAATATATATATGTGTGTGTGTAATTTTTTTCATTAGAATCATATTGATTGACGTTCTCTTTCACATTCAAGTGAAAAGTTTCCTCTTACGTACATATTAAGTATAAAGACTATCACGTTTATGAAACGAAATTAACAAAAGTGTTCTAGATTCATGGAAAGAAAATTAAGTAATTAATTAAAATGTATATTCTTTATTCTTATTTACTTAAATTGGACAATATTTAATAACAAAAAACCTCCTTGGAAAAATGAAAATCATTTATTTTTTTATAATTTTTTCATTGGTGTTCTTTGGGCTTCTCGTACACGTACTATTAATTAATTTATCTATATTTAATTAGTTAATGGACTCTTGAATTCTACAGTTTATTTTGTATTATCTAAGATGTTGGTTAATAAAGAAATAAGTTACAAAGTTATATAGAAGAATGAAATGTGAAAAAATCTCTCCTTTTTTGGCTAAACATGCCACACCACTTGAGACGAAAAAAGTTATAATGAGTTAAATGTATTATCGATAGTTAAAAGGTTTAATGGATTGAAATAAGATATAAGTTATAATTGTTTGAGTAAATAATGAGAGTTAATACTTAAAAAATAAAATAAAATAAAGTCTTAGAGAATAATGTTTTAAGTCTTAGAGAGTGTCACACCATTGGGTCTATGTTTAAATGTATTTTTTTTTGCAAAAAAAAAGTATATTAAAAAAAATATTAATCTCAAAAAGCATTTTGTAAAACATAAATTTTGAAGTACTAATTCAATAGAAAATCAAAATGTCACAAACACGTTTGTTTTTAACTATGAAGTAAGTAAATAAGAAAGAAATAATTATGACTACATCATAATTAAAAAGTCAATAATTTAAAAGCTTCCTAAGATAATTTTTCTATCAAGTTAAAATAATATTGTTAAAATACACCAAACTATCAATATGTAAGTGTATGTCTCTCTCAATTCTAGACTATAGATATTTCAAATAATTATTATCGTACTAATATGGAGTATCATTACTTTCAAATTTATTACACATTAAAATTAGGATAAATAACTTACTATTTTATAGAGCATTATTGTATATTGTATATTGTAATTGACAAATTTATTACATTAAATTTACATAAAAATAAAATAAAAATTATCTAACGATTTCCTCTGTCAGTAGAAGATCATTTTTTGTTGCCTTTGATACACAATACACAAAGTGTAAAGCTTTATGGTAGCATCTTGTCCTTGAATGATAAATCTTGTATTTGGAGAAATAACTATTTAAATAAACTAAAATAAGCAACAATAAGTATATTTATACATATATGTGTAAATCATTTAAACTTCTACTTCACCAAACTAATTCGATTAACTCTCTTGATGAATCTTTGTCACCATCATTGAACTTCATTCTTCATATTTTGATCAATTTGTACCAAATTAATTTGACCATTTCTTTTTGATGAATCTTATATATTGCCTTTAAACCTTCTTTTCATCTTGATGAACATGTGTTTGACTGTTTTGACATAAGAAGAAATGTTGAAGAATATATCTATGATCTTCATCAAAGTGATGGTCATAAATTGTCACATCATCTATTTTATGTCATTTCTTAACATGATTGATGAAGAAAATGAAGGGAAAAAATAAAAAAAGAGAAGATATATTGATTTTTAAAAAAAGAAAAAAAATGAATATGAGTAGCTAACAACACCATGGAGGATTGTTATTTATAGATTGATTAATCATGAAAAATTAGGTAGAAGGAAGTTGAGGAAACATGACATTTAAGTAAAGAATACAAATGGATAGAGGTTTTTTGTAACTCATGAAACATTATTAGATATAGTAAATATGATAAAAAAATTTAATTAGTAAATGTATAATTATTTAATGAAAAAAATAATGGAAAAAATTCAAGAAAAGGAGAAAAAAAGATAAATATGGATGATTGCTATAGAGAGGTGCCACATCACCTTGTCTATATGTAGCTTTATTATATAAATATATATATATATATTATTAGATATAGTAAATATGATAATTTTTTAAATTATTAAATGTATAATTAATTTAATTTTTTTTTAAAGCCAAAAAAAGAAGATAGTCCAAAAAAAAAGAAAAAAATATTTTTTTAATTAAGAGTAGAAATTAGAAAGGTGTAAGTTATGAATAATTACTCATTATAAATTGGCATGTGAAGAGTTTTTGTTGTAAATGTTCCTTCTTTAATAAAATGTTAACTTGTAGTAAATTAATTAATTTACTTTTACAATAAATTAATTAAGTTAAATTTTATTTAAAAGCCAAAAAAAAGAGAAAAAAGACAAATGCTAATGGAGGCCATAGAGAGGTGCCACATCACCTTCTCTATTTTCTCCTTTATGTATATGTGTATATATATATATATATATATATATATTTATTTATTTATAAAAAAATGTTAAAAAATATATTTATATATTAAATTTAACATATTTTTAATATAAAATATATTTACATACATGCATGATTATTCAGCTCGGGTCGAAAAATTTTCAGATTTTTTTATGAATTAAAAAGACTATCTCAATTGTTTGGAACGCTTATACGCTCAGATAAAAGTCCACAATCTTATTTAAAAAATGATATAAATCGGTTCGATACGATTAGGTTCGATCAGTTTTTCATATTCTTTTACACCCCTAGCATTATCACCAAAAGATAGTCAAAATATTTTTTGTAAGTTTTCAAAATTATAATCACAAAATACACGCACTATATTTTGTCCAAAAGAGAGATTCACCATGTATCATATAAATCATCTCATTATAAATAGAAAAAAATGCATTAGTCTATCAATCTTTTTTTTTCTTTCCTTCTTTCTTTTGGTAAGATTATATTTAGAATGGTAATTAAATCTTTATGTATCACTACTAGGAAAGTAGTTGTGTTGTCCTAATATGGTAAATAAATTACTTCACAATCTGTTCAACTTCATTTCACATTGCAATAATCTTAAATTGAAATAATCCTAAAAAAAAAAACTATATAAAGCAAGAAAGAGAGATAGGTATTTGTACAAAATAAACTACAACTCATCACAAATTTGTTGACACTTTTTATCATGGCAATGAGGAAGGCATCCATCACATTACTCTCCATGGTTTTAATGATTCTTATCACAATAGGTATATTTATCCCTCTTTTATTTTCTCATTTAAAAATTGAGTTGTATATATTTAATCAGTAATACAATTTCAACTTCATGTTTGGGATTTTGAAATATAAATTCATTTTCACAATATTATTCCTAAAAATCTTTGATTTCAAGGATTTGTTTAATCAAATGCATATCAAAACCCTATTTTGATTAATTTTTTTATGACCGTGGTGTCCGTGCCTGCTTTCAAGCACCTCGACTAATTCCACGGGATACCTTCTACCTCCCACCAACAACAGGTACCAGGTAACTCTGTCCATCAAAGTTAGGATAGATAAGAAGAATTACCTAGTGTTTTTTTATCTCTGCTGAAAAATTGTTAGATATTGAATTCAAAATCATAATCATTCAATGGAACGAACCCACTTTGACCATTGAGCTATCAAACTCAATTCTTTTTTGATTATTTTCAAGATGTCTCTATCAATAATACTATATGACAAAAAAAATTTTATATATATATTTTTTTAGGTTTGCAGAGTGTGGAAAGTTCATCCTTGATAGGTGAACCATGCAAAACATCCAAGGAATGTTCTCAATTTTGTGCTGGTGCAACCCCTCTTTGCTATGATGGAGTCTGTATTTGTACTATAGCTAATAGCAATAATCAGGCTGGAGCTATTAGAAAAATTTTACAACATAATTAATTAGGAGTCTCTCATTGATTATATACAATTCATTGTACTATTAAAAATAATTAATAATAAAGATTTCTAATAGTGATTGAGAATTTAATTTGTCTACTTTTTAGTGTGTTTTTTAAATTTATTTTTTGTTTCGCGTAACACGATTTAACCTCTTGTATCGTGTTGATCAAGTTAGGATGATTTTGACTTGAAATATAGTACGTAATACTTTGATATAATATTAACTCAAGAAAAATAAGAGAAAGGATTACAAGATTGAAATTGAACTCTCATTTAACAAGGTAAAAATTCTTAATTTCTATTTACCTTCAAAATTTTGACGAAGAATTTAAAGGCAAATTTATTGACCATTTTAAACCTATTAAAACCCTGGAATATAAAAATGAAGAAAAATAATCTTAATTTGGACATGAGACATAACACATTTTTTGAAAAGGGAAAATTAGCAAACCAGTCATAATTCCTAATATAATTAGCTAAAACATTTACACTTTAAATTAATTATCAATAATATCATTATGTCATTATTTTAGCAAATATATTGTATCCTAATACAATTAATTTACTATCCTTTTATTTCTCAAATCAGGCCCACATTTTCCTATTTTTAGTCTAATACACGGTTAAAGGTAAAAAAAATTTAAAAATCCCACATTGCAATTTTCTCTCTCTATGTTTTACCCCAAATCTCTATACTCTCTCTCCTACAATTATTTATGTATTCATTATAGAAGTATTCATCCTAATTGCATATTTAGAACAGATTTTTGTATCTTTTTTATCGTATTCCAAATAACCAAACAATACTTTATTTATGTATTCATTACACAGGTATTCATCCCAATTGCATCTTTAAAACAAATTTTGTATCTTTTTTTCGTATTCAAAACAACCAGCTACAAAATAATTGAATTACCATTCATTCATACCAATTTCTTTAATGGATACAAAATCAAAATAGAATGTGTATTTATCTTTTTAAATCGTATTCACTCTTAATTCTAAATAACCAAACTGTACTTTATTTATGTATTCATTATATAGGTATTCATAATAATTGCATCTTCCAAAAAGATTTTGTATCTTTTTTGCCGAAATCGAAACAACCAACTACAAAATAATTGAATTACTATTCATTCATACCAATTCCTTTAATGGATACAAAATCAAAACAGAATGTGTATTTATATTTTAAATCGTATTCACTCTTAATTTCAAATAACCAAAGTACACTTTATTTATGTATTCATTATATAGGTATTCATACTAATAGCATCTTTAAAACAGATTTTGTTTCTTTTTTGTCGAATTCGAAACAACCAGCAACAAAATTATTGAATTACTATTCATTCATACCAATCGATACAAAATCATATATAAATACAAAAACTAAAGAAGAAATTGTCAATCTCAAATACATTTCGTCCACAACATAGTAGTTCGTAATCATACTTACTTTGTATTAAAAACAAATTAAGATGCAAAAATGTCAAATATGTAGACACATCTGACTACAATCATTCAAAAAAAGAATAATCGAATACCGGACCGTTTTTGTGTCTTCTCTGATAATCTTGAACTTTGTAACAAATTGATGAAATTCAATTCGAAAAACCACCGATTTATTCAAAATCTGATTATACAACGAAAATTGACTCAAATAAACGAAAACTCAACTACAATTTCAAATTGGTTATTCGAAAATTGAAGTTGGAATTATGCAAAAAAATGGTGAAAGGATTTGAAAGAATAAGAGAGAGATGGAACTTCATATTTTCACAATTGTAACTGATTAGAGATTTAAGCATTTTTTTCCTTTTTTGAAATATTTTCTCCCATAATTTTCTTCATTCTGGTTTTAAAAATTTCTATTCTTTCAAATTAAAAAAATTAAATAAATACAAAAACTAACCTTGTAGCATCTAAAATAATGACATTTTACATAAATATTGAAAGTGTTGTCATGGGTCCTTTTAGATGCTAAAATAATGTTGTTTTGAAAATTTTCCCTTTTTGAAACCAAAGTTACACAATTTCCACTATATAAGTGTCCGCAACCTGCATTGAAGCCCTTATTAAATTCGAATCGCACACTGCAGGGTCCATTTGGAGGATGACACTCCTAACAAAAAAATTTGTAGTATAAGTTACATAAATCACATAGTGTAAGATGAAATTACTATCTATCCCTACTTTTTTTCTAATTACAATAATCCCTTAAAATTAATCCAATCCGGATACATTAATGAAAGTGCGGATACATTAATACATTAATACAGATACATTATTAAAATAAGTGATTTCCCAATCCGGATACATTAGTGAAAGCGCAGATACATTAATACATTAATAGAGCAATCCGGATACATTAGTGAAAGTGAGGATACACATTAATACATTAATACAGATTACATTATTAAAATAAGGAATTTCCCAATTCGGATACATTAGTGAAAGCGTGGATACATTAATACGGATACATTATTAAAATAAGGGATTTTAGAGATTTTAAAAAGATATAGGGAAATATGGAAAATAGTTTACTTAAAGATGTGTAATTTAGTAATTTTTCCTTTTTTGTATACCCAAGACTCGAGCCCGAAACCTCTGTATTTTTTACTAAATACTCACTATTTATTCACGGATAAACTACCTTATTAGACATACATTACTATCATATATATACTAATCTTACCTCTACTTTCAAACAATTACATATATTACCACCTTTAATATTTTATATCATATATTTGAAGATACAATTAGATACCCACAACCCTTAAAAGTAGGGTTGATTAATTATCTTTCTATTTAAATTTCACAATTAACTTTTAATAAGGATTTTTTAATAACAATCAAATATTTTTCTCTCTCATCAACTTCTCCCATTCTCCAACCTTATCAGTATCTGTCCCTCCACTAATTAACGAGTAGCCAACCATTTTACTTCTAACAATCGACTATAGTTCATATATTTTATTGCAAAGAGGATGACTTTAATGGCAATTTATGTTATATTCTAGTTGTTTGTTTGTATTTTTTTTCCTGCCAAATTATATTCATGGTTTCTCCCTAACAATTCCATTCTCCAGTTGACTCAAATTTCATTTCTAACACTTGAGGGCCTTCTTCAAATCTTCATTAGTCGGAGGGACGAAAAAGCGAATTTTTTAGTGGATCTGACGGAGATCCGTCGGATCTAAGCACAACGAGCAACATATGATACAACGGATATTCTACAGCCGTATGCACAACGAGCAACATATGATACAATAGATACTCTACATCTATGAGAAAAAATTTCAGATGCTAAAAAAAGGAAGAAATTTGAAATTTTCTACCTTTTTTGGATTAATGATAGGACATATACTCTACAATCGTGATTTGTTCCTATATTCATCTGTTTCAGTTACATTCCATATTTAGATTCACTTAATTAGATGTATATGCTTACTATGTATTCGAGATACATGTATATGTAATTTAGATACACATAATTAGATGTATATGCTTCTTCTTTTTGTATATTCCGTATTTAGATACACTTAATTAGATGTATATGCTTACTATGTATTCGAGATACATGGCTTTGGATATAAGTATGAAATTGATACTTGATACATCAAATTAATACTAGATATATCAGATTAATACTAGATACATATAAAAGATATATGAAATTAATATTAGATCATATAAATAGATACATGAAATTAAATCTAGATACATATAACAAATACACAAAATTAATACTAAATATTTCTATGATACATATGAATGTACTTGTATGACACTCATGTATCTAAGTGTTTAGTTTGTTGGATACATCATATATTGATAATAGATACGTCAAATTAATGAATTTATTATTTTAAGAGTAATAAAATGAAATTAATCAATTACATTACCAAGATATACATGTTTTTGTCATTTATTAATAATATTCGTGAATTTATTATTTCAAAGAATAATAAAATGAAATTAATTAAACATAGATACACTCCTTGATTTCCACCTTATATTAAGAGATTTGATTAATTTAAATTTTCATAATTAATTGTGCATGTATTCTGAAAATCCTCAATTACTCCTCTAATTAAGGAAGTTAATTACAACCAATTAATTTAAACACATAAAATATGTATCTCGGTTTTAAAATTCGCCAGATATATGTATCTCGTGGATTCAAACTCATGTATCCTAAGCACAAAATATGGTAGAGGAAGTAATATTTAAAACTATCAAGAATCTTAGTAATTAAGACTTAAACTAGTGTAATTTATGTAGTTTGTCCTCTATTCACCCTGTATGTACAATAGTAGAGTCTGGCCCAAATAATGTCAGCTAGGGGGAGTGGTAGCACAACTAATATCAAATGGTTCTTTGGCCCAGTTTCTCTAATTAGGATCTCTTATATAACTGATCCTTAACCACATTTCAAAAGTTGTTTAAGCTTCGAATCAAGTTAAAATATCCATATATCATTTTCTTAACAAAGACATAAATAATGTTAGTTTGTTGCGACCTTCTATATCAAAAGTAAATTTACATAAAGATTTTTACATGAAAAACTCCTTGCTCAAGGGAGGCAAAATCATAACTTTCCTCAACTCTTCTCTATTACACGAACAATTTAAGGTTACAACTCTCTTTGGGCATGAACTTCTATGAATAACAAGTTGATTTCCCATATGGTCCTTTTCACCGAGTTGATTGGAGCTAAGGGTCCTTTTCACCGAGTTGATAAGTCACATCTTAATAAAACAAATTGGAATTAAATTATTATTTTTTGAGATGATAACTATTAATTGAGTGACCAGAGAAATCAACCCCTTTTTTCACATAGATAAATGTCATATGCCTTCAATTAGGCTAATAATATGTATAAAATGTATTTTGTAGGTATTATGTTAGCCTACACAAATCAAACTATGTAATATATCTAGACTTCAATAGTACTATTCATCATTTGGTATACATATATATAATTTCTTCATTCATATATATAAAATGAAATAACACTTTCCATTACATTTCTATTGATCTGATTATTACTTAACCTTTTTGAACTCTTCTAACAACTAAGATTATCCCCAGTGTCTACACCAAGTTGCTGGCAATACTCAACATAATGTTGAACCCTTCTAGCAACAGGCTCAGGAAGGCCACCATCACACTCAAGAGGACCATTAATAGCTCGAATCGTTGCCCCGAAACCTTGGCCTGAAGTTAAGAGAGGATGGCAAGTGTTCATCCAGTACCACAAGGCAGTTTTGAATGATATTAAACTATCTCTAGACACGATATCGGGGTCGTTTAGGCCATCGAATCCGATGGCTTTTCCAGCCGGACCATAGTTGAAGTTCCAAGATAGTTGGATCGGACCTCGACCATAATAATTCTGGCCAGAGACACAAGGGTATTTTGAGTTTGTCATGTCACAATAGTCCCTAGATGCACCATTTATCTCATTTATGTAACACATTTCTGCATAATGTGAAAAAAATAAACTATAGTGTTAGTTGTCATATTGTAGGTGTGACGTGTTTGAAATTAGTCAAAATAGTCATTCTATTTGGACTAAAACAAACATTTCATAACTCTAGATTGTCTTCCTTATTTTCTAGGTTACTAAGTAATCTCTCTTCTTTTTCTTTTTTTTTTACAGAAAAGGGTCAAAATTGCTCTTCAACGAAATAGACTATTTATACCCGTCATTACATTTTGGGATAAAAAATACCCATGTTGTTATCTCAAGAAACCACAAATACCCTAAAGAGTTAACAGTAATAACGTCGCGCTAATTCCCCCACCTAAGCTTGTCAACTAGGATACCCACTCATTAATTCTGACCCAATTTATAACCCAAACTCTAACACATTCTTGCTAGACCCGACCCACTAAAATTAAGAGGCAAACATCATCTTTTCACCTCACCTTTGAAGGGTTATCTTTAGTTATCTTTTAAGTGACCAAACCATACAAATTAATTTATTATATTTTTTAGCTACAAAATCATTTAATATTGTCAAAGTATAGTAGTTTAAGTCTTGTATATACTCCCTTCAATCCATTCCAGATCAGTTATCCATATTACTAAAGTATTCTTACGAGTAAAATCAATAAAAGTATTCATCTTATTTATGATTTTTTAAGGGGTGTGTAACAGTGTTAGGAGGAAAGTGAACAACTAATATGGAATGGAGGGAGCATTACTCTACATGTTTTATTTATATAACACTCTTTTATTTTAAATCTATTCTAAAAAGAATAATATATTTTTATATTTGAAAACTCTTTTAAACTTTCAATTTTGTTGTTAGTATCAAGTTCTAATAATCTTAAAAGCTTCATGGTTATGTGCCAAAATCCTTTCTTTTATTTTAAAATTTCTGCTTAGTCAAATAACGTCATATAAAAATGAACATAACTAAATGGTCCATAACAAGATCGATCCAAGAAAAAGGATCGAGGATCGATCAAATATACAAAAATTAAAGCATATGATAATTTATAAGAAAAATGACTTACGTCCAGTTTCATGTGTAACATGAGCAAAGAAAGCAGCAATTTCGCGCTTATTATCATCATCAGAAGAACCAACAGTTGCAAATTTAGGATAAGATTTTAAAGCTTCAAGAAACACAGATCTTGTATAAAATCCTTTGCCTTCACAATTTGAAGAAGCTTGGTTTGCAATTCCATTGAAGAATGATTCACTAACAATATCAGAAACTCTATAATTATTATTATGATTGTAATTTTTGGTCGAAGAAGTATAACAAGGCCCTCCTTGACAGCCTTGCCCACAATAAGCTTTCCCACTGCCACAATAACCCCATCTACTGCAGCACAATCCTTCTGTACATCCACAATTTTGAGTCGATACCAATTTTGGAATTATAACTATAGTTATAGTACATATAAATAACAAAATTAATAGATTTCTTGAACAAAAATTAATCATTTTTTTTTCAATTTGGAGAGGATAAAAGAGACTTGTTGTTTGATGGTACTAAATGATATAATAAGAATTTATAGAAGCAAAAAAGTTGAATTATTGTTTAAGATTCAACAATTTTAGTGTGGAGGATTTTAGGTATAGGTACGTTTAATTTTTTAATTATTTTGGGTGTTGTAATAAATTAGGAAGGATATGGTTATGTCATAACTCAAAAGGTCCTAGCTTATTAATTAAAAAGATCACTTGATCACAAGAAATCCTTGAAGCTTTTGATATTTCCAAAGACTTGCCTTGAAGTTTTTAAGAGTTTGTGAAACTATCAAAAGGCTTGAACTCGAGACCTCTAATTAAAGTTGAAGGAATACTTATTACACAATAAAAAATGTTTTTGAGAGTTTGTGAAATTACCAGAAGACTTGAACTCGAGACCTCTGATTAAAGATAAAGGGGTACTCACTATAATAAAAATATTTTTAGCAGTAATTAATTAATGACAATAATTAATTGCTGCTTAATATGTAATTTTAACGTCAATTAGCACTCTTTATAAATGTCTCTAAAGCCTATAATGACATTGGATTCAATGACAATTAACTAATGTTGGTAAAGACTTTAGCACTCTTTGTTAATGTGTATATTAATTGCCACTAAAAATTATTTTTATTATAGTAACTTATCACTCCATCACAATCCTTGATACACGATCCTTATTGATAAAATAAGAAATGTTAACTATATTACAATTGATGAAAATGATCTAATAATGTAAAAACACTAGTTACTAAACTTGCAACTAAAGCATTAAATTTAGCCTGGTCATGCAATTATTTCATAGGTAAATTCTGATTGTTCTCTTTTGAAGCTAAGTTAATTTCAATGATTTCATATGCCATTAACAAGGTTACTTTTTTCTTTTTGATTTTTCATCCAATATTTTCCTACTTTCACATGATTGATTCGAATTTAGATACGTAAAATTTATTAAAAGTAATATTAGTGGACTTTACTGGACTTCCACGCAACTATCTTTTTTTTTTTTCTTTTTAGATAAAAAGGGTTCCATGGACAGTAATCACCTTCCACATCTTTAATACTCCTAATATTATAGATTCGAGCCGTCAAGAAAATAAAAAGATAAATAGTTTCAGTGGTCTTGAGTTCAAATTTTGAAAATAAAATATATTTTAAGGAAACATTTTTTTTCGTAACTGAACTTAATTATTCAATATAAATTTGAATTAGTCTGAAACTGAATAATTTTTGTCCCAATATATATATATAAAAAAATATGTGTACTCAATTAGTATTATATATTAAATTGGAATCATTATAGAAAATTAGAAACACATAAACTTTCAAATCATGAATTTGCTTCCAGAGAAAAACATGCATTATACTGGAAAATTTTCTTTAAAAGAACTCTAATATTAGGAACAGAACATGAAAGGAATTATATATTGTTCTCATGTTCTGTTACATAATTCCAAAGGGCAAAATCTTAATAGATATTAACTTCTTAAATATTAGAAATTTCTAATAATTTCAAATAAAGAAACAAATTTTATTATATTTAAAAATTCTAAACATTAGAAAAATAATTTACAATAATTTTGTCTAATATAAAATTTATTTTCTAAGGATTAAAAAATCAATCAATATTTTTTGAGGGAGTTTCGTGTTTAAATATAGTATGAATAAATAGATTATTTTATTTTCGTCATTCATAATTTGATTATATTAGATTCAAATTATCTTATGTAATATACCAGAATTAGCAAAAATAATCAAACCAAGAAGATAAAAATTGAACCAAATTAAATTAGATTTTATTCGGATTGGAAGATATTTTGATTTAAATTAAATATGTTTGTCTCTAATTTAAGATATGAACATTAAAATAAAAATTAGGAGTCGTATTAAGTAAGAAATAATTAAATTGTAAGGTAGTTTTAGTAGTTATTATACATTTCTTAATATCCACAAGGTACTTCACGCTTATTGGATGTCAAGTTAACAGTTCACTAGCTAAATCATATTTGAATTACTTGGTTCATTTAAATTTGTTTGTCCTAATTTTATTTTTTAACTTGATTAAAAAAATTGTTATTTTCTATATTTAGTAGCTCTTTACACCTTAGTCCTAATATCTGGAGGTGACAAAATTAGCTTATGAAATTAGCTCATATTCTCATTTATTAGCTCAACTCATTTCAACCCATCAAAATTATTGATATCTAGCATAAATTGATTCATGAAAAATCTTGTCAAAATATTTTCAAAAAAGATAATTTTTTATTTGATATATTATATATACATGTATAAAGAAAAATATTAATTTTATTAGGTCCTAAAAATCAATCAAAAATATAAATAAAGCAATTAAAACTTAGTAATAACCGTGCAGGTTGAATCTTGATCCACTTTTTAACTCATTTCAATCCAAGTAATTTTTCACCCCATCCATTTATTAATTCAGACCATTTCGACTTACCCAAATCCAGCCTAACTCGCTCATTTGACACCTATACCATCATGCCAAATGTCATATTTAAGACCATAAGATTCAAGGAAAATTTTGATTCACCGCACACATCTTTAGTATTAAATCAAAAGATTCAAAATTCTTTTTTACTTCTTGATTATACTTTGGTAGTTTAATTCAACTCGGACACAAAAAGTAACAAACATATTAGATAAAGAGTGAAGGATCAAAAACACACACTAAGTATTTTGTTTCTTAAGTTTCATAACTGAAATTTCAGGTGTATGAATTTTTTACTTGAACTATCACCACATATTTATCAAAACATGTCTCAACTATTAGTTATTCACTTTTCCTTGCTGAAAGACCTAACAGACCTCATCACTAATCTCCTAATTCATACATGCAAAGGGCTATGTAACTGGCCTCCATTAAAATTAAAAGAAAACACACCAAACAATGTGCCTATTTCATGATTATTTGGTTTTGGAACAGTGAAAGAAAAAAACGGGTTGAACAAAAAGAAGCACAAAATGTCATTTTAAGTTCCCACAACCAAAAGTATGATCATATGCAGTTGACATGACATTCAAGTAGGTAAGCAGACTACTCTAATTTGGTCCCCTCTACTTCCATTTGCCAAAGCTGTTGTTCAAGGAATTAAATATCAAGATTATGACAAAATTTCTTCAAATGTTCCATAACCCAACAAGCTCTTCAGAAAGTTTTGACTAATTTAGAAGTGAATAATCCAATTGAGTAAAAACACCTCCTTTCCTCATTCTATGCAGTTGGAGTTGTAATGCAGTTTCAGATTTGTCGCCTCAGATTTGTCGCCCCAAACGGACGGGGTTCAAATCCTACCAACTCTATCCTAGAAACAAAATGGGGGGATAAACCAAAGGACTAAAGTTTCATGTAGAGGCCTGAACAGCAGCAGCTTTCTTTTTCGAAGTATGCATCTTTTTGTCAGAATCAGCAGCCTTCCTCTTGTCCTTCCTCTCCCTCTTCTTTAGTGCAGTCAAGCGGGCCTTCAGCAAAATTGCATAAGATGCTTGGAAACGCTGGTGATCTTTTGCTCCAACCTGTTAGTCCAATGAAATCAAGTGCATCATTAGCCACAAGAAGTGAAATGATGCATCAAAACATAAATAATATTCATATAAACTACAAAAGCAACAAGCAAGACATAAATACAAATAAGATGACACAACCCATAAGATGCCTGTTTTATTAGATGATTGGTTTTCCTTTTGTAGAGAACAATATTTTGGTTTACATTCTCTTTTTTTTTTTTGGTATACGGCTTGTATATGGGATTTCTCCAATCATTAAAGAAAACATTTACCTTATCAAAAAGAGCAACAAGCAAGACATGAATACAAACAAGATGAAGAAAATAAAGACAACTAAGGTAAAGAAAATTCAAGCTGGTGTTCTTGTCTCCATTATAGGATGAGGAGAGGCATTCAAGAAGAAAAACGGGGGAGGGCTAGCTAGTGGACATACCAGACAAAGTTCGACGTTCACATTCTTAGACACAAGACAGGCTAAAAAACTTAGGGGTCGTTTGGTGTGATGGATAAGGGGAATTAATCCCAGGATAAATTTTAAGTACCCTTTATTTCTTTGTTTGGTTGCAAAGCTTGGGATAACTTATCCCAGGATTATGAATTAGTACCGGGATAAGTTATCCCTCACATTGGGTGGTATAGTAATCCCGGGATAACTTATCCTGGGCTAAAATAGGTAAATGACAAATATATCCCTTTAAACACTTTTTATACATCATTTTTCACATTTATGTATATTTACATTATTTTTAATATCATGTATAATAATATTCACTACTCCTTATTTTTATGATAATTATTCATACTTTTCTATTAAAAAATTACACTATATAAATATAAATTTTATTTATGAATTTATTTGACTAATTCTTATGATTATTTATATTTTGATTTCTCATAAATCTTCTTCTCTTTAATAAACTTAAGAGAGAAGTTCTATTTTTAAGCTAAATAAGAATTTTATTTTATTTTTAAATACATATTGTACTTATCATGGGAATACATAAACAAAAATATATAAGCTAAATAAAATAAAAATTTTATTTTTAAAAATGAATAACTAAAGCTTGCAAAGAAAATATAAAAAAAACTAAATAAAGTGAAGGGTAATTTTGTAAGCAAACAACTTGTTCTTAAAATTTATCAATGCATATTATTTTAAATACAACAAAGCAAACACTCAATAAGAAATAATCCCAGCACAATTTATCCCATCATAACTAATCCCAACATAACTTATCCCATCATAACTCATATTCAAACCAAACGACCCATTAGTGTCATGTGTACCACGTGGAAAACCTTGTCAATTTCTCAATTTCAATTAGTAACAAATCAAAGAGTACTTGCATGTGCAGGTGAGCAAAATTCAGAACATAAGTGTGCACCTCGCAAATGCTGAAAGGGATAGCTAGCAGACATACCAGACAAAGTTCTATATTAAAGGGACGTTCACATTCTTAGACACATGACAGGCTAAAAAACTTAGTGTCATGTTTACCATGTGGAAAACCTCGTCAATTTCTCAATTTCAAGAAGTAACAAATCAAAGAGTATTTGCATGTGCAGGTGAGCAAAATTCAGAACAAAAGTGTGCAACTCGCAAATGCTGAAAGGGCTAGCTAACAGACATACCAGACAAAGTTCTATATTAAAGGGATGTTCACATTCTTAGACACATGAGGGGCTGTTTCAGCCCAAACTTCATGCCATGTGTACCATGTGGAAAACCTTGTCAATTTCTCAATTTCAAGAAGTAACAAATCAAAGAGTATTTGCATGTGCAGTTGAGCAAAATTCAGAACAAAAAGTGTGCAACTCGCAAATGCTGAAAGGGCTAGCTAGCAGACATACCAGACAAAGTTCTATATTAAAAGGACGCTCACATTCTTAGACACATGACGGGCTGTTTCAGCCCAAACTTAATGCCTTGTGTAACATGTGGAAAACCTTGTCAATTTCTCAATTTCAAGAAGTAACAAATCAAAGAGTATTTGCATGAGCAAAATTCAGAACAAAAGTGTGTAACTAGCAAATGCTGAAAGGGCTAGCTGGCAGACAAAGTTCTATATTAAAGAGACGTTCACATTCTTAGACACATGACGGGCTGTTTCAGCCCAAACTTCATGCCATGTGTACCATGTGGAAAACCTTGTCAATTTCTCAATTTCAAGAAGTAGAAAATCAAAGAGTATTTGCATGTGCAGGTGAGCAAAATTCAGAACAAAAGTGTGCAACTAGCAAATGCTTTCAGCACTACAAATATATTTTGTGATGAGTTGAAAGTGCCACGTGAAATTTACACCAGGAACACCTAATCAGTTCCTTCTAGAGAGATGAAAATACAACTGGCTCATCAAGAAAAAACCTATACAAACCCAACATGTGCACTTAAGAGACGAACTAAACTACACCTTCCATGCTATTTTTAGCCGTAAATGCTTGACAATGTTTATATTTTGGGAAGTTGATGATCTTAACCATGTTTTTTTAGAATGGTAAAGCTGTATTCTTCAGCATTAAGGACATGCTGGCAACCTCCAAAAAGTTATTGGATCCAAACAAACAAGCAGAAGGAAATTACAGCAATTACGAAGATCCTAAAAAGTCTACTAACTGTTCTGCTATTTCTATACCCTTTCTTCACACCAAAAATACAAAAATATTCATACAATTTTCTTTGATTCTCTAGATTGGGTTAGAGATATCCTCAAAGCATCTGTTCTTTCTTCTCTCCATACCCAGTTTGCTTGAGATATACTTGGAAACACAGACCAGATCTGTGATATAATCTTCCAATGAAGAAATAGATGACTATTAGTTTCCTCATTCTCCTTGCCAAAAAAAAACATCTGGATACTATCTGAAAGCCCCTCTTCCAAATTTTCATCAGTGAGACATGCTCTTCTGGTCACCAACCAAGTGAAACATTTCACCTTGTTTGGGACACTGCACTTGCAAATCTGTTTCCAAGGACCTGGTATGCCCCCTGCCCCCTGGTTGCTCCACCACTTCATTTCTCTAGTCTTCTTACTGAGAACTAGTCATCACTACCATGCTTCCACCTCATTGTGTCGGATCCTGTAGATAAACCTAAGAAACCACTAAGCACTTGTAGTAACTCAACAAATCTACCCACTTCTCAATCATTCAAGTGCCTTCTGAATGTGAGATTCCACCCTTGAGGGGACTGAGTGTCAACTATTGATGCTTCAGAGTTGCTACAAAATGAGAACAGTTCTGGAAATGAGCTCATCAAAGGCTCATGTCCAATCCATTTATCTCTCCGAAAAAGGATCTAGGCGTCATTCCCCACACTACAGTCTATATTCCCAGCCAACATAGACCATAAGTTCCTAATTGTCCTCCATACTGACACCCATAGGTGCTAGATACTATATTAGAACACCAATAGTCACTCTGCCCATATTTGTTGATAATTACTTCCTTCCAGAGTGCATGATCCTCACCAACAAACCTCCATTTTGTTGATAAGCATCTGTTCTGAAGCCCCAGATTCTTAATACCAAGTCAACCATATTGTTTGCTCAGCTTAGCTGAGCAGTTTGCCATTTCACTAGGTGAATACCTCGGCCCTCCTTTTAAACCATAGGAAGTCCTCAACTTGTCTAGTCTATCCTCCACCCGAAGGCATAGGAAATAAAGACATGACATATATTGGCAATGAGTCCAATACTGAGTTGATAAGAGTACTACTTCCTCCAAGAGATGAATACCGGGCTTCCCAATTGGCTAGTTTTTTCCAGTGTTATCAAAGGCGAAAAGTGCAAAAAAGCTCTAAGGTTCATTGGGGCTTTAAGCGCAAATAAAGCGTGGGCTTTAATGAGAAAAGGTGCAAAGGGAGAAAAAAATACGAATACATATATGCTTAGTCCAAGACTAATAATTATAAATATGAATAACAAATATATGACCAAAGAATTGAAAATTTTTTATGATAAAGTGAAATATCAATTGTTTAGTGTCACCTCTTCAGCAGAGGCTCACTGGAAAGGAAAAATATTCTTACAACACTGGTGGCGCACTGAAGCGCTCATAAAGTGAGGCAGTAGTTTGGGCTTGGGACTTCCATGTTGGAGGTCTCAAGTTCGAAACCCCTTGCTAGCGAAAGCAAGGGGTTTGCCGTCTGGGCGACTCGTCGCACCGGGCTTGCCTAGTGCAGGCTACCTCTCCTATGTGGTTTGTGAGCTATTGCATAGGAGCGGGGGTTTTACCCTGTGCGCACCCAAAGGGTAGCGGCTGCGGGTTTCCCTTGTCATAAAAAAAATTTTTAAAAAAAAGTGAGGCAGCACTCAACACGTTTTGAGCCTCGCTTCAGGGTTTAAGCGCGCCTTTGATAAAACTAGTTTTTTCAACAATCTCATCCCAAATTTCTAGCTCCTTATGATTGTTTCCCAAGGGCATCCCCAAGTAAGTTGTTGGGAATTTCTCAATTTAACAACTCAAGATATTGGACAGACTTTGAATTTGTGGAACTTCTTTAATGGGGAAAATACTACTTTTCCTCCAATTTTATGGATGGACCAGAAATTGCCTCAAAGATCACCAAAATCATTCTGATGTACCTGATCTGATCTGCTTTAACTTCTCAGAAAACAACAGTATCATCTGCACTAATGAAAGGCAAATCTGAATCTCTTCCCCTGCTTGATTGCCTATCCTGAAACCTTTTATCTAATTGTTCTAAATAGTCACCCTCATCATAGTACTGTAACCTTCCATAGCTAATATGAAAAGGAAAAGAGAGGGAGGGTCTCCCTGAGGAAAAATTCCAGCAAATTCTACTATGACTAGAATTGAGAACCTGGCAGTTTTGATACAAAAGTCATCTACTTTAACCATCTTCCACCAAAACCCATTTTTTTCAGAAGGTTGAGGAGGAACTCCCAGTTGACATGATCAAAGGGGTTCTCTATATCCAGATTTCACATGATCCCTGGATCTTCACCTCTGAGTCTAGAACCCACACATTCACTGACTATAAGAGTTGCATCCATAATTTGTTTGCCTTTTAAGAAAAATTGTCCCTTTTGGTGCCCTAATATTGTATTACAAGCATATACGTTAACTATTAGTTATCAATCAAGTAAACAAGGACCGCAACTATCATTCTCTTTGCACCACAAGGCTACCATCCTTTTTTAGAATTTGATGCTCTCAATCTCAAAGATACAGGCCAGGACCTAGAATCTATCTATATTTGCACGTTTAAACTTATGCTAAGAATTAATTCATACAACAAACTAACACTCTCAATGTTCCAGAGAACATAGTGCCCCACAAAGCAAAAAGAAAGGGGAAAATGGCAAGACTTGCAAAAAGAAGGCGTAACCACAATCAAACCAACAAGACTAAGCAATGGAAAAAAATAAGAAACTTTCTACTGTGATTACCATTGTGGAAATATTCTTTTTCCCATCAGTTGCTCGGATGAGGCACTTAAATTCAATAGTTTCGCCAGCTGTCTTCATCTTATTCCGTTGAACTTTAGATTTATCAGAAGCTGTGGATACAAAGGACAAGATTGCTCAATCAGTATTTCAATCTACAGCTCTATTGTTAATTACTCATAAGGAGAATATAGAGCACAAAATACAGGAAAACAAATGAAGAGGCACACTCACAGTGTTTGAGCGTAACCCAAACGGAACCATGCTCAGTAGTTCGCTCAAACATACTCGTCAGTTCATTGAGGAATGGGTCTGGCTGTAACCGCACCTGACAAATTCAATTCGGATCAATATTTGTCAACTTATGTTCTACCAAAAAGATGGACAAAGCTTCAAACTCCCTAAAATAAGAAAAAAATGCCATATAATTTTGTATCCACAAATAGGAAGCACATTGAGCTCCACCATGTGATTATTTGACATAACCAATGTGACTTTGCATCGCCAGTGCCACCCAAATAAAGGAGGAAGAAATACAGTAGTTTGATTGCTTGAGTGTGTGCTCAGGAGAGCAAGCAAGGATGAAACCAATGTGTAGACTTAGAAGATTCCTGTAATTACGCTTATTTCTACTCTGGCTATCAACCCATGTAATTCTTCCTCCTTTATCCAGTAAAGGTGGTTCCTAGGCAGAGTAAAAACATCAGATTCAACAAATTCTCTAACCCTACACATAAAATTCATTGCTAAATACTCTTTTAGGCACGCATGGAAAAGATCCATCACCCCATCCCCACTCCCAACTAGTTAACTCAATCGATAAGCACTATTCAAACTGGTATTAACTAGTTTCCACAAACAATATACTAGGATTCGGGATACAATACATAAACATTCAAGAATGCAAAGAATCTAACATGAATTTTATAATCTACAGAAACCCATAATCTCAAAAAGAAAATATAGCAAATAGGGGATCAAATAAAGCTCTAAACGGCATAAACAAGGAAAATTGACATCAGAAAATCTAACAGAAAGTAAGCAAGAATTCTTTATACAATACATTGTTTGATTTCCAGATTTGATTCAAACGAATAATACGATCAATTGATTTTGATGAGTTGAAGTTAGGGCTTACCATCTTCGAAGCCCCTTTTCCTTTTGATATAAATCTCAAAAAAAAGCAGCAAAACCCAAAAACTCAAAACTCAAACACAGCGATGAAGAGAAGCAATGGGTTTATATGGGTCAAATAAACGTCAAGGGAAAAATATGAGAAAACCAAAAAATAAAAAGGAAATTAAATAAAAAATCTTAAAAGTGTAAAATTGAATAAAAATGTATTTACTTAATAATTCGGTTTTAAAATATGATTGTTATCAATAGTTTGGTTCAAAAATACCTCTATTATTACTTAATGGCCCAAGAATATTCTTTTTTTTCAAATAAAATTGTATTTCTTTTTTTTGTAAACACATTCTTTTCCTAATGATAATTTTTTTTATTTGAAAATGTTTATCTTACCTCAATTAGAAAAAAATGAAGAAATAAAAAAAATTATATTTTATTATGAATTTTTATTGTTATCTAAATGAAAAATTAATGATGAGATTATTATGATCTTTTTTTAGAAAAAACCTTGCATCATCGGTTAAAAAGGTACATGGAGTTATTCTATTTTAATTAAAATTTGATTAAGAAGAAAAAAAATATTGTTTTCTAGTTATTTATTAGTTAGCGTGATTTTAAAATGAAAGAAACAACAATAGGTTTCTTTAAAAATAATATTTGTATTAGGAACGTAATATGCTTATAATATATATATATATATTACTATTTATTAGGAAAAAATAGGGGCGGCAAAATCAAGCCTTACCCGATCCAACCCATTTAGGTTTGGGTTGGTTATTGACCCGCCCATTTGTTAGCTCAACTCCACCCATTTCAACCCATTAAAAATTGGATTGATATGTAACTCAAATTGATTTTTGAGAAATCTTGTCAAAATATTATTAAAATAACTTTTTTTAAATTTTATATGTTATATATAATTATAATAAAGAAAAAAATAATTTTATTAGGTGCTAAAAGCTTATAAAATAATAAATAAAGCTATTAAAACTTAGTAAAAATTGGGCGGGTTGGGTTATAACCCGTTACTAACCCGTTTTGACCCAACCCATTTTGGCAGAAACAAATTTGGGTTGGGTTGGGTCTTGACCTGTTTATTATCTTGAACCATTTTGACCCGCCCAAAATTAACCCAACCCGTCCAATTGTCATCCCTAGAAAAAAGACATCTCTTACTCATTGAACAACAATTGGGGCATTTCTGGACCTATCATTAACTAGACATTTTTATTCAATTTCACATAGTTTAAGAGTTATTTTTTAAACTATTTTCCCTAAAATCTATGATGTAATCACTCACTTCATTTTTATTTGTCACATTTTGCTTATCGAGAGTCAAACTATATGTACTTTGGCCAACATTTTAATACTCCCTCTGTCCAATAATACTTGTCCACTATTGACTTTGCACATTTTTTAAGAAATTATAAATAGAAGGGTAATTTTACTATAATCACCCTTTGAATATAAAAATACTATGTCTTGAAAAATATAATAGGGAAATGATTATAATTAATGATAAGGGTAAATTAGGAACTTAGCGCAAAATTATCTATTAATTTGTGGACACGTATTATTAGACATCCCAAAATAGTATAATACACAAAAATTGTTAGACGGAGGGAGTATGCATTTTTTTAATCACATTAATCTATATTTATATTATTTTAAAATTATGAACCTAGTTAGAAATGTTAATTATTTTTTTTGTCTTTAATTAAAAATATTCTACAATAAATAAAATGGTCATTTACTATTTTTCTCAAATTATTATTTAATTATATTTATAATATTGACTAGACTCCTTGTGCACATGAAAAAAGAAAGGAAAACTAATGAAAACTCTGTATATCTATCTATATCTATATCTATATCTATCTATCTATCTATACTACCTTAAAAGCATGAACTCCCAAACTTGAATGTCAAATTACTATAATAGCCCCAACTAAAAACACTTAATTTAGTTTATTTATTTACTTATTTAATTGTATTATATTAAAAGTAGACAACTTCTCACATTGAAGGGTTGTGACTTTTTCGATGAGTTGTGATTTTTCCGAAGGATTGTGACTTTTCCGAAAGGTTGTGACTCTTCCGAAAGGTTGTGACTTCTCCGAAGAGTTGTGACTTTTTCGAAGGGTTGTGACTTTTCCAAAGGGTTGTAACTTTTCCGATGAGTTGTGATTTTTTCGAAAGGTTGTGACTCTTTCAAAGGGTTGTGACTTTTTTAAAAAGGCACAATTAGCATCTATTCATACTACCATTTGTTTACTATAAATAGAGGGGTTTCCTCTCATTTTTACACTACAATTTTTTATTTTTTTTCTACTCTTCTTCTTCTTAAAAAATCTCAAGTGTGATTTGTAACAGTTGAATAAGAATTGAGGTACCACACCAGGAAGAGTTGGTGAACAAATTGTAGCAAATTATTCATCATTTCACACTCTTATTTTTCTCCTACAATTTTCACCACATACATACTTCAATATAACTTATATCATTTTAGAACATTATTACTAATTAGCATGAGATACACGTGCAACGTCCATTGATATGCTGAAGTTCTTAGCATTGAAATTTAGGTATTGGCTTTTTATTAAAGAATAAAAGAAATGTGCATTTGACTGTGAACTTTTCTTCACATATAAAGTTCTATATATAGTGCGCAGGGATTTTCATTTCTTTTTTTATTTTGTTTCTTTAATTAATTTCTTTTGTGTTATCATTTGAGAGAGAATTTTATGATTAATGTTTCTATAACAAGTGAACAGTGACGAATACACACATTGTGAATTTTTTTCTAATAAAATTAATATATCAGGGTGTGGGAAAGACCATAATAATAAATAAATACGAAAAAAGATACTTGATTGGGGTAAGATATTTCTTCTTTATTTTTCCATTTTTTTATTCTTTTACCTCAAACGAAGGAGTTTCTTCCTAATTTTGCTAAAACAACGGGCATTAACGTAGTCCATTGAATTATTAGTTTTGATGTTAAGTCCAATATTTCAAAAATAGATTTTCACTTTTATTTAATACAAAACATCAATTATAGAGATAATATGATACTATAACCATGATAATAGTTGTTTTTAATAGATATGTCAAGTCGAATTATAGAAAGTAAAAATTAACAGAGAAATTAAAGTGTTGGTGGCACGGGATTTCAATCAAATGGAACACTAGAGTGAATATAGCATTAACATATATTTTCGCCTTTCTTCTTCATTAGCTATGAATTGTTCCATATACTCTTTACTAGCTATATAAAATAAATAAAAAAAAAGTGATTGATCATTAAATGATCGTAAATCAAATTAAAGATTCTATAAATAATACTTTAAATATTATTCTTCTATTATTTTTTTAATTGGAAAAGTTTAATGTTTTATATCATGATACAACTTATGTAAGATACTAGATACTTTCATTAGACAACAATTATATAATATGTATGCGGCAGAAAAAGGAGAAGAATACAATTTCACAAAGACAAGGTAGAAACTTTAAGAAATGAAATATTTTCACCATAGGTGATGTATATATACACACACACACATATATATATGTATGTATAACAAAAAATTGGCCACGCTTATTATTTGACATACAGTCAAACCTCTATTTAACTAGCATTTGTTATCACAATATTTTGTTGTAACGGCTTAATTTTCTTTAGAACTATTTTTCATGTTATAATTTTTGTCTCTATAGAATTCTACTTATAAGCATTCACTATATAAGTACACTTTTTGTAATATTACCTCACTATGATAGCCTTACTCAAATATTAATTGAGTAATAATATTTTGTAAAAGATATATTACGTATAAAGATAAAATATTGAAATATTTAAGGTAATCGTTATTAGTGTCATGAACATAGTAAATTTCAAGTATGAGTATTTGAGAGAAAAATTGTACTTAAATGGTGTCTATCATTTATGGTCATAACCTCAAGAGGAAAGGTTATCGGTGACCTTTTTTATATTGATATTTTTTTTCTATTTTATTGGTTAAATTTTTTTACATCTAAATTCTTTCTTTTTATTACACAAAATCAATAAACAATCATATTGTGTATTTTTAATAGCTAAATGAGACCAAAATATCAAATATCAATATAAATATATAACAACACCTCACTATATATAGCAGTCATGAAAATTTCCAGTAGACATTAGCAAGGTTTAACTATATTAAAAGAACAATTATCTTTTGATAATTACTCCATTGTATTGAGTTTTACTTTCAACACCATATTAATAATATATATATATACAACTACACTTGACAATAAACTAAAAAAGAATTTTAACTACGTGAAAAAATATAATCAATTAATTAGCAAATTGTGTATACTGATAAACTATAACATGATAACAACAATTAAAAAAAAATACATATCCATAATAATTCCACATTATGGAATCTAGAAACTATAACATGAGTGAAGTAAAAAACAATACTGCTAAAGAAATGTCACTTTCTCCCCATATTTAAACTTTGAATGTATTTTGAAATGTTTCAATAATATCTGGTAATTTTGATCTCAAAAAACAAGTAACTCTATGACAATCTGTATTTATCATTTAAAAACACTTGTCCTATGTTCTTTTAGTTATAATTATTTACTGAAACATTTTAATTTAGTAATATTAATTCTATTTTACAACACCGTATACTATATTATACGATACACACGTGCACGTGCCGTGAAACTAGTTATAAAATATATGAAAAGGAGAATTAACGTTGGTAGATTTTCTATTTCCTTTCCCTAATATTCTCACCGTCCTTGTTAGAAATATGGGAAAATTTTCATATGGGTGTGTTTGGTACGGAATAAAATATTTTCCAGAAAATAATTTTCAATTTTTCTTTTATGTTTGCTTGATCAAAATGTCTGGAAAACATTAATCTATGAAAACAAGCTCTTTAAAAATGAGGAAAATGACTTCCCTAATGAAAGTAGTGAAAACAAGTTGCACAAGTGACGTTCCAAATTTATTGTCTCCTCCTCTCCCAACTCTCACCCCTTGACCATCCCACCCCCGCCACCCCCATTCCCCATCCTTTCCTGCCTCCCTAACATTTTGTTAGATAACATATAAATGCTTTTGAGGTAATATTTTTTTACTCGCTTAACAAACACTAGAAAATAAGTAAAGACTCACTTATTTTCGAAGAAAACATTTTCTAGACACACTTCAAAACTTATCATCTTCTCTTCTTCTTGTTCTTCATCTACTTTCATCTTCTCCACTGTGCATATAACGACTGTAAATCACAACAGGAAGAAAGGAATAATTCTATCACAAATAATGTTAAAATGAAAAAACTAAAAAATTTTAGTGCTCGCTTAAGAAGATTTGAATGCATTTTAGAGTTTTGACATCAACCAATAAGTTTATTGACACAAAGCACATAGATCATATGCAAGACACTGTAGTGCCATAAACAATTTGTTTCAAAACAGTAAGACTTTTGTTATCAATGTAGAAATTTGTATCACAGAAGCAGGAGATTCCTCGATTTGGTAGATGAACGATTCCAGCACCGTGTCTATGTTAGCTCCAATCATCATGGACATCAAGATATATTCATTTTCAACCAAGAAAGTGACTTTCTGAGGTAACAACTGTTAGTTGAGTGACCATCTAAGAAATCAACTCGATGAATCGGTAATGAGAAACATGTGACAGATTACAATTAACAGAGATGTCATATTACTGGGGATCGTTTTGGCATTGTCAGCCTATAACAGAAAGAACAATTCTTCCCTAACTTCATAATCTCGTTCGCTTCTTTGATCATGGAATGTGCAACCAAGATATTGACAACCCGTTGCATTGTACTAGTATAAATATTTTGTTTCAAATCAATACACTTCTTGCACAAGTCATAAGCAAAATCAGGATCATCCTTGTTACAAGACAGAGGAATAAGTAACACAAACGTTGAAAGATCAGGAAGACAACCATTTCCCCTCAACTTTGCATACCAACTTTTAGCCAATTCCAAATTCCCATCCTTTACACAAGCTGTAATCATCGCATTATGACTATGAGTATCAGGGCTTACTCCCCTGTTCATCATTTCCTCGAACAATTTTTCAGCCTCTACAACCTGATTGTTTTCTACCAACCCGCGTAATCGTGTATTATAACTCCTAACATTCGGAATCACCTTCTGTTTTTCCATCAAAATCCATATTTTTTCAGCTTCATAAAACCTATTATTCTTGTAAACCCCATCTAAAACAGTATTGAAAGTAATAACATCAGGGTCTACTCCATTTTTCCCCATCTCAACCATCATCAAAACTGCGGAATCCAATGAACCCATGTCGCAGAATGCCTTGATCATTGTATTATACGAAAAAGCATCAGGCACAATAGCTAATTTCTCAGTTAATTCCCTAAAAAACTCACTAATATCATCATATTTCTTCGAATTAACACGAGCTGCCAACAACGCATTTAATGACATGACAGTACGCTCACAGTTTAAGTCAGGCATTTCATCAAACAGTTTCTGGGCATGGTCAAACATACCAGCTTTTCCATACAAGTAGATGAGTCGTACAACGAAACGCTCATTTTTTATTTCTGGGAAGAGTTTTTGGTGTTGGAGGATATCTTCAATAGCTGAGAACTGTCGAGTACGGATGAGTTGGTGTACGATAGATTCAATATTGGTAAATCTACGGCGGAATTGGGGATTGTTTGAGGATTGCTTGAATTTACTAACGAGGGATCGATACTTGCGCTCTTTGGAGGATTCCGGGGTACTGATGGCTGCGGGATTTATGGGTGTTGGAACAATGGACTTGGCGCCGGCAATGGGTGTTGGAACGATGGTTTTGGCGTCGGCGATGGCAGTAAGGAATTGGGGCTTCACAGCCTTGGTGAAAAATTCATGGAAAAAACGGTAGAGAGAAGAAGCCATTTCTGTGAGGTTAGAAAAACTGTCATTTTACATGATTTCTGCTACATGTTTGATGATTCTTCTTTTTCTTTCTCTACTATATTGGACAAATTTTATAATGGTGTGACATGAAATCAATATGCAATTAGAGGTATTTAAAATTGAATCGTAATCAATAAGCTAATTATAAAATTTTACAATTAACGATTTATCACTCCCGATGAATTATTCAATTTCTGCTTGAAAAGGGTGTAGCTGTCCAACTCTCGATATCCTTTAAAATAAGGAAAAGGCATACTCGGCAATGGTCTTAGGAAACATAACATCTATTTATCCAATTAGGTGTATTGTGCTGATTTTTTAAAGTAATATATCTAAAAATACCTTTTGATATGTTATTAATATTGTTTCGGACACAACTAGTACATTTCAAAATTACCATTACTCAGACATCTTCCCCTTGGTTGTGAACCTCCTTTGGATTTTTAATTTACTCGACTCTTCTATTTTATTCAAAACAAAAAAAGGATAAAATAAAAATTACCAACTTATCGAATAAATCATCAGCACGTTAAAATTGTCATACTTACATTTTTACCTATAGATATATAAACATATGAAGTACATAACCCTAAAGGTTAAAACCCTATTTAAAATTTTGCCATAAATGTTTCAGCATGATCCAAGCCATTGCTCGATGGCTTTTTTACCTTCTCCGTGATTCTTATTTTATGGTTTTTAATTGCCCTTAATACCCCTTAAATATCATGGACATTTTGTCCCTTACCCTTCTCTCCTCCTCGGAAGAATTTGCGAATAGAATTATTTACTTAACGAAGGCCATGTATCAACAGACTCATTACTCATTAGTACAAGTGCAAAGAAAAAATTAAAGACTAAACATAAAGGAAAGGCATAAATGCACTCCTGAACTTGTTTCGAAAAGTCAGTTACACGTTTAAATTATCATGACGACCTATTACGCACATTTACTATTCAAAAATGAATTTATTTTACCCTCTAAAATTGACTTGGCAAAAAATAAAAATAAAATAAAAAAAGAAAAGCGTGTTTGGTAATAAATAAAGTAAAAAAAATTAAATCAAAATCCTCTTTCTACTACCACCCTCCACTGCCCCACCCCACGCCTCCTCTTCTTCTTCACAGGCAACCTGTCTTCTTCTTCTTATTATTTTTTTTATTTTTCATACACAATTTCCACCCACCCTACCATACCTCCACCAAAATCATATCCCCCCCCCCCCCATCATATCCTATTTTAATGTTTATTCGATTTTGTTGGTGGTTGATAAAATTGATGATTGAGTTTAAAATATAAAGTATAATGATAGATTTGTTGGTGACGGGTGGCAAAGAAGTGGGAATTGAAGGTGGTGAAGAAGAAAAAATTGATATTGATAATGGTGGTGGTGATATTTGGTGGTGATGATGTAATTATAGTGAGAGTTTGTTTATGGGTGTCAAATTTTATAGTGGATCTTTATAATTTTTGTGGGCACGATGGTGATAGTGTGATTTCGATGGTGGTTTGATAGTAGGTGGTGAAATTTGTGGCGGCTATTTTGATTTTTATGATGAAATATATAGATTTAATACTAATATAGCGGCAATGGTAGTGGTTTCATGGTGGTGTTCGTTGAAGAAGAAACAATTGAATGACATGTAGAATTTTATTCAAAATCTGACCTGGCATCTTATGTGGCAGTTAGATGACATTGATGTGGCGCAAGTATGATACACTTCCCATTGTGAGAGTGGTGCTATACGTCTCAAGGGTAAATAAATTCATTTTTAGTAGCAGAAGTGTGTAATAGGTTACCATATTAGTTTAAGCGTGTAACTGACTTTTCGAACAAGTTCAGGAGTGAATTTATGCCTTATCCCAAACATCAACAACCCAAATACATATGTATTTTAGTTGTGTCAATTTGTTTTTCTTGATGTCTTCTTACTTGTTGATCTTCTATTATATTGTGCCTTCACATTGAAAAATAAAATTAATTGGAGCAATAGTATTAACTTTGTAATACAATCGGCTACAACTTTAATACGGTATTACAGAATACCATACCGGACCAAAGTTTGATTTATCGATCATCGAATTACCGAACCAAAATTTAAAAAGTTCGGTATCTGGTATCTATTTTTAATTATCAATTATTACCGAATTACCAAACTCAAAATATAAAAATCCTGAATCGAATACTAAAAATCTACCCCTAGTATTAAGTCTTGTAAAATGATTTAGAGAATAACAAATCTATATATAATATAAAGCTAGATAAAAGAAAAGTGGTGTGACACCTCTCTTTGGCCAAGGATCCTATTTATCTTTTTTTGACATTTTTCTTATTTTTTCTTCTTATTATTATTGTATACAAATGAATGTGTCAATTATTATTTCTTCATTTATTCATGTTTTTTAATATACCAACTTAATTGTCTTTATTTCCATTACTTTCATGACTTTTGGTGATCATAACTCTTAAATTATATTAATGTTCATGATAATAATATTGGAAGGTGAATAGTTGATTAATTGAATTAAAAGATTCTTGGAGCTATTAAAAATAAAATAAATAGATAAATAAAGAGGTAATTTGACACATGTCTATGATTTTCCAGACCATTCATTTTTTTCTCCTCTTTTTTTCTCATTTCTTTCCCATTCTATTTAATTTTCAACTTATTAAACTTTTTAAAAATGCAAAATTCATTAGTAATACCTAAAATTCCAAAAGTTTTTATCTAACAAGTAACAACCCAAAAGAAACGTCATTTGCTACTATTAATTATTAATTAATATGTTATTGTTATATTGTAAGAAAAGGAACAAAAAAAACACTTCACATTCCCCAAGAAAGCTATATAATGGCGTTTGAGGAAGGTCTTACTTCACTCTACGAAATTAGCATTTGCATCATATTGTTGAGAAGTGAGAAAACATCTTCCCTTCTCAATTTGTTTTTACATCTTACAAGATATGCGTTCTGGGAGAGAAATATTAAAAATGATCATGTAGTTTATCATCATCCAAAAACATTATGATGATAGAATGGATTGTATTGTTATTTACGATTGAGATTGTAAGAAATACTTTTAATACTTATATTTATTATATTATTTGATATTTTATGTTATTGTCTTATAAATAGCGACATTGTAAGACTTTGTAGAAATGATCTCATTCTTTTAAGTGTGTATTTGATGCTTATTATATTCATGATTTAATTTGAATCGAAGAATAAGAAAACTATTGAATGATGATCGGCTAGAGCGAGTGGACGTTGACAAGAAATCAAAAGATTATGCATTAGTTTTGTATTTTTCTTCTTCTATTTTTAATTATTAAGATTGTAAGAATGATGTATTTATTTTTTCATATGTTCTCTCTTTATTTTGTATTTTATATGAATTTTTTTATAGTATATATTTTTTGTTAGTTTAAAGTAATAATTTATGACTTTCTGGACATTATGATTTTTTTTTCATGATTTTATGAATTACAAATGCTTCATTATAAGCTTTAAGTAGCACTAAAATTTACACAATAATGACTTAAGTTTCTTCAGTTTTTCATCTTTATTATCATTTTTGGCTAAGAGTTCTATTTATTTTTTTATTTTCTTGACAAATTCTCATACTTCTCTATTATTGTAGAATAATAAATATGTCATTAACAATTAATTCATATTCTTTAATGTAAAACTTAATGGTCTTTATTTTTATTACTCTCACAACTTTTTATTATCGTAACCTCTAAAATAATTTAATAATACTCATACTCATGAGATTATTTGATATTTTAGTCCTATAAATATAGATATTATAAGACTTTATAAAAATAATTAAATTAGTCTTTTAAGTTATTATATTTTTTATATTTATTATATTCATTCTTTAATTTAACTTGAAAAATAAGATGAAGGTTATTGAATGGTGATTGGCTTATTCGAATGGATGTGGACAAAAACTCATAGGAATGTGCATTGATTTCGTATTATTTCTTCGTCTATTTTTCAGTGATTAAGGTCATAAGAATGATGTTGCATTATTTTATTTTATGTGTTCTTTATAGTTTCTATTTATTTTATATGAATATCTAATTGTCTTAAATTTATAATTGTATTAGTTCAAAATAATAATATATGACTTTGTTGGAAGTATACTGACTACTGACCAAAAATTTTCTTATGAAATCAATTATAGGTGTATATATACGCACACCTTTTTATCTATATTATATTTAATAAAATTATTGATATATTATCGTCTTTTATAATCGCGCGAAGCGCGGTCAAATTCACTAGTTAATACTAAGTATAAAACATACAAAAATATATCTTTTCTTAATACGTTAAAAGTGACAAGTAAAAGCGAAAATTTATTTTTAAAATAAAATGAATAGATGGAGTGCTATTTTAAGAAAATAACTTCTTAAAATGGGAGGAATTGAATTTAAGTCATTCATTTGAGACATTTAAAAAGAAAAGAATATTGCTATTTTTGGAGGCTCACCTTAAATATCTAAGTTCTGAGGAGCTCATTTGGGTACTCTTCTTCCTCTTTTTTTGGTACATAATTTAATTCTTTTTAATTTCTATGCATTATAAAACTGAGGGGGGAAAAAAAGAAGAGGAAAGATGAATGTATTGGGAGTTTTGAAAATAAGAGTTCGTAGAGGGATTAATCTTGCTATTAGGGATTCTTTTTGTAGTGATCCTTATGTTGTTATCACCATGGGTGGTCAGGTCTGTTATTCGTCGTTTCTAAAGAGCTTACATTTTATACATTGAAAAGAATATATATTTATATCATCGGATCATTTTAAAAAGTTGTTAAAGTAATATTGATTAATAACTTAACATTAATGATAAGTAACTTGATATAACAGAGTAAATTATATTGATGATATAAAAATTCATTAGATTGAGAGTTTATTTTATTTGAATGCATTAAATACTTTATATATATGTGTTTGTATTATTTTTGTGGGATCAATATTTTGGTATGTTTGTTTTTCCATGAATTTTTTCTTGAAATAAATAATGCTTATCGTTCGAGCAACTTCCTTTTGCCTAGAGAATTGTTTCTCAGAAAAGATCTGTACGGAACAAAAATGCATATGGATATTTGTGCCTTTTTGAAATATCATATGTTCCTAAAAATAATTTCTGATTTAAATTTCCACAATCAAAAAACAAATCCTTTTTAAAAAGTTACTCCGTTAATTAGCTATCTAAACTTTAACGTTATTGATGAGAATTTATTTTCTATAGATTTTAATTTGGTCCAATTTTGTATGGAATAGAAAGTAAAGACTCGAGTTATCAAAGAGAACTGCAATCCTGTGTGGGATGAGGAATTGAGCCTTGCACTCTATGATCCCAACCTTCCTATTACCTTAGTAAGTCTCAATACGTATATATAATTTGAGATTTTATTTTATATAATAAGGATTCAATATATTGAACATTAAATATTGTTGAATCGTGTTTTCAATTCATCCAAAAGTTTAAATTGTTTAAAGAAAGAGGTATTTATAAATGCATATAAAGCCATTACATAATTTAATATGATATTAGAAAAACACATGCACCTAGTTTAATAGTCTGTTTAACTAATAGTCTATTTGATCACGCTTATTTTTAAAAAATGTTTAGTTTAAAAAGAAATGCTTGTTTTTAAAAAGTTTTGAGGTGTTTGGCCAAGTTCTAAGGATTTTTTTTAGGAGTAACAAAAGTTGTTTTTCAAAAGCTTAAAAAAAAAAAAATTTCTTAAAAGCACTTTTGAGAAAAATATATTTAAAAATACTTTTAAGAAGTTTGGTCAAAACTCTAATGGCTTCTTTATCAATTTTTTTTTAATGTTAAATTATATTTTTTAGAGAGTTGAAAAAATTGCTTTTGAGTAGTAGTAGCAACTTAAGTAGAAGCTATTTTTTTAGAAGCCGAAAAGGTAATTTTTTTTCGTAAGAACTTTTAAAACCCCTACAAACACAAACTGTTATTCTAATATTGTAAAGGCGTATTTTAAATTAATTACCCAAACAGAAACTGTTATTATTCAAAAGTACTTTTAAAAAAATAATTCTCAAAATAAACCGATTTTGAAAAATTAACCAAACACACGTGATAAATATCTCCCTTCTCTAGCCATTTAAATGATGTGGTCGCTCAATTCAACAAGAACTTGGTTCAATGAATATATAGCTTATACATATCACCGATGGAAAATGAAAAATTAGCGATGGATAAAATTCCGTAATTAAAGAGGAAAAATTTCATACTAATCTCATTTAGTTATTGATTAGCAATTAATTATAAGAAAATTCCACTAGTTAGAAATATTTTAGCGACAAATTTCTTATTTTCTTGTAGTGTATATTGGTTGCCTAATTATTCTTTTTTCAATTTCTCTTTTTGTAGACAGTGTATGACAAAGATACATTCACAGCAGATGACAAAATGGGAAATGCAAAAATAGACATAAAACCATATCTTGATGCTATAAACATGGGATTAGAAGGTCTCCCAGATGGTGTTAAAGTAGATAGGGTTCAACCAAACAGAGAAAATTGCTTGTCTGATGAAAGTTGCATATTATGGGAAAATGGCAAAATGACACAAAACATGCTTCTTAGATTGCAACATGTAGAATGTGGTGAAATTGAGATTCAAATCGAATTGATCAGTGCTCATGGTAAAAGAGGTCGTCTCTACATCTAAAACATGCATACCTTTTTTTCCTCGTAAATATATAATTATTTTTGACATAAATTATCGATGAAATTACACTGAATATATGTTATTGTTATTGTATTGTATTGAATTGATGTTGAGCATCATGTACAATGATGATTGTTGTACTTTGTAAATTTTTTGGAGAAGAAGTGTTGTTATTTTAGATTTGATTGGGATTAATAGCTATTTCATGTAAGTATCATTGGGGGTGTACAAGTCAAATCGTAAAGTCAAACCGAATCGACGAACCAAATCAAATCGGAAAAAAATCTATTTGTGGTTTGGTTTGGCGTTGAAAAAAAAAATCAACTACTCTTGGTTTGGTTTGGTATTAAAAGAAAAAAAATTCAAACTGAACCCAAATCAAACCGACATAATATATATAATATTATTTTATTTATAGATTAAAAATATTAATTATAATCTACTTTGTTAATATATTTTTAGTTAGTTTATAGTTATCAATGTTTAGATATATTATTTTAAATTTGGGCTTGTAAAATTTTGTAAATATTTATTTTGTATTTAGATCGGAAGTTACAATTATCTTATTATAGTTTTTCAGATTCGAAGTTAACAATTTACTTTGTAAATATTTTGTTTTGTATTCAGTTTGACTGTAGCATTTAATCTTATTAATTTAACATAATGAACGTTGATATTTTAATAAAAGTATTTTTTACTAATGTGAATTTATCGTCTTTTTGAAGATTTCTATTTATTTAATATTTTTAAAGTTTAACTTATCACACATGTAAGTGAAAATATATTTGATCTCTTTTTCAAACACTGTATAGTTGTAAAAAATCGAAAAATCGAAAAAACCGAAAGAACCGACTAAAGCCGAAACCGAAAAATCCGACTTTATATGATTTGATTTGATTTTTAGATTTAATAGACCGACATAATTGGTTTAAATTTTTTTTAATGAAAAACCAAGTCCTATGCGACAGACTTGAACTCTACTAATTACTTCAATTCGATTGAAATTTGAATAATGATAGAGTTTAAATTAACAATCAATGAAAATAAAAAGATAATAATACCCTTACTATTTTTTTATCACAATGTCATACTGCTAAAATATTTTAAATAGAGTTAATTTAGAGTCCAAATATATACTCCAAAAGTTCCACGCAATTTGGTGAAGTAAATGCGACTTTTACCAACAAAGAATGTAGTGTAATAGATGAAATTGGTTTTCCTTTAATTAGAGGTCTCGAAGTCGAGTTTTGAGTATGATAAATCCTTAATAAAAAGTGTTTTTCTCAAATGGGGTGTTACGCGACGTGAATTCTAATCGAATTTCAATACGAATACTAGACACCAAATAAAAAACCAAACAAAAAAAAAGTAAACTTTAATTGTCTTATATTAAAAAAAAATTAGTTAGGTTTAGAATAGGGACATTATTTTTGCAATTTTTAATTATACTAGCAGTATTTATTTATCTTTACTTGAATTTTCAGTCTCTCCTCCGCCGCCATTAAAACCAGCACTTGCAAACTCCAATTTCTCTTCTTCTTCTCTTCTCCGGCAATGGCGTCTATCACCGCAAATCATCCAATTTCCCGTAACCCCTTTGTCTCATTCCGTCCCAAAAACCCTTTTCTTCAAACCCAAACTCTCTTCAATTTCAAACCATCAATCTCCAAACACTCCAATTCCTCATTTTCCATTCCCATTGTCCGCTGCTCAATCCGCCGTCGACCGGAATATACTCCGAGTCACATTCCCGATCCAAACTACGTCCGCATCTTCGACACTACTCTCCGTGATGGCGAACAATCACCAGGGGCTACAATGACTACAAAGGAGAAACTAGATGTTGCACGTCAGTTAGCTAAGCTTGGTGTTGATATAATTGAGGCTGGTTTTCCAGCTTCTTCTGAAGCTGATCTTGAAGCTGTGAAATTGATAGCGAAGGAAGTTGGGAATGGTGTTTATGAAGAGGGACATGTTCCGGTTATTTGTGGATTGGCGAGGTGTAATAAGAGGGATATTGATAAGGCGTGGGAGGCTGTGAAGTATGCTAAGAAACCGAGGATTCATACGTTTATTGCTACAAGTGAGATACATATGAATTTTAAGCTGAAAATGAGTAGAGATGAAGTTGTTGAGAAAGCTAGGAGTATGGTGGCTTATGCAAGGAGTATTGGGTGTGAGGATGTTGAATTTAGCCCTGAAGATGCTGGAAGGTTTGCACTTTACACTATTATTGACACCATTTCATTTCTATACAATTTTACAAACTTTAAAAAATTTAAACTTATTCAAAATTTGAACTTTGATGTGAGAATTTCTTTAGTAGACTAGACTCTTTACTATCACTTTACTATTTTTTTCTTCTTCAGTAGTTTAATATAAAATTGATAATATAATAGTTAAGTGAATTAGCATCTAAACTTTTCGTTCCCCTATCAAATACCATTATATACTTGCTTTGAGCTATCATCATTGCTAGAATTGTTGATTCTGGGACTTTTTCTTGTATGGAGATAATTATTGAGTTTAGGCTATCCACAAAGTTGCCAATCGGGGACTAAGGAATAAATTGGACTTATTTCCTTGTTTCTCTTTTGGATTAGTCATGCTCGTAATGGTCTTATATGTTGAACAGATGGTTGTATGCTTAAAGATAATTTTAGATAAATTCAGAAGTTTATTTTAAAGTGACTCGTAATTTAGCTGGCAAATGATCCTGAAGAATTCTGAAAAGTTTCTGGAGAAAATCTCGTCAAGAGTCTGTTGACACCAAACTTGTTATAATATACACGCATGTTTATGGCATTCTTCTTAACTAGCGCATGGGAGACCTTGAAATTATTTTAATATAGTAAGTCTTTGCCCTTTCAATGGAACACTTTAAAAGATAATAAGACCTTGTGTTCTTTAATTTTCCTTTTCCTATCAAGGAGTTCTCTGGTATGATGCTTTGAGATCTCAAAGAAGAGGGTTAAACTACCAAGTGTTATTCTGTTGCCATGTATAAAAGTTTGTAGACTAGCTCAGTGATTAGAATCAACAGTGAATTACTTTCAAGCATTGTGCTAACTGGGATCTGGTTTTTTTCCTGATCGGAGCCTTGTTTTCCTATTTATTTGCACTACCTCCTTGGTACTAGCTTTAATAATACTACTTTACCTTATCAAAAAAACCTTATTTCCTGTTTTTTCCTCTCAGATCTGATCCAGAGTTTCTTTATCATATCCTTGGAGAGGTTATCAAAGCTGGGGCGACAACCCTTAATATCCCTGATACTGTTGGATACACTGTACCCGAAGAATTTGGACAATTGATTGCTAAAATAAAAGCCAATACCCCAGGAGTTGAAGATGTGATCATTTCAACACACTGCCAGAACGATCTTGGGCTTTCTACTGCCAACACCTTAGCTGTATGTGGTTCAATGTTGATGAGAACCTAGTTGTTTTGGCCAACTTAAGTTGTATGCACATTAAAGCGTGTCCAATTTCAGGGAGCATGTGCAGGTGCAAGACAATTGGAAGTGACCATCAACGGAATTGGTGAAAGAGCTGGAAATGCCTCTTTAGAGGAGGTGTGTGAGGGCTTTTCACTGAGAAATTTCAGTTCTCTTATGTGCATGATTTGGGCTCCAAAATTTGAGGGGTGGAATGACTAATTAAACAACCTTGACTATGAATTCCCCTCTGTTCTTTCCTTGACAAAAAGTTAGGTCTTCAAAGAAATTTCCCATAATCTCGTAAGGCATTCTCCGCACAAAAGGAACTATTCCACCTCTTCCAAGACTAAATTAACATCTTGAATTTAGACTGATATTAGAGTAGAAATTGTGTGGTACATAATATTATTCTTTTGCAAAACAATAGTTGCAAACATGCAACCGTATTTTGGGCTTTGGAGCCAATTTCTGCCATTGGTTGTGTTATGTGCCGTTAAAACTGACAAACTACTGACGTGTATGGGACTCCTTTTTCCTCTGTGGTACTTGTTTCTCTTTGGTTCTCCACTTGGGCATGTCGGGCCTTCATTTCCTAACCTTTTACCTTCTCCAATGCTGGAATAGGTTGTAATGGCCTTAAAGTGTCGTGGAGAGCAAGTACTAGGTGGCCTATATACAGGGATTAATACACAACATATTCTCATGTCAAGCAAGATGGTTTGTACCCTTACTATCTCATAGTATGGTGATCTTTTACTGGTTAATATTCTTCCAATATGCATTCTGCTGACCCTTTATCGTGCAGGTAGAGGAGTACTCGGGACTTCATGTGCAGCCACACAAGGCCATTGTTGGAGCTAATGCCTTTGCTCATGAAAGTGGCATCCATCAGGTTTGTGTAATTTGCTCTAATTTATTGTTGAAAGAAACAATTCCTGAAAGAGGCAAATCTTCTTATTAGTTCATGGACATCATTTCTTACCAACGATCCACCAAATTACTGATGGAATGGTGTTCCAAGTTCCCTGACTTCCTTCCCCAGACCTCATAAATTCCAGCTTAACGGCAGCTCTTCTGTAGTCCTGAGAAAGAGGCTCTAGCTCTATGAGTTGAATGAGCAATGAAGAAATAAATGGTTGAGTCGTCACTTTGCTTTCAACGAAGGCAAACCAACTACATACGTTGAAACCCCTTTTCTGAAGATTTTCATGTTTTAGACAAGGTTCTTTGTCATCAACTAAGCAAAACAATCGAACTTTCAGAGGTTCCCTATTTTCCCAAATGCATTTCCAAGGCCAATTTTCAATGACAGCGGGATTTATCTCTGATAACAGGATTTATCTGTGAAAACTCCTTCAGAATCATATTTTCACTTTAGAGAATCAGACCGGAGTTGAAGGGCGGGGGGGTGGTCCTATGGCATCTGAGAAGCGAAGAGCACAGTTATCCAATTCCCAATCATTAATATTGCGCTTGAATCTGATGTTCCAGCCTTTTTCACTCCTGTAGTCTGATAGAGATGCTTCAGAATTTGGCGCCATAGTGAATAATGTTGGGTACTGGTTTTTTGGAGGTGATTGCACAAGTCAAATATCTGTCCAAGACCTTACTTTCCAGCCATTTTCAATTACAGTTGAGGTCTTGGATAGAAAGAGTCCCACCGTGCACTCATATGCCTCCAGACACCACATGAATTAGGAAATTGTGGATGTTTAGTAATCCATGGGTTGGAAAGTCTGTAATTAGCCGTAATAACATCTCTCCTTAAAGCTCCCTCCTCCCTATTAAATCTCTAAAGCCATTTGTGTTGCAAGAAGATACTATGAACCCTCAGATATTTGTTCCCATGCCTCCAGCCTTCTTGTCAGTAGAAACCGTATCCCTTTCTGAAAGACTTGTTTTGTCACAGAAAATCCCTTTACACACTATTGATTAGTACTAGCCTACCTCCCAATGAGTGATGTTTTCTCTTTCAGCATGATAACTTCCTTTTGCACTTTTCCTCCCATCCCAGATTGTAGTGGCTTTAGACTTTGACCCCAAAGGAAGGCCGAAGGCCTAATTATCTAATGGGAAAAGAGCCTACTTCATAACCCAAGGTGTCAGCTATTTCCTATAAGTTGATCATTTCGTTCACTGGACAAAAAACACTCTTTGTATAATTAACTTGAAGACCATAATTCGCTTTGAAGAAGAAAAGCACCATACGAAGATGTACGATCTGATAATTTCAGTTTTGCAAAAAACAGAGTGAATCATCTGCATAGAAAAGGTAAGTGAGATGCAGTTTTCTTTGATTTCTCAGACTTGGGTTAAAGCCCTTTATCTCGTCATGTAGTTTTGCTGTTGACAACATTCTTCTTAGACCTTTTCATAACCAAGGTAAAAAGAATAGGAGAAAGCGAATCTCCTTGTCTAAAACCTTTTGGTGAAGCAAAAAATTCTTTAGGTGATCCATTTATGATAATGGACGACATGACAATGGAGATGCAAAAGTGGATCCACTTGATCTATTTATATCCGGAGCTCATGGATTTTAACTTGTTGACAAGGATAGGGTGGCAATGGGGCAGGTCAAGGGCGGGGCGGGGCGGGGCAGGGTAAAGGTTTAACGGGGCAGGGTGGGGCAATATTTAAACGGGGTGGGGTAGGGCAGGGCGGGTCATAGCTAATATTTTTAAAACTTTAATAGGGCAGGGCAGGTGTGGGTTCATGAGAGGTTCCTTGGTGTTTTGAACACTCTGTAGCTTGCCAGCAATGCTCAGGTTGATTCCCAAAGGAAGATTTCCAATGTTCCAGAGCACATCATTATCCTTTATTCGGGTTATTTGATTAACAAAAGATTTAAGATTTCATTTGCGTTTTGAACACTGTAGCTTATTACTTAAATTTAACCAATTTATCTCTTGTCTTAGTACATACAATCAAAATCCAAAGGAATATTTATCACACCTAGTGCAAGTAAGAAATGTCTGGACTCATCATCACATTTTAAAAACTAAACAGAACATAAAAAAGTGGGAAAAATAAATTAACACTTAAATGGGGCAGGGCGGGGCAAAATGTTGGAAAATTCTAAACGGGGCAGGGTAGGGTAGGTTAAAATCTTAATGGGTCAAGGCTTTCTCCGCGCTAACCCTCCCTATTGCCATCCCTGGATAAGGGATTCCCAATGAACATTGTCAAAGACTTTCTCGCTCACAGCTTAATATGAAGACTTTTAAGATAAACAGAGAAGCCTCGAAGACCCAACAAACAATTAGAAGTTGCTCCAAGTTTTCCTTTTTGGGGCTTTAGATTATAATAAACATTTGGTACCGATATTCCAGGAGGGGCAGAGATATTATACCTCCTGACGTAAAAGAACTTCCCTCAGGAGTTTGAATCTGCTTACTCTTTTGTATTTCTGATTATTCATTTGTTTATGGCCCTTCTCATTTTAGATGCATAGTTACTGATCCTATATTTGAATATCTATGGATAAATCTTCCACGTATTTAGTTAGAGCTCGATTACTTGTCCTGTTAGCATTTGTTTTTGATTCAACTTCAAATGCATAAAGTTTTTCAGTTAAACTTCTTTGAATATATGTAGTATATTGTGTCTCCCCTCCCTTTTCTTCCTTACCTCAAAGCTGGATTCTGCACCTTTTTTATAATCATACAGTTGTGAATTAAAAAAAAGGAAAAAATATATCAGTTTTTCCTTTTCAAGCTCTTCTCCTTCTTAAACTACTTTTATGCTCTTTAGGATGGAATGTTAAAACACAAAGATACATATGAGATTATATCTCCTGAAGATATTGGGCTTAATCGTGCTAATGAATCTGGTATTGTCCTCGGGAAACTCAGGTTTGTGATTTACCAATCAATGCTTATTGCTGTGATGGCATAATTGTTAGATTTCTGTGTTGTTTGAGTTTTTCACTTATTATCCCTTGATTATTGAACTTGTTTAGCAAGTACATCCTTTTAGTTACTATGAGGTAAATATTTCTTTAGTACTTGAGTAAGGCTTCCCTGATCCATAGACACTCAGACAGTTGCTGTTTCAAATAGTGAATCACACCTTTGTTGTTTTAAAATAGTGTGGAGGTTTTAGGAACTTTCTCTCTTCTATGGAGAGGTAAAGTAGAAGCTTATTGAGTTTGCCTTACTTTAATATGGTCAGAGCCACAATTGCATCAAATAATCATCATCACAGTCTGTAACTTTATCCCTCCTGTGCCCTCCTTCCTTACCTGCTCTATTCATTATTTACATTGAATTACATCATGTCTTCAAGGAAATTGATACGTTGAACATTTTTTTTTTGAAGTGGGCGTCATGCTTTGCAAGCCAAAATGCTTGAGGTAAATTGCATGCTCTGAGAATTTAGTTTATTTCTTAAATTTAAGAGCACGAGACAAATCGTTTTAGTCCTATGCAGCTTGGATACGAAATTGAGGGAAAAGAACTTGATGACCTCTTCTGGCGATTCAAATCTGTGGCTGAGAAGAAAAAGGTGAATTAAGCTGTTGAAATTTCCATTGTTGTTTGGTATATTTACTTCATCATTCATATGCATGTGGAGTGGTGGAGTTTAGTAAATTTGCTACATTGAAAATTCATGGAAGGGGATTGATGGCTGGAACATTTTCTCCTTCCTAGATAACCTAGTGGCTAGAACATGAGCTAAAAATATAATTACGATCTCTCTCTCTCCCTTTTTTCACATTCAGTACAATCTTAAGTATGTCACATCTTCAAATTTTGTGAATTGTAGTGTTTTTATTCATCTATGTATCTGGGTTGTACATTACTTCTTGTTGAATTGGAAACAATTGGTGTGTAAGAACTTCTAAGATATTGTAAAATGAGATGAACTAAAGTATCAGAAAAGGTGGAATTGAGAGTAGAAACAGATGAAGAAAATGGAGCATGGATGTGAAAGGAAAGATTGGGCAGAGTTCAAGATACCTTCTGAACCAAGATAATCTGTTAACTATTTGTTTTGTATACGACACCCCTGAAAAACTGTCCTATAATTACTGGTATATTATAAACTACCGTTCTTCTCAAGGCGGGGCAACTGTCAAATTTGTGCTAAGACCCTTTAAACCCTCTTTTGGTTGTCAAAGTTTCTTCTACTCATTTGAAAGGGGTATTTGGCTAATTATACTTTTATCAGTTCAATTATTATTAAAATAAAGGTTCAGAACTGTGTGGATCTAATATGATGTTGGTATCGTGGAAATATTTTTTGGCCATCGATTTATCTCCACACTGCTATTTCAGAAAATTACAGATGATGACCTGATAGCACTGATGTCAGATGAAGTTTTCCAGCCTCAATTTGTTTGGCAACTTCAAAATGTACAGGTAGATGTTAATGTTGACTATATTTGCACTGTTTTATTTCAAGTCTCTGACTTTGATCTGAATTAAAAAGGATAGTTCAGCTGATTGAAAGACTTCCTGTTCTATGGACAGGTTACTTGTGGAAGTCTTGGCCTTTCTACAGCAACTGTTAAGCTCATTGACGCTGATGGTCAAGAGCATATTTCTTGTTCTGTTGGAACGGGGCCAGTTGACGCGGCTTATAAGGCAGTTGATCTCATTGTCAAGGTATGAAATAGAAATGAAACTTCGTAATAATAAATAATCTTGTCGCAGTGCTAGGACCCATATTGATCGCAAGCCGATCAGTAGGTTAATATTCAACTATAAATAGTTTATTACAAACTCATTTGGTGAATCTCTTTTATGCAAATCCTATTCGTAATTATACATATACTAATATTATTTTCTCCCCAGACTATAGATGCATCAAGTTTGAGTTTTGTTGAGCAAAATATTCGGAAGCTCGTGATTTTGGATATATTGTCTTGTTGTGTCCTCTTACCTGTACTTTTTTTTCATCATATGTACTACATAAAAAGTTGTCTGAGGGTGCACCAAGGTGTGGCCTAGTGGTCAAAGAAGTGGGTTGAGAACCATGAGGTCTCAAGTTCAAATTCCATCAGAGACAAAACAAATAGGTGATTTTTTCCCATCTGTCCTAGCCTTAGTGGACAGAGTTACCTGGTACCTGTTGTTCGTGGGAGGTGGCAGGTATCCTGTGGAATTAGTCGAGGTGTGTGAAAGCTGGTCTGGACACCATGGTTATCCAAAAATAAAAGTTGCCTTAGGGTCAATTGTTTTTTTTTACAACAATATTCTTGCTGTTGAAGAAGTCAGGTCAACCCAAGTATATGTTGTACTTAAAAACTAAAACTAGAGTTCCTCTCCAAAATTAATAAACCTTTATATGGAGTCCTTTTCTAAAGCTAGTCCAATCCTAACTCAGCATCTAGTGCTGCATTCAATGATGATATCAGCAGACAACCCAAATCCTACATAACAAATGCCAGCTATTTTGCTATAATGTACTGTGAAGATATTGCTGAAAGTCTATTGGAAACAACCTCTCAACCTTCACAAGGTAGGGGCAAGGCTGCGTACACACCACCCTCCCCAGACCTCACTTGTTTACACTGGGTGTGTTGTTGTACTGTGAAGATATCTATTAAAAGCAGTTTTATCATTTTCCACATAATTGATGAACCTACTAGCCTTATAATAGTTTCCAAAAATAAGTAAAACTATATTTGATATGCATTTTGAGTAGGAATTTTTACATTTTGAATTTAACTTACAAGCAGTTTTCTATATATCTAGAAAGAACCCAACTTTTTTGTTCTAGAAGATGGTGTTTGCCTCTAAATCAGCAATCAAACTTGTCTTTTATTTAATCATCTTTTTGGTTTAATGTGTATTATGGTCTGGTAATTGTAGTGTTCATGCATTGTGCAGGTACCTGTAACACTCCTTGAGTATTCCATGAATGCAGTCACACAAGGTATAGATGCTATAGCTTCAACCAGAGTCTTAATTCGTGGAGAAAATGGCCATACATCCACCCATGCTTTAACTGGAGAGACTGTTCACCGTACATTTAGGTATGAAATGTACCAGCCATGTTGTTTGCATTTATTCTTCTTTGCCCTCTTTCTCTGATAGAACCTAGGGAACATGGAGAGAGTGGGAGGGGGGCATGCAGGTGTTGACACAATAAATTTTGGAATTGAGGACATGACATCAAAGTGAAATGAGCAAAATTTATATGTTTTCAATAAAGCTAACTGTGTAGAGCTCAGATTTTTGTTCAACACACAAATAGATAAATGTTGTATGAGAACTATGATAGATGATAAGCTTGGATATTTAAATGGAGAATATTTGTATAGCATTAATATATCAGCTGAAGCATAACCACAGTAGGCATAAGATTCATGTTTCCTTGCCCCTTCTCTTTGCCGTTCTTATATGGTGCAGCCTTCACCCAACAAAAGAACTTCCAAGCCCCTTGCTTCTTTTCTCCATTGACTGCCCTCATCATTTGTGTTTCCTCATCACTGCAACCCCTCGCATGACTTCTCCCAACTGTTACTCCCTTTGCCTCCAAGTTCTTTCTTCAATCTCCCATTTTTCCATTTGACTTGTCCAAAAGGAACACCAGTGTTAGTGTGTGCATCAAGTAGAAGAGTCAAGTCTGTGAAATATCACATTTCTTTTCTCCGACTAGAAAAGGCTTTTTTATATTTTCTTTCTTCTTCCAGTGGAACCGGAGCAGATATGGATATTGTTATCTCCAGTGTCCGAGCCTATGTTGGTGCATTGAATAAGATGATGAGTTTCAGAAAACTGTTGGCGAAAAACAACAAACCCGAAGGCAGTGCCGTCATATAGGTACTTCTGTGCAAATCAAGGTTATGGAACTTATGCAACTGCACTGGAGTTTTATCATTTGTACAGAATGGAGGAAGCTGTTCAAAGAATTTTAACATGTAGTTTTCGAGAAAACAAAGCTTAAATGCTTGGTAGTGCTTGATAATCATCTAAGTTTATGGTGTATCAGTAAAAACATTAGACACATTGTCCATAGAAGATGTGTTTCAGCCTTATATCTTTGTTCATGCTCATGCTTTACTAAAGTATGAATCTCATTCTGGGTTAATCACACAAACCTCGAAGATTTTCGAAATGGTTTTAGAAATTATAAAAATCTCTTTATCAATTTATATGTGGTGGTGTTCTAACACTTGTATTTGATAAATCTGCCTTTTGAACTTGCAATTTTATATTTTGCTGAAGTCCCCCTAACGTAAGTTGGATTATGTCTTCCCTATTCAGTTCTTGGGTGACATTTGTTTTCTACTAGTGTTAGAATTTCTTTTGGTACAGGATCTGAATTAACTTTTCAGAGTACGTGCTTTACACGTGTGCCTCACGTCAATCAATAAAACTATACATATTGAAAAACATGCAACTTTGTGTAATCACCCTAGACAATTGAAGAATGTTAAGTCCATTGAATAGATAATTTTGATTGATAACTTGAATAGGGTCGTGAGAACACAAGTCCTTGCCCATTGATACCGTTTGAATATATATGTTTCTCCTTTAAATAGTAAAAAAAGTGGATGATAATTTGAAAATTTTGTTTGATATTTCTATTCTTCCATTTTTTGGAGAGATTGTGCTATAATATATACAATTCTCTCCAATTCAAATTATTTGTCTTATGTTTTTTTTTAGTTTGTTAAAAAATGAATGTGTCTTTTTTTTTTTTTTTAGAACTTTTTTTTTTTCAACTTTCCACGTGACATATTTAAGGTTATAAGATTCAAAAGTTTTTTTATATAATTAAGTGATAATTTTTGACACATTTTATATAAGGAAAGGTTTTAATAGTTTTTTTTTTTTGGCAATTATAAAATACTAAACGCCAACATTCTTAGACGGTGTATGTACATATATACATGTTTGAGCTTCTCCGAATGAGTCTTGCAATGACAAAAAAAAAGATAAAATAAAAAAACTATCCGCCACCAATTTCTTCCCTTTATTATATATAACTTTAAATAAGGGATAATTTTGCTAAATTAGGATTAGGATATTAATTAAGTGATAATTTTTGACACATTTTATATAAGGAAAGGTTTTAATAGTTAAAATATTCATGATAACTTTAAATAAGGGATATTTCCTAAATTAGGATTAGGAAATTAATTAAGTGCTAATTTTTGACACATTTTATATAAGGAAAGGTTTAATAGTTAAAATATTGTAGATAACTTTAAATAAGGGATATTTCCTAAATTAGGATTAGGATATTAATTAAAAGATAATTTTTACACATTTTAATTTCTATATAATGAAAGGTTTAATAGAGTAGTTAAAATATTCTGCCGCCGACATTGATGTGTCTATATATATATATACGTGTTTGAGCCTCCAGCGACCTTCAGCTTCTCTCTTCTTCTTCAGTCCTCTGCATCACAGGTACGTTTTCACAACTTTTCTTCTTCTTCTTCTCTTTTTTTTTTCTTCTTCTTGACGATTCGTGGGTTTGAAAAATCGATTAGTGTTTCCTCTCCGCTCTCGTCGGCTACTACTACTTCAAGAATTGCAGGTATGCTTCTGTCTCTGGGTACCCAGTTTTACTTAGTAAGAGTTGATGTTGTTGAGTTGTGTAGGATAATCTTGACCTTTGGGTGTTCTTTTAATTGCTGTGGACTGGGTGGGAAACATGATAGAAATTTTTTGAATTGATCATAAGGCATATGATTGAATATGCCAATAATCTCCACTACTACTTGTGGCTCTATACTTCAAGAATTGCAGGTATTCTTCTGTTTCATCTTGTTGTTTCTTCGAATGCGTCTTTAAAATGTCTTTATTTCTGGGTATTTTCGGATCAACATTGTGTTTTAAGGAGAAATATATTAAATTGGGTTAGTTTTTATTCAATCAAGATTTTGTGCTTTTCCCTTTTTTCTGCGTCTTTATAGTAAGAGTTGATGTTGTTTTTATTTTCGGATCAAGATTGTGTTTGCAAACATTGATAATTGGTCATGATGATCTTTGGCCATAACAACCAACTTGACAATTTCTTGAGAAGATGGGGTTGATGTTGTGATGGATGGTGGAGGCAAGTGAGGCACTTGTGTTGATTCACTTGGGGCGGAAGATTGTTCCCTTCTCTTTTGACCCCTTTGTGCATTGGATTTATTCAATCAGCTGCCAGCTTCTTCTCTCTTCTTCTTCTTTCTTCTTCAGTCCTCTGATCTGCTTCACGACCTCAGCAGGTACGTTTTCAGAACTTTTTCTTCTTCTTCTTCTCTTTTTCTTTCTTCTTCAGTCCTTCACGACCTCAGCAGGTACGTTTTCAGAACTTTTTCTTCTTCTTCTCTTTTTCTTTCTTCTTCAGTCCTCTGCTTAACGACCTCAGCAGGTACACTTTCAGAACTTTTTCTTCTTCTTCTTCTTCTTCTCTTTTTCTTTCTTCTTCAGTCCTCTGCTTCACGACCTCAGCAGGTACGTTTTCAGAACTTTTTCTTCTTCTTCTTCTCTTTTTCTGTCTTCTTCAGTCCTCTGCTTCACGACCTCAGCAAACAAAAGAACATGCTTCAATTATCTTTAAAATGGTAAGATTCATCCTTTTGTTAGTGTTGGTCAATAAATTAACAACTTTAAACCATGAATTCAATGTTTTGTTCTTTTTGTCCTTCTATAAGCTGCTGATATTTCGTAATTTTTAGTTATATTAGTCGGATTTACGGTGCATAGGGTAGCAGTGTTCTTTATGTGTCACTTTTCGTTTATTAAGAGTCAATTTAACTGATCTTTGAAACTCAATTAGATTAGATCAATAATAAACCCAACAAAGGTTGGGGTCGATCCCACAAGGAGTACACGAGTGTCAAGATGTATCCGGTTAGTACTTCCAATATTTAGCAATCAAGAATGCAAGAATTCTCTTCACTTTCAGGGCTGTGGCTGTGGCTTTTGCGTACTGTCAGGTTTTAAGGTTTAAGTCTCCATCCCACCTTTTCTTTGAAATTTGGCTAGGTCTAAGATGCTCCCTTTGAACATTTATGATGCAGTTCCTTAAGGAATATGGGTTGTTATCCTCCTTTCTTCCATGATTTTCTCTACGTGAAAAAGGTGTATGGTTTTGGTTTGCACGCACAGCTTGCTTAGGTCTTCTATTTACAAATTAGCAATCTATGTGCTTTGACATTTTTTTTAGGTTCACGTTCTTTTGTGTGTTTGTCATCATTTTTCCAACTAGTTGCTTTATATATAGTTGGTGTCCGGAGCTGCTTTCTTCGTTTGGTTCCAGGTGTTATGTGGTGCCATTTTTCCTAGTTGATCAATCTTGATGTTGCTCTCCTTTGTTCTGTATTTGTTTTTTATTTTTCAGGTTTTGATCTTGGGCAGTGTGGTGTGTGATTGGTATTGTCTGGGCTGTTTTTGTTAGAATTGGACTTTGATGAGATAGATGCTAGTATTTGCACTGGGTACAAGGTCTGGGAATTTTCTTTTTCATGGAGAAATTCAGTTTTGCTTGTTACTTTATTGCCTTCATCACTAGTTGTCCGAGTGTGTATGTCCTAGATTTTTTTAGGAGGACATTATCCCCTTTGATCTGAGAGTTTCTTTGTAATTTTATGGTCTTCTATGTTTGTCCTTGGATTGTTGGTAGAGCTGCATTTTGTTTTGTTTTGATTTGTTGTTCCGTAGTCATAGTTATTGCATACTTAGGTGCGTTGTTTTTTTGTAAAACCCTTGTAACTCCGCCTGTCAAGTCACAGCCGGTCCCAAGCCCGGAAAAAGGAGGAGGGAAAGTATCAATGGTGAGGAGGTAGTCATTAGTTTTTTTCTCCTCTCTGATTTGTGAGTTTCTTGCTAATTTAAGTAGCCAAGGTCTTCTATGTTTGCCCTAAGTTCATTTGTGTAGTACTATTTTATTTTCATCTCACTCAATAATAACAAAAGTGGGTACAGGTGCAACTTTTCCTGTTTGGCTTGTAGGCCTCAAATCAACCGGTTCTAAGCCTTGAAAAAGGAGGGGGGCTAAGTGTTTAAAGAATGTTGCTTCTCCTGTGCATTTAAAGCTGTTGGTGAGTTTTTTCTGCTAGCTTTAGGGACAGTGTTTTTCATTCTCAACAAGATATGTGTTTTATCGTTCTGGACTATGCAGAAATGATAATGTTTAATTTTGTTGTCCGGATGAACATGATAAAGCATTTCCTACTTTGTTTTTTCTTTTATTATCAAGGATTGGTTTCTTAAAGGAATGGTATAGGCAGTAGTCATTGTGCTAATTAAATTAGATATTGAATTTCCCCTCCAGTTACGAGGCTCTCAGTACTATGTTCTTTCAAGGTGGTTTTGGTACTCATGTCATGCAGATTGTCAGCTTCTAGAAGTAGGGAGGTTCTCTCTCTGTGTGTGTGTGTGTTGCTCTTCACATCTTGATCATTTCTCAGGGTGAGATGGGGTTTCTCCGAACTTCGCACTCGTTTGCTTTCTGTGCTTGCCGTCACAGGAACTTGTGAAGGTGGTTTTCTTCTGTTTTTTTTGGTTACACAAAGGTATCAGCTGTGGTTATTTTGTCGAGATGCTTATGTTCTTTGATCCCATGCACAAAGTTGTTGTGGACTATGGGGGATTTCTAATGTGTTAAGAGCTTTAATTCGTGAGATTGTGGTACTACTAATTATGCCTGTGTGTTCCTTTGTCTATAACTCTCAGATAGACAAAACTACAGATCTGTCAGTTGAGAGGCAAGAGGGTGGTGAGGTTTCTCTCGTCTGTCTCTTTCTTGGGAAGATTGCCTGTTTTTGGTCTGAATATTTTGGACAACTTCATCAAAAAAAATATTTTGGACAACTTATCTGTTGGTCTGACTTAGGGTTGTCAATTTAAAGTAGTAATGGGGAGTATTTGCAGCAGGGACAATTCCTATTGTCTTTGGTTTCCCCTGGTGGTGGTTCTGAGCTTTAACTTTTTTGTTTTCCTTCGGGTGTGTAGTTTGTACGTCTTCCTTCTTGGGGGCTGTGATGTATTTTTCCTCTACATTGTGGGATGTTGGTTACCCATTTGCAATTGGTTGGTTGGTTTAGTGGAATCGTTTGGGTACTCGATCATGATTTCATGTGTTTGAACTTGGAAGTTACAAGGGTTATTTTCGGTGAGAGGTTTAGTCATGTGATTATTTCTGCTCTGCTTGATAATTATAGATCTGTTTGGTGAAGGTATGGAATTTAGCCCTGCTCGATTGTGTTTGGAGTTCTTTTTGGGGTCTGGAGGTACATTTGTTCATACATTCTCTTGTTATGATTTGGGAGAAGTGATGTGTTCTGGTAATTTGAGCAATGCACAGGGGCATCGGTTTGGACGTGTTGCTTCATCATCTTCTTTTTTTAATTAATACCCACCAATGTTTCTATTGATTTGACTATTGGTCTCTCCTATGGAGGTTCTTACCCAGGTGTGGTCTGTGTTGTTATGGATGCATGAGTGGGAGACTCAGATTTCGAATGCAGTTGCTCTTACCTGTTTTATTTGGTGCCACATTTCTCACTATAATAAAACCTTTCAGAGAGTCCAGAGGTTCAATATTTATTTGGAGGTTCCCCAAGACTGATGTATTTTGAAGGTATCTCAATTGGGTACTTATAAAATTCTTCTTCCAATCATACATGCTGCTTTACTTTCTTCCAGAAGTATTTCAAATTCATATGAGCTTTTATCGATCACAATTCTGTAGTTTTGAAGTCAAATGCAATAATAATTAATTACAAATGCGCCTCCTACTTTTGGTCTTTCTGTTGTTTATCACTGCTTGATTTTTGATGAATAAAGTGCACGTGGGTCTAATAAAGTTAGTTACTGTAGTTTTTCTTTGGTTGTAACAACACTGTTCTTTTGAGGTACTTCTGGTTCTCCATTATGGTGCATATCTTGTCAGCTACGACAAGATTAGTTGATTCTCTCGCCGGTCTTTTTATGTAATAATTTCCTAGATGAAGGCAGTTTTTGTAGTTGGATTTTGCTGATGTGCTGCATTTATGGTGAATAAGTGGCTAGGGAGTCTTGTCATGTTATCTTGTTTAGATGTCCTGGAAATGCTACTATGTTTTGAGAATTTTTCTTTCTTTCTGTGCATAGTTCATCTCTTTGGCCTTTTATGGGGTTTCAAATTGATTTTTTTTGTGCATTATGGGATGTAGATTAGATATTTGCGAACATTTTTTATTATTCAGTATAGTGAACTATAGTTCCGTGTGGGGAAAATGAGAATATGCATTCAGGTTCTGGGTGATTTTTGAGTTTTCTTCGTTGACAAATCCTGCCATGTCGGGCTTGATTCTCTGTCTTACCTTTGACACTGCATTTACGTTGCCTGTTTTTGGTTTCACCAGGTTATTTTTGTAGGGTGCGACTATGTGTGCGAAGATAAATGTTTGGTTGCTACAAGTTACACTGTGATATTCTTAGCGATAATGGAACAAGATTGATTAGCGTATCTTTTGGTGTTTGTGTCTGCGAAAAATTAGTACGTCTAATCATATTGGTTTCCTTTGGCAGAAGATATCTTGTTTTTTCCCTGCAAGTTGAAGCTTCCTTGAGACTGCTTGTAGCATGAAGGTTCTCAACTGGCACTGCTCTCTGTTTCTCTAGTGTCTCGTGCTGTTATATTCATCCACATGCTTATGTTCTTACCACTACCAGAGGCGGCCTTTATTTAGGGGGATGGTGTAAGCCTAATCTAATAATGCTATTTGGTGCTCTGGTTTGTGTTATTTCTTCAATCTGCTTCTACATTTTTTATGTTTGTTATAACACCAAAGAAAGGGGTCTGTGCACCAATATCTGCTATAAAAGGATTGAGCCATAACAAATGAGAAGCTATCCAACTTCATTTGCTTTTTAAGGAGACAATTTCTGTAGTGATGTTGGGGATGTTCATCTCCAGTACTGAGGTTGTTTTTTGTGCTCCTATTGTAAGTCTTTCCGGCTTCTAGAATAAAGAGGTTGTCTGGTCTCTTATACGTAATGCTTTGGTCACCTTTGTTCTGTCATTTGGTGATGTTCTCTGGCATTGCAGATGGTAGTATCTTTGGACTCGTTCTACCTCTTTAGGTAGAGCTGATTCTCTCTCCTCTTGCACTTAAGGTATCCTTCTACTTTCCATATTTAGCAATCAAGAATTAGAACTGAAATCCTTGGCAATGAAAAGTAGAGCTAATCTCTCTCTCCTCTTTCCCTTGACGTATCTTGTTATTACTTTCCATATTTAGCAATCAAGAATGCAAGAATTCGCTACACCTTCAGGGGTGTGTCTGTGGCTGTGGCTTTTACGTACTGTCAAGTTTTAAGGTTTATAGTGTCCATCCCGCATTTTCTTTTTTCCATGATTTTATCTACGTGAAAAGGGTGTTAGATTTTGGTTTGCACACAGCCACACAGCTTGCTTAGGCTTTCTATTTACAGATTAGCAATCTATGTGCTTTGGCATCTTTTTTAGATTCACGTTCTTTTGTGTGTTTGACATCAGTTTTCCAAGTAGTTGCTTTATATATTGAGCTGGTGTTCAGAGATGCTTTCTTCATTTGGTTCCAGGTGTTATGTGATACCATCTTCCCTAGTCGATCAATCTTGATGTTGCTTTCCTTTGTTCTGTGTTTCTCTATTATTTTTCAGGTTTTGATCTTGGGCAGTGTGGCGTGTGGTCGGTATTGTCTGGGCTATTATTTTGTTAGAATTGGACTTTGATGAGATAGATGCTAGTATTTGCATTGGGTACAAGTTCTGGGAATTTTCCTTTGCATGGAGAAAATCAGTTTTGCTTGTTACTTTATCGCCGTCATTACTAGTTGTCAGAGTGTATATGTCCTTGATTTTGTTAGTAGTAAATTATCCCCTTTGATCTGAGAGTTTCTTGGTAATTCTATGGTCTTCTATGTTTGTCCTTGGATTATTGGTAGAGCTGCATTTTGTTTTGTTGCTCATTAGTCATTGTTTTGGCGTACTTGGTGCATTGTTTTTATGTGAAACCCTTGTTATTCCAATCATTGTTTTAAGGAGACAATATCTGTAATGATGTTGGGGATGTTAATCTCCAGTTCTGAGGTTGTTGTTTTTTGTGCTCCTATTGTAAGTCTTTCTGGCTTCTTAGAGTAAGAAGGTTGTTTGGTCTCTTATATGTGATGCTTTGGTCAGCTTTGTTCTGTCATTCGGTGGTTTCTCCCGCATTGCAGATGATAGACTCTTTGGACTCTTTTTACCTATATTAATCTGTAAGCATATGTTTTTGCTTTTTCTCTGGCTTGTCTAGTCTTGGTAAATGTTGGTGGAATTTTTTCCACTTGACTAATTAGGATTATTTTCAGTCTGATTACTGTAGATATTATTGCTGAATATGGGTCTTGGAGAATTTTGAGGTATATAGGGGGTGCAATTTCAGAGCAATCCTGCATCTTATTTTGTCAGTTCATTAGAACACAAATAGTTGGCAATGATAAGTAGAGCTAATTTCTCTCTCCTCTTTCACGTAAGGTATCCTTCTACTTACCATATGTAGAAATCAAGAATGAGAACAGAAATACTTGGCAATGAAAAACCGAGCTAATTTCTCTCTCCTCTTTCCCTTGATGTATCCTGTTAGTACTTTCCATATTTAGCAATCAAGAATGCAAGAATTCTCTTCACTTTCAGGGTTGTGGCTGTGGCTTTTACGTACTGTCAGGTTTTAAGGTTTAAGTCTCCATCCCACCTTTTCTTTGAATTCTGGCTAGGTCTGAGATGCTCCCTCTGAACATTTATGATGCAGTCCCTTAAGGGATAGGGGTTGTTATCCTCCTTGCTTCCATGATTTTTTCTACGTGAAAAAGGTGTTAGGTTTTGGTTTGCACGCACAACTTGCTTAGGTCTTCTATTTACAAATTAGCATTCTATGTGCTTTGACATCTTTTTAGGTTCACGTTCTTTTGTGTATTTGTCATCATTTTTCCAACTATTTGCTTTATATATAGTTGGTGTCTGGAGCTGCTTTCTTCGTTTCGTTCCAGGTGTTATGTGGTACCATTTTTCCTTGTTGATGAATCTTGATGTTGCTTTCCTTTGTTCTGTATTTGTCTTTTATTTTTCAGGCTTTGATCTTGGGCAGTGTGGTATATGGTTGGTATTTTCTGGGCTGTTATGTTGGTAGAATTGGACTTTGATGAGATAGATGCTAGTATTTGCACTGGGTACAAGTTCTGGGAATTTTCCTTTCCATGGAGAAATTCAGTTTTTCATGTTACTTTATTGCCTTCATCACTAGTTGTCGAGTGTGTATGTCCTAGATTTTGTTAGGAGGAAATTATCCCCTTTGATCTGAGAGTTTCTTTGTAATTTTATGGTCTTCTATGTTTGTCCTTGGATTGTTGGTAGAGCTGCATTTTGTTTATTTTTGATTTGTTGTTCCGTAGTCATAGTTATTGCATACTTAGGTGCATTGTTTTTTTGTGAAACCCTTGTAACTCCACCTGTCAATTCACAGCCGGTCCCAAGCCCGGAAAAAGGAGGAGGGAAAGTATCAATGGTGAGGAGGTAGTCATTAGTGTCTTCCTCCTCTCTGATTTGTGAGTTTCTTGTTAATTTAAGTAGCCCTAAGATCATTTGTGTAGTACTATTTTATTTTCATCTGACTCAATAATAATAAAAGTGGGTACAGGTGCAACTTTTCCTGCGTGGCTTGTAGGCCTCAAATCAACTGGTTATAAGCCTTGATAAAGGAGGGAGCTAAGTGTTTAAGGAATGTTGCTTTTCCTGTGCACTTTAAGCTGTTGGTGAGTTTTTTCTGCTAGCTTTAGGGACGGTGTTTGTCATTCTCAACAAGATATGTGTTTTATCATTCTGGACTGTGTAGACATGACAATGTTTAATTTTGTTGTCTGAATGAATATGATAAAGTTTTTCCTACTTTGTTTTTTCTTTTATTATCAAGGATTGGTTTTCTTAAGGAATGGTATAGGCAGTAGTCATTGTGCTAATTAAATTAGATATTGAATTTCCCCTCCAGTTACGAGGCTCTCAGTACTGTGTTCTTTCTAGGTGTTTTTGGTGCTCATGTCATGCAGATTGTCAGCTTCTAGAATAGAGTGGTTCTCTCTCTCTCTCTCTCTCTCTCTGTGTATGTGTGTCTTGCTCTTCACATCTTGATCATTTCTCAGAGTGAGATGGGGTTTCTCCGAACTTCGCACTCGTTTGCTTTCTGTGCTTGCCGTCACAGGAACTTGTGAAGGTGGTTTCCTTCAGTTTTTTTGGTTACACTAAGGTATCAGCTGTGGTTATTTTGTCGAGATTCTTATGTTCTTTGATCCCATGCACAAAGTTGTCGTGGACTATGGGGGATTTTTAATGTCTTAAGAGTTTTAATTCGTGCTACTTATGCCTGTGTTTCTTTGTCTATAACTCTTAGACTGAAAAAACTACAGATCTGTGCTTATGGGATGTAGATTAGATATTTGCAAACATTTTTTATTATTCAGTATAGAGAACTGTAGTTCCGTGTGAGGGATGAAAATGAGAATATGCATTCAGGTTCTGGGCTTTTTGAGTTTTCTTGTCAACCCTGCCGTATCAGGCTTGATTCCCTGTCTTACCTTTGACACTGCGTTTACCTTGCCTGTTTTTGGTTTCACGGGGTTATTTTTGTAGGTGCAACTATGTGTGCGAAGATAAATGTTTGGTTGCTTCAAGTTATATTGGGATATTCTTAATGATAACGGAACAAGAATGATTAGCGTCTCTTTTGGTGTTTGTGTCTGAAAAATTAGTACGTCTACTCATACTGGTGTCCTTTGGCTGAAGATATCTGTTCCTTTTCCCAGCACGTTGAAGCTTCCTTGAGACTGCTTGTAACATATTGATAGTTCTCAACTGACACTGCTCTCTGTTTCTCTAGCGTCTTGTGCTGTTATATTCATCCACATGTTTATGTTCTTACCACTACCAGAGGCGGCCTTCTTTTAGGGGGACGGTGTAAGTCGTATCTGATAATGTTATTTGGTGCTCTGGTATGTGTTATTTGTTCAGTCTGCTTCTACATTTTTTTTGTTTGTTATAACACCAAAGGAAGGGGTCTGTGCACCAATATCTGCTATAGAAGGATTGAGCCATAACAAATGAGAAGCTATCCAACTTCATTTGCTTTTGAGGAGACAATTTCTGTAATGATGTTAGGGATGTTCATCTCCAGTTCTGAGGTTGTTGTTTTTTGTGCTCCCATTGCAAGTCTTTCTGGCTTCTAGAAAAAGGAGGTTGTCTGGTCTCTTATACTTGATGCTTTGGTCACCTTTTTTCTTTTCATTTGGTGGTGTTCTCCCGCATTGCAGATGGTATAATCTTTGGACTCTTTTTACCTCTATTAATGTGTAAGCATATGTTTTTGCTTATTCTCTGGCTTGTCTAGTCTTTGTAAATGTTGGGAGTTTTTTCCACTTGACTAATTGGGGTTATTTTCAGTCTTATTACAGTAGATATTTCAGAGCAATCCTGCCATCTGATTTTGTCAATTCATTGGAACACAGATATTTAGCAATGATAAGTAGAGCTGATTCTCTCTCCTCTTTCACTTAAGGTTTCCTTCTACTTTCCATATTTAGCAATCAAGAATTAGAACAGAAATCCTTGGCAATGAAAAGTAGAGCTAATCTCTCTCTTCTCTTTCCCTTGACGTATCCTGTTAGTACTTTCCATATTTAGCAATCAAGAATGCAAGAATTCTCTACGCTTTCAGGGCAGTGGCTGTGGCTTTTACGTACTGTCAAGTTTTAAGGTTTGTAGTCTCCATCCCGCCTTCTCTTTGAATTCTGGGTAGGTTTGAGAAGCTCCCTTTGAAACACATATGATGACATACAGTTCCTTAAGGGATACGGGTTGTTATCCTCCTTTCTTCCATAATTTTGTCTACGTGAAAAGGTGTTAGATTTTGGGTTGCACACAGCTTGCTTAGGTCTTCTATTTACAGATTAGCAATCTATGTGCTTTGACATCTTTTTTAGATTCACGTTCTTTTGTGTGTTTGTCATCAGTTTTCCAAATAGTTGCTTTATATATAGAGTTGGTGTCTGTAGCAGCTTTCTTCATTTGGTTCCAGGTGTTACGTGATACCATCTTTCCTAGTCGATCCATCTTGATGTTGCTTTCCTTTGTTCTGTATTTGTCTATTATTTTTCAGGTTTTGATCTTGGGCTGTGTGGTGTGTGGTCGGTATTGTCTGGGCTGTTATGTTGTTAGAATTGGACTTTGATGGGATATATGCTAGTATGTGCACTGGGTACACACACGCAAGTATTTTGCACTGGGTACAAGTTCTGGGAATTTTCCTTTCCATGGAGAAAATCAGTTTTGCGTGTTAATTTATTGCCTTCATTACTATAGTTGTCTGAGTGTGTATGTCCTAGATTTTGTTAGGAGGAAACTATCCCTTTTGATCTGAGAGTTTCTTGGTATTTCTATGGTCTTCTATGTTTGTTCTTGGGTTATTGGTAAGCTGCATTTTTTTTTGTTGCTCAGTAGTTATAGTTTTGGCATACTTGGTGCATTGTTTTTGTGTGGAACCCTTGTAACTCCGCCTATCAAGTCACAGCCGGTCCCAAGCCTGGTAAAAGGAGGAGGGCAAGTATCAATTGTGAGGAGGTAGTCATTAGTTTCTTCCTCCTCTCTGATTTGTGAGTTTCTTACTAATTTAAGTAGCCAAGGTCTTCTATGTTTGTCCTAAGAACCCTTGTAACAGTATTCTTGTTGTTGAAGAAGTCAGGTCAACCCAAGTATATGTTGTACTTAAAAACTAAGACGAGAGCTCCTCTCCAAAATTAATAACCTCATATGAGTCCTTTTCTGAAGCTAGTCCAATCCTAATTCAGCATCTAGTGCTACTTTGCTATAATGTTCTATGAAGATATTGCTGAGGGTCTACTAGAAACAACCTCTCTACCTTCACTAGGGGCAAGGCTATGTATTTGTCCAATCCTAACTCAGCATCTAGTGCTACTTTGCTATAATGTACTATGAAGATATTTCTGAGGATCTATTGGAAACAACCTCTCTACCTTCACAAGGTAGGGGCAAGGCTACGTACACACCACCCTCCCCAGACCCCACTTGTGGGATTACATTGGCTGTGTTGTTTGTTGTAATGTGAAGATATCGATTAAGAGCAGTTTTATCATTTTCCACATAATTGATCAACCTCTACTAGCTTTATAATAGTTTCCAAAAGAAGTATAACTACATTTGAATTTGACTTAGCAGTTAACTATATATCTAGAGAGAACCCAAGTTTTTTGTTTTAGAAGATGGTGTTTGCCTCTAAATCAGCAATCAAACTTGTCTTCTATTTAATCATCTTTTTGGTGTAATGTGTATTATGGTCTGGTAATTGTAGTGTTCATGCATTTTGTGCAGGTACCTGTAACACTCCTTGAGTATTCCATGAATGCAGTCACACAAGGTATAGACGCTGCAGCTTCAACCAGAGTTTTAATTCGTGGAGAGAATGGCCATACATCAACCCATGCTTTAACTGGAGAGACTGTTCACCGTACATTTAGGTATGAAATGTACCAGCCATGTTGTTTGCATTTATTCTTCTTTGCCCTCTTTCTCTGATAGAACCTAGGGAACATGGAGAGAGAGGGAGAGGCGCATGCAGGTGTTGACACAATAAATTTTGGTACTGAGGACATGACACCAAAGTGAAATGAGCAAAATTTATATGTTTTCAATAAAGCTAACTGTGTAGAGCTCAGATTTTGGTTCAATACCCAATTAGATAAATGCTGTATGAGAACTATGATAGAATATAAGCTTGGATATATAAATGGAAAATATTTGTATAGCATGAATATATCCGCTGAAGCATAACCACAGTAGGCGTAAGATTCATGTTTCCGCTGCACCATTCTCCCTTCCTCTTCACTGTTCTTCTACATGCCCCTTGCTTCTTTTCTCCATCAACTGCCCTCACCCTTTGTGTTTCCTCATCAGTCATCACTGCAACCCCCGCCTGCACCCCACCATGTTTTCCAAGTACTGCTCCCAACTGTTACTCCTATGCCCCCAAGTTCTTTCTTCAATCTCCCATTTTAGATTTGACTTGTCCAAAAGGAACACCAGTGACAATGTGTGCACCAAGTAGAAGAGTCAAAATTCGTATTATACATGCTTGGCTGGATATCAATCATGTGTCCACAACATATATACAATCAACATGTAGCTAATGCATGCACATCACCATTTGTTTGTTAAGTCCATAAAACATCACCTTTCCTTTCTCTTACTAGAAATGTCCAACTACTTTCTTCTTCCAGTGGAACCGGAGCAGATATGGATATTGTTATCTCCAGTCTCCGAGCCTATGTTGGTGCATTGAATAAGATGAGTTTCAGAAAACTGTTGGCGAAAAACAACAAACCTGAAGGCAGTGCAGTCATATAGGTTCTTCTGTGTTGATCGAGCTTATGGAACTTATGCAACTGCACTGGAGCTTTATCAGTTGTACAGAAGTGAGGAGGCTGTTCAAAGAATTTTAACCTATAGTTTACTCGAAAACAAATCTTAAGTGCCTGGTAGTGCTTGAAAATCATCAAAGTTTATGGTGTGTCATTTAAAACAGACACATTGTCCATATAAGATATTTTTCAGCCTTTATAACTTTGTTCATGCTCATGCTGTACTAAAGTATGAATCTCATTTTGGGTTAATCACACAAACCTCGAAGTTTTTAAAATAATAATGAATTCTTATTGGGAAAGCGACCAATAAAATGAATATGACATCATTTTAAAAAAAATATTTTCTTGCATCTCCAGATTTTGATATTTATTTCCATTACAACTTATGGTCTCCATTCTAATCCTCTCTTGATCCCAATAAACATTAGAGAACATGAGGCAATAGTGCCTCATAGAGGGTAGTTTGTATAACTGAATGATGGGGTGTTGTTGTACCACCATTCAACCTAGGGAAGGTAAAGAAACCAATATGTGGGTGCATCTAAACAGTAGCACCTTTAAAATACTGAATAGAATTAGCCTTATGGCTAGATCAGCCTATTTGGACCAACCATAATCAATGAAGATTGTAGATCTGTTAGGCAATTATTCAAACAAGCCAGAAATTTTACCAACTATATTTCCAGGATCTGGTGACTGGTATAAAAGGGATCCCTCCCAAAATTTCATTTTAAAAAAAAATGAAGATTTGGTTTCTTTGGACTATCTATGTGTTCAGGTAGTAACTCTCCAAAATCTGAATCCACTGATCAATTATGTATCAACTGCTTGGAAGTTGTTTGAGGACTTGTGGTTTGAAAGTTGCTTGTGGAATGAGATAAAACTTCATTCAATTGGTGGCTAACAAAACCCAAAAATAATTTAAACTTGTCTTCATTTCTTTTCCTTGTTTAATTTGTTGTGAAATTTGGAAGCAAAGATGTGCAAGTACTAGATGTGGAGGAGAAATTTTTTAGATTAAGAAACTTTTCTTATATGTACAATTGCCATGTTTGTCTTTCTTTGCTCAATAGAAACAATTAATCCAAACTGTGGAAAGATGTAAACCTTTGTTAAATATTATTCCTATCAAATGAATAAACCACTAGACGGGATACCAAAAAACAAAGGAAATCCAGGCTTAGCAGATGTAAGAGGTTGCTTAATAAATCAAGAATTCAAGATGGAGACCTTAGGCACACACACTCCACTTTCTTTGGTATTTGCACAAACAACCTGACAGAAGCCATGATTATTTTAATTGGTTAGTGGTGCATTGGACAATGGATACAAGGAAATTGGAGTTGAATCTGACTCCTTAATCCTAATCAATGCAATAAACATACAAATTGGAACACCTTTGGCAGATTGTTCAATTGGTAGAACAAATTATAACAGCTAAAACAAGGAAGACAATTTCAGTTCTCACACTATTATAGAGAAGCAAATTGCTCTGCAGACTTGCTAGCTAACTGGATATTCCAACCCCTCATGTAATTATCCTTAATAATATAACATCTTTCCTTCTCTGAGGCAGGGGTATTCCCAAGGAATAATCTGGTAATGACAAATTAAAGAGGGGGCGGGGGTCTAGTCAGAAAGAAAATTTAAGAAAAAAATAAAAAAGCAGAAATGACAAAATCAAATGATTACGTCAAGCACGTAACAACACAAGGATCCAATGCATGTTTTGTAAATGGATGCAGCCTTTAAACTTGTGGTGCTATTAATTTCATGTCATAGTAGCTTAAAAACAATAAGTGGGGAACTGGAGTTGTCTGAAACTAGATGCAGGTTGAAGAAAACCCCATACTTAACACTGCTCTTGATCTAAACGGGACTAGACTACCAGCCACATTAGATATCTGATGATGGCTTAACCTTCTCTTTCAAGAACTGCAATATGTGCTCGCGTTTCCAGTTATCAATCCTGCAAGACATGCCAAATACATTAGATAACCAGAATAAAGATTTGGCTGTTATCAAACATGCATGCAAAGGGAATGATTTGATGCAATGCACAGGGTGATAACAAATTTTCGTCAGGAAAAAATTAGTTAAAGCTGAACTCCATGAATTGCAGTTCCTTGTACTCAGGCTTCCCAAGGGTACTAATAGACTGACACTAAGATCTCTGAAATCGTTTAGCACGTGCCACATACTCATGACTCATGACCAAAAAGTTGATTTTTGGTGACTACTAAATGACTGTCTACCCGTATGCTGTATATAGTTATGTTTCCCGAGAATGGAATAGGAAGACATGCAAGAGGAGGATTTAGAAAATGTATCAGGCCATAACGGTCCTGATGGCTAATACAGAACATGCTCAATGCAATGTAGAGGCATTATAGAAACACAAACCAGTAGTGCTCAAACCCAAAACACAAAGGAATGAAGGGAAAAAGAGACAAAGGAAGATGACCTAATGGTTTCCTTGTGCTCTCCGTGATCATCCAACATGATCAACTTTGGTGGAGAATTAAATGCATATTGAACTTTTACAAAAGGGAATTGGTCCTTCTCTTCTTCAATGAACCCAACAACTTCGGGATAGAAAACTAGTTTTCTCATGCAGACTTCCAAAACTGCTCCAGAATAAACAACCTGCATTCACAATTAGAGTAGATTAAAATTTAGAAGTACAATTCCAAAGTAACGGCATCATGTTGATCAATCAGCAAAAAGTACCATCTTTTGCCATAGATGTGACAGCTCATAAGTTAGTCTGGCATTTCAGGAAGTTCATGATTGACCCTAGCCATTAGTTGACTGTTATGAGATAGCATGTCATGTACTTATGCAACAGTAGAATATTTAAGAATTCCACCAAGCCATTAGTTGACTGTTATGAGATAGCATGTCATGTACTTATGCAACAGTAGAATCTTTAAGAATTCCACCAAGTAAGAGAAAAGGATGAAAAAAGAAAGAAAGGAACAATGCCCCCATGACTTTGGTCTAGGGGTAAGAACGCAACACTTAATGTGTGGGTTAGACAAATGTCATGGTTCGTACCCTGCCACAGACAAAAGTATGGTATTTAAGTGGAGAAAGGTAGAGGAGTAGGCTTATTATCCACCGAGTTCCAAATCATGCTCCATTGGCCCTAGGGAATTCTCGGTTATTCAAAAAAGGAAAAAGAAAGAAAGAAAAGACAGCCTTCTCCAAAAAGTGATATTTTGACATCTTATTTTCTCCCTCCGCCTCCGCATACCTTTTTGGTCAAGGTGCTTGTAAAATGAAGACTGAGTGGTCTACTTCTCCTTTTTTACCACTTTATTCATTTCCCATGTACTAGGGGACTGTGAGCCAGGTATTGAAACCAAAAAAGTTATATTCTCAGCTTCCCTGAAATAAACAAGCAAACCAAAAGAAAAAAATGGATGCGGGACAAGGGAAAGGCAGATAAGTGTCTTCATCTTCTGTTTTAGTCTTGCCTCTATATTATTTGGGTGCAAACATCCTTATCAAAATCATCTTAATATGAATCTCTTACCTCTACAGTGTTTACATGGAAGCCATAATTTTCAAAAAATATTGGGCAACACTAGAGACCAGAAACCCAGAGGAGACTCTTCAAAACTCTATATACAACCTAACTTAAAGCTGCTAAAAATAACCTCTAGCAGAGTAAATATCTCGGTCGCATCTGTACCTTACTCATGGCATCATCAGAGTCTTCTGTGCAACAGCTCAAACATTCAGACACCAACTCTGTAGACAGCACATAATCAATACTATTTAGCAAGATATAACTATACTTGTCAACATGCATATGAAAATTAAATTAGAAAAAAATTAACATAAGGACATGGAGAGAAGAGCAGTTCATTTGGTCATTATTAACTCCTAATAATCCACATCAAAGGAAAGAACCAATAAAACAGCAATAGCTCCTGCATCCAAATATGGAGCATGGCTTCTATAATATATTTTCTTGGTCAAATTTACTGCATTAGTGCCACTGTTTCCACAACGCTACTTTTTTTTTTCCTTTTCATTTGATGAAGATGTTCTCTCTAACATGTATGGTCCTTTATCTCAATAAAAATCACAATGATTAGTCAAATTTAGTACTTCTGTCATATCAATCTTAAAATACAGGACATGTTGGTGAAAGGTTAAATAAGTCCAAAAATTCCTAATCACAATCAGACAGCATGATACACGGCTTTTACATATCCATATAATCCTCTCATATTACAGACTAAAGTTCAGCAAATAATACATCCCAATTTTTTTTAGAGATCTCAGCATTACAAAAGAAATTAAGAAAACTTTTTTGCAGTATAAGGATGAGGGCAAAGATAAGACGTAGCAAATGTGAATTGCATCCGTTATATCAAAATAAAAAAGGTATTTATGTACTTACAAAGGGTTGCATAATTGAAGCAAAATATTAGTGAATTTATAACACCAAAGATAAGCTAATAAGCTGGTATTTCCACTACCTTCCAGATCGTTTTTACCAATGTTCCACAAAGCTTTTCTATGTCAGTTTAGTACTCGTATAGTCTTTCCCCTTGAAAATTTCAAGCTCTATCGAAATCCCACCAACCGGGTACTTGGTGTAGTGATCCTTCAACTCTTTAATACCTATAGCATTGATAAATCATTGTAGGTTTGTTTGCCTCATAATGATAGTTTTAATGTAGCGGTCTATCATTAATCCGGGCTATAGATTGACTCCTGATGTTGGTCCATTGTTGTTTCTTTCCCATACTAAAACTAGTTAAACAAGTCTGAACAGAGCTATGATTAAAAGCAAGTATAAAATATTTGGTTGCCTAGAGAAAAAATAACAAATCTTTCAGTTATCCACGGATGTGGAATAAATGTTGTCTCGGATGAGTTATAGCAAATATCAAATACCATTTCTGGTGCCCAGCAGAAGACACAAGTAAGCATGATCTGGAAACTATTGTATTGACAATACAAAGAAGCAACTTATCGAAAAAAACACTGTGTCATAGCAAGCCACTGCCATGAAAGTGATTTCAGTCCGACTAGGGGGTAAATTGTTTGAAACCGGTCGCTCCCCAAGGTACAAGAGTAATCCCAAACACGTGCACTCGTAGTTGAAAGTTTGGAGTTCATAGAAATACGATTGCCCAGAAATAGAATTGAGAAGAACAACTTTGAGGAAAAAATGAGAACTATTTTTTTCTGTATTTGATAATTCACACAGAGCCGCTTTTATAGGCCAACCTGCTAGAGTTGTTACGAAAGAAACAACTACAACAACAACAACAAACCCAATTAAACCCCACAAAGTGAGGTCTGGGGAGGGTAGTGTGTACGCAGACCTTACGGTAGAGAGACTATTCCCAAAAGACCCCCGGCTCAAGCAAATCAAAGCAGTAATCAAAAGAAAAACATAACAGCTAATAGCAAAGTTGTGCAACGCATATATTCAAGAAACCGTAACATCAACAACAAGATGAAGTCATCTAAACACAGTAAATCACAAATTATAATCATAAACTCGAACTAAAGACTAATACTACGATTGACTAGTAGCTCCACCCAGCCAAAGATCGGAATAGGCTAGGAATAAGAACATCTCTCAACTACCTACCCACCTTCTCCTCTCTTATACACGACCTCCGTACCCTCTTATCTAAGATCATTTTCTCGATAAGCTATTCCTTTTCCTGCCTAATACCTCTTCCCAATACTTCCACAGTCTACCTCTGCCTTTTCTCGAACCCACTAATCCAGCCTCTCACACCTACTAACTGGGGTATCCACACATCTCCTCTTCACATGCCCAAACCATCTTAGTCTCTCTTACCCTTATTTTGTCCACCACCAAGGCCACTCCCACTTTGTCCCGGATATCCTTATTCCCAATCGTATCGCTCCTAGTATGCACACACATCCATCTCAACATCCTCATTTCTGCCACTACAACTTACATGAATTAATTTGTAGCTGTTACAGAAAATAAACGATGTTGTTACCGAACTTATTCAAGGAGCAGTTACAAAATTCATTTTGCAGCTGTCGCATACTGCTGGAAAACGGTGAGAAAAATAAAGTCAGGCAAACAAGGTGCACCACACCGCACACGCGTCATGAGCTGAGTCGGCCGAATGAATGGGGCGGCGACACGCGTGTGGTTGCCGTGTTTCACCTCAACAAGCATGGAGGAAACTCAACTAATCCCATAAAGAAAGAAGTTTGTGTATATAGTGCTCAAAATGATTTTAAACTTTCTAAAAGGAACTTTTTTCTTTTACACAAGACAAAGTAGTACAAAAAGGATGCCACAAAGAATTCTTTGACTTTGCATTACCAACAAATTTTTAATAAAACCAACAATTCCCCACTAAGGAAAAGGTAAACAAGCCTAGGTGCAGTAATGACAACTCTTTACCAGTTTACCTTATAGGGTTGGGGTATGGAGAACAATTAAATATCTTTGGCCAATGATTAAAGAGGACATGGTAATTAAAGTGGGAGATGGGAGAAAAACAAAGTTTTGGGGAGATACATGGAACAACCAGATCCCTCTGAAAGATATTTTCCTAGACCTGTTCACCATCTGTAACAACCTTGAAGCAACTGTCAAAGATTGTTGGACTGAACAGGGATTGAATCTATCTTTTAGAAGACTCTTGAATGATTGGGAAGTGGACAGGGTGGCCAACCTACTCCATGAAATAGGGGGCTTCATAGGAACTACTTCATTTTCAGACTCTATGAGATGGAAGCACAAAAAGGGTGGGAATTTCTATGAAACAGTTAACGCACAGCAAAACAGAAGACAACAAGGTTTATGGAAAGATGTCTGGAAAACATAGCACCAACAAAAGTACAATGTTTCACATTGTTGGTAGTCAGAAAAGCATGTTTGACACTAGAGATTTTGAAGAAAAAGAGGAGAGTTATAGTATCCAGATGTCAACTTTGTGGGGAAACAGATGAGACAAATTGTGATCTTTTCTTGCATTGTAAATTCATTGCACAGTTATGGTATTTATTTCTTACTCTCTTCAACACAAAATGGACCATGCCTGAACACACTGCAGATTTGCTGAGCTGCTGGATTAGAAGAGGTGGAAGCAAGATCCAGAAGAGATGGTGGAAAATCATTCCACATTGCATCTGGTGGACCGTGTGGGAAGAGAGAAATAACAGATGTTTTGAAGATAGGTCCAATTCCATTCATAGAGTTAAATGGAACTGTATTGTATCTTTCTTTTTTGGTGTAAAGAAACAGATATAGAGGAATTAGAGCTTGTAGATTGGCTAGGCTCTCTATAAGTAGTTTCTCCCATATTCTCTCCTTTTGTTCCTCTTTTGAAGGTCTCCAACATATATCATTAATGCTGAGGAATACAACATTACCAATTTTTTAAAGAAAAATTGTGGTCAAATGAAGTTATATGAGCCTTCAATATGCACTACATTTCCTATAATTGTGACGTCTGGCGGTGCTTTGTAAGATTGAGTTTGAGTTGATTTTACTCTTAATGATTCACCCTTAAGGTGGCTTGTGTTAAGATAGACTTGATGAAATCACCTACATGAGTATAAAGATTTGGTTGCCTTTTATGGAAGAATTGGGTAGTCTTTCTAAAGGGCTCATCAGACCCAACGTATATGCATGACCATAAAAGCACTTTGTTATCAGACCCAACGTATATGCATGACCATAAAAGCACTTTGTTAGTATCGTGGTGTTTGCATAAAATTAAGGATATAATATGTGTTGTGGATGGAATCAACCCTTAGACTGTTTTTATTTGTCTTGGTGATAGATGCATTGATGAGGAAAATTCAAGGTGAGTTTTCATGGTGTATGTTATTTGCGAATTTGCATAGTTTTGATTGATGAGACTCGTGAAAGAGTTTACGCTAAGCAAGAGGTTTGGTGACAAACCTTGGAGTCTAACGAGTTCAGGCTGAGGCATTGACTAATACCAAGACAGAATGCTTGGAGTGTAAGTTCAGTGACATAACACAACGAGGTTGTCATGGAAGTGAAGCTTGATACATAGGTCATCCAAAAGATAGGAAGTTTCAACTTTGAAGTATCTTGGGTCTATTATCCAAGGAAATAGAGAAATTGACAAGGATGTCACTAACCGAATTGGTGCAGGGTCGATGAAATGGAGGCTCATATTCGGAGTCTTGTGACATAAGAAAGTGTCACCAAAACTTAAAGACAAGTTCTACAAAGTGATAATTAGACCAAATTTGGTGTATGGGGTGGAGTGTTGGCCAATCAAGAACTCTCACATTCAGAAGATAGTGGCAAATATGAGGATGATGTGATAGATGTATGGGCATATTAGGAGAAGTAAGATTACAAATAAGGATATCTGGAATAAGGTGGGAGTGACTTTGATGGAGCCTGGAGGACAAGATGTGAAAAACGAGATTGAAATGATTTGGACATGAGAGGTTGGCTATGCATGGTTTCATGAGAGGTAAAGTAGACCGAATAAGTATTGAGGAGAGGTAATTACAACAGTGTTATCAAAGGCGCACTTTAAGCGCACTTAAGCCCTGAAGCGAGGCACAAAACGTGTTGAACACTTTGCCTCACTTTATGTGCGCCTCAGTGTCGTCATCAAGGTTCTAAGGCAAACTTTTCCTTGCCAATGAGCCTCTTATGAAGAAGTGACACTAAACAATTGATATTTCACTTTAACATAATATTTTTTTCAATTTCTTTGGTCATATATTTGTTATTCATGTTTATAATTATTAGTCTTGGACTAAACATATATATTTGTATTTTTTTCTCCCTTTGCACCTTTTTTCATTAAAGCCCACGCTTTATTTGCGCTTTGTGCTTAAAGCCCCCACGGACCTTTCACCTTTGATAACACTGAATTACACAGAAGTACATAACATGGCACAATTCCAGCTTACCAAGGACATGACCTTAGATAGGTAGTTATTGAGGACACGGATTAGGGTAGAAGGTTAATAGGTAACACGGCATTGTCTTGTTGTTTGTCCATACTAGTAGTTGTAGTATTGCACCTGAAGTTTCTTGTTCTTCAATTTTTGTTATTATCTATTGTTTCTTGTACTTCAACTATTGTATTATTTTGTTGTAGTATTGTTCAGTTATTGTCTGTTGTTTTTTTACAATTTGCCGTTTCTTGCTAATCAGCTCTGGATATAGCTCCTTAATTCATTCCCTTCTGGACCCATTTGTTCTAACCTTATTCTCTCATAAGAGACTAAACCTGCGGCCAACTCATATCCAATACTTATAAAAGAGCCAAATTCATCTTCAGTCACCTTGAAAACAATGTCAAGGTGAATAAATTCCCTCAATCCACCTGTTATGGATTTCTGTTTGCACACCCAAAGATATAATGTCCATCTTCTAAATATAATAATTAGCCTTCATTACTATATGGATGTTGTCAACAAGTACTTCAGAGATTGTAGAAGAAGAGCCAGAAAATCCAAACCCATAAACCTTTTACCACAATTCATACATAAATTCAACAACAACCCAGAAATTATAAGCATGTTCGATGCAGATATAAATAGAGAGAACAAAAGATGGAAAGTTTAGAAAGAACCTTCATCTTTGACATACTCAGCAAGAGTTCTACAATCGGAGCATAGAGCTAGACCCGTAAACCCTAGATTTTCACACTCTTTCGTGGTCAACTGCTCAGCTTTTGCCCCCAAAAATCCAACAACGAAGCACAGCAATGCTACCTGGATCACACCCATCTCTCTCTCTCTCTCTCTCTCTTTTTCCCCTTTGCGTTTGCGCAATCTATAAATGTATGAAGAGGAGGGTTTGACACGAATCGCAGTTAACGGGTCGGTTCCTTTTGACTTGACTCTTCTGTCTTCCAGTTAAAAATAAATACTTACATGACACATGAAATTAAGCACAAACTCGCTTTGACCGCTAAAACTTTTTAATATGTCATATGACTTTAGTGGGTGCTTATTTAATTTGGTTTGTGCTTAATAGTTTGATTTATCAATTATCAATCTATATCTATATCTATATACATAATAAAGAGAAACATAGACAAGGTGATGTGGCATCTCTCTATGCTCTCCATTTGCATTTATCCTTTTTCTCCTTTTTTTGATAATATTTTCTTATTTAAATCAATTATTTTATTATAAAAGTAAATTACTTAATTTATTACAAACAACTATTTAATTAATGGAGGTACATTTACAACAAAAACTCTTTCACATGCAAATTTACAAGGAGTAATAATCCATAACTCACACCTCTCTAATTTTCACTCTTAATAAAAAAAAATTCTTTTTTAAACCTACTTCTAATTAGAAAATGACAATATTTTTTAATATATTTGTATTTTTCTCTTTATTATTTAATTTATTTACCATCTCAATACATATAAAGCAAGATATAGACAACATGATGTTGTTTCTCTCTTCGGTCTAGAAACTTATTTATCTTCTATCTCCTTTTTTAAAAAATTTTACTTCATTATTTTTATTAATAATTAATCAACTGTTTAGTAATTAAAATAATATTATATCTAATTATATTTCATGAGTTACAAAAAACTTCTATCTTTATATTACATCTAATTATATTTCATGAGTTACAATAAAACCTCCGTCTTTTTGCATTCTTCACTTAAACAACATGTCTCCTCAACTTCCTTCTACCTAATTCTTATGACTTAACCAATCTATAAATAGCAATCATCTATAGCTATGTTGGATGTTCATATTCATGTTCATGTTCATTTTCATTTCCTCCTCTTTCTTCTTTTTATTAGTATATTATATTACATCATATTATATATTTTTCTCTTTTATTCATTTTTTCCTCCTTCATTTTTCAAAGGAATTGAAGGACATCAAGGGTTGAAATCAACAAGAAAGGAGCTTTCAGCAACAATGGACATAAACACAAGACAACCTCAAATACAAAGAGCCTACAAGACCTATTATTTTGTGCTGAACTTTTTGATTTTAGATAGCTCTAATTTTTTTCCATTCGTTTTCATATGTTTTGTATAGATTTTATTTAATATAGAGTAAATCAAGTAAAGTTAGATATAGAAAAAGTAATGTGGTATGTCTTTGATCAATAATCATATTTATCTTTTTTTTCTCCCTTTTCAACTTTTTTAGTTGATTATCATTTTTATATTATACAAAAAGAATAATTTTCACTATATTTCCTATTTATTTATTATAATTACATCACCTTTTTTTTTTCTTTTTGTTTGTTTTACATTTACATTTATAATTTTCTATATTTTCCTAATCAAGGGTTATTGATTTTCTTTTCTTACAATTTAGTCGTATTTTAATTTATTTTTTAATGACAAAAAGTATGGACAGAATTCCATGAATAACATTTAAACAAAGAGGAAGAGAATAACATTTAAATAAGAATGACCGGTGAGAGGACTTACGAGACACATATTTTATGCAATGAATGTTGACTTCATTGATAAATTGTTGTTTTCTCTATAATATGAACGTCGATTTTATCAATAAGTTGTTTCTTTTCTATATAAAATGAACGTTGATTTTATTAATAGGTTGTTCTTTGAAAGCTATAATGTGCCAAAAGTTATGCAATTATTTAGATATATCTTTACTTTAGTTTTCATATAGATACTTTTCTTATATATTTGTTTCTAATTTTTTTTATGTATGTCTTATGTTATTAACTTATTTTGTTTGATATTATGAAAATTATGTATTTTATCTCAACTAAATTTAAAAGGAAAAAAATTAATATGTAAATGTATCTTTTTAACCGCACGAGGCGCGGACAAGTTCACTAGTTTTTAAATATAACTCAATTTATAATATATTGACGGGTTCGATATAACTTTAACGAGCGATTTATGATGTATATCGAGCAATTCATCGATTAATCAACAAAGAAAAAAAATTCAACAAAATGAGTATTGAGTGTAATAATTCGATAATTCTATACTAATAAATCAAAGCATTTTATGATCAGATTATTGATTGTGATTTGATTTTAAACCACTCTACTACATATTTGAGTTACTCAAAATAGTCTCTCAGATACGTCTCTCTACTAATTAATATTTTTTGAAGAAACAGAGTGAAAATAGTTGACCAACAAACTAACACTTTGCGCATGAAATGAGAAATAAAAAATTAGAATAAATTGATCATTTGCAACGTTATTTAAGAAATCATAAAAAATAAAAAATGGAATTATTTGATTTCAAGTTGTGATTAAGAATTGTCAAAGTTATTCCATGAATCTTATTTTCTTTTTAGTTTTGTGTGATCGTATTGTACTTGACAATTCGATCAATGTTGTCTGCCTTATTCTATTTTGTTGCCTGTTTGCTTGTCTTTTCAATAAGTTAACAGACCCGCTATAGTATAGCATTATCATATTTTGAGTTGAATAATTTTTTCTTAATATATCAAGCTCAGTTTTGCTAACTTTTCATAAATTCATTGGTATACATTTAGATAGATCAAAAGTGTTCATTGTTTATAATTTTAAGGACAATCTATAATCAATGTGCATATGAGAAGTTCTCATTTTGTTGCTGCATATTCATTGAAGAGAGCAATTTTGAAAAACAAGATCTGCAGATACCAGAAAAAATAGTCTTCCATTAAGATGAAGAATTTCATCGTCATGACTCATGAATAACAAGGGCGAACATTCGATCTCCTTGGTGGAGATAGGGTGATATGATCATACAAGGACTGTGATCTGTAGATGACATTTTCTATTTCACTCACTGATACTCTTGGTTTAACAAATGAACGCGCCACTTCCAACATTGTTGCCAGCTCTTTCTTGTACTGTATAGGTAATTGCACAGAGTAAACGGTGAAAAATAGTCCAATGTAATTACCATCTCAGAAAATAAGAACGAACAAAGTAACTTATTGACGCAAAATAATAGTACCTCGTTAATAGCTCCAGTCTTTATTTTAGACTGCATAATGCACCACTTCTTGAAATGAACACCTGTTGAAATTGCAAAAGGTAGTCTAATTTCATATCACATTCCACTCTTAAGAATATGCAGATTTAGAATTTTGAACTTTTTAATCTTCATATTCATTCAAATAGAGAAACTTTTATCAAGGAAATCCGATGTTCCTTGGGCAGCTCCAAATTATGCACTGGACTGACCGTATCATGCTAGCAACTCAACAGAAAGATAGAGTTGAAAAAAAGATGACTGTGTCAACTGGCGAATAGTGGAGATTCAGTTGGTAGCTGTCCAAAGGAAAAGATAAATATGATATCTTCAGGTTTTCAAGCGAGAATCTGAACTCGGGGAAGGACAGCATCTGTCTTTTCCCATATGTGGAGTTCTCTTTCGTTGTGAAAGCACTGAGAAGCCCTAAACTCAACATGCACCAGCCAAATAGATTCCGATCTGTTTTGATTCAAATCGTTGGTACCAATACTCCATCAGAGTACCGTGAGAGTGTAGCATTAGGGTGATAGGCAGATGATTTTCCCAAAAGTATGAAAGACGATAAGCAAATGGATTGGTTAAAAGATACTCTAAAGATGCATTTTAGTGGTAACCAGTCAACTACTAAAATGGTAGACATAGTCCTGGTGCTAGATATATAGTACTTGAACATTTGGATACCACACCTTGGCCTCTTTTCACTGCAAGAATCTTTCAACAAGGAAATTGCCCCCCTTCCACCATAAAAAAAAATGCTTTTGGAATTTTGATGCAAATTCAGAATGTGAAAAATTCAAATAATTGGTTAACCCATCAAATGGGAGAAGAGACCGGGGCCAGTAGATTAACTTTGACATGCAAAGATAATGAATAGATAGCAGCTTGTATGCATACAGCAGAACAAGAAACCAGAACAGAAGACACTTACCAGCTTTTATGTCCAAACTGCAAGATGATTCAGAAGTTGTTTCTAAAATCCACCTACAGTGAACCTGATTGAATAGCAAAACTAATCAGGGATTAAGATAAATAAGGGGATCTCTAGGAGGTAAGACATGTATAAAAAGTTGCATAGAATTGTACTATGAAAAGAACGTTGCCTGACACCCAAAGTCACTATTACCTCAAAGCATGACCCAAACGGAACATCATGGGCCTGTTGCACAGTCTCAAATACCTATGGGAAAGGTTAAAATATGTCTAAGCATACTCTCGTGACCAGTAACATATAACGTTGAAGGTGGGATATGAGAATTTACAAGAGTTTTCTCGTCCAGTGATAAAACAGCATGCTGATACTCCGTCACTGCTGTATCTGGAGGACACATAGGGCTGTTACATTTTGTTCTGAATGTAATTTCTCTGACTTGACCATCATACTCATCAGCAGGATTCCATTGACCCATCTAAGAAAATGAAAGACATTCAATATTTAACTCGAGCTAATGATACTAAGTAAAGAAATTTCTATTGAGATGTGAAAGGCGCAATGGGCTAGCGTAATTTAGCTCTTCGTGTTACTCTAGCTCTTAGCAGAACTAAATACAACTACTACCCCCACAGTCCCAAACAAGTTGAGGTAAGCTATAATAATCCTCACTGACTATGTTTCTCCATTTAGGCTCAACTCATCTCCTTTCAAGCAGAAGTAAATGAACCAAAATAATATCTACAGCCAAAAGATAATCCAAAATTTGGTGAACTACATTGCAGGACAATTTAGTGAAACAGAGTTTAACATGTCCCACCAAGATAATGAAAATTCTCTACAATAAGTTTCATAATCTTGAAGTCACTTACTTTCTTTTTGTATTATGAAGTTTCTTTGTTTCTATACTATCTTTCATGATTAAAGACATCAGCGTTCAGTTGAAAATTACTGACAAAGCCAATTCAAAGGTGGTGCACATGAGGAGCACATTAGTCAGACTTGAAGAAGCTTAGGTAAAAATATCGCTAGCTGCATTATTAAGTTATTAATTCTAACTGAAAAAAGGGTACTTCTACTCTTCTTCCTCCACTACTGTGTAAAGGTCCAGAACTAACTACCAAGTTATTGTCAGCTCTAAACCAACCATTAGAGTTTGGTGCCTCATGGTTTTGTAGTTCTGAGTTTTAATCCAAAAGATGCCACAATAGTTGGTCTGAATTCACACTTATGTGAGCCCTAACTTTCCTCTCCCATTCCGATGTGAGATTTGTCTAAAGAAAGCTTCATAACGACCCCTATCTGGTTCCTATTACACTCACCCTCTTAGGGACTCAGCATCTTTGCTGAGATTTGTAAACACCATCATACTAGGAAAAATACCGGCTTTGATACCACATGTGATGGTTCAAGCCTAATTGCCAAGGTATTGTTAGCTCTGGCCCAACCTTTGTGGCCTCAAGGTTTTGCAATTTAACCCAGAAGGCACCTTGAAAGTTGAATCCTCATCTCGCCCTCATATGGCCCCTAACTTTCCCCTCCCATTCTAATGTAAAATTTGCATAAAACAAGTTTCATAGGGAACTCCCTTCTTTAGTTCAACTGCCAGCAATCCATGGGCTATTACACTTAACCCATGGGGATTCAGTGTTATATAAGGGAGAGTTCAGGATTCCACTGTCGAGACACCTTTTGGGTTAAGGCTTAAGAGTGTCCAAAAGTTGGGCAAGATAAGATAATACCTTGACAGTTGGATTTGGCAGCTACATATTGATATTGATTGACATATTGATGGGGAGCCCCTTGCCAGCAAGTATGTTTTTTTTTTGGATTGTGAGATGCAGTTTAACTTTGTGGTGCGATACCCAAGTGACCTAAAGAGTGTTTCCTTGAGATTTTTCTTTTTCTTTGCCAACCTCTTCCAAAATTTCATCACCCCATAAAACAACCTTGATCCTCTTCCTTCAGAATACCTTCAATTTCCAATCCATCACCTTTCCCTTTAACCTCTTCAATCCATTTCAAGAGGCCTGGGCATATCCGCACTGCATTACACTTTATGCACATTCACATTTAACACTTGCCATCACTTAAGAGATGTTGAACTTGATCATATTCACTTCTTTCTGCCTAATCTTGATTTTCAATTGTAGAGAGATACCAAGAAGAACTGCACAACAGGAGGTGTAACCTGATAATTGGAATAACCAGTTTTTGAGCTTTTCCTTTTTTCACTTGGTAGTTACTTTTTGCCAAGTTGGTAGTTGGTACTACCTTTGACCAGGTCCATGCCCCAGTGCATTTTAGGTGGATACAACTTAACTTAACAAAAGAAAACCGCGAGAGACTGGTACTAATCGAACCTCTTCGCTCACACGCAAGAAAAAGAGAGGAGGATATTATATAGGGGGAGGTTGGCCATAAAATTCTTGAATTCTGGAATTTGAAAAACACCAAAAAGCTGTTTTCACTCCAATTTACTTCAAAAAAAAATCAAAAACAACTCCAATTTATATTCATGGTCAAACATAACTCCAATTTTCAAATATAATTTTTCACTCTGAAAACAAAACTTTCAAATACAATTTTCATGGCCAAAGACACCCTATAAAAGAAGATATAAGAAAAACCTCATGAGTGTAGCTGGAAGTTAAAGCCGAACCAGAAAGGCATAAAGAAGCATGAACCGAAAACATGCTTTAGTCAATGGAATGTGGGGCTTACCTTGAGATTGAAATCTTTCCCTGCTGCACGGTACTCATTAGTGAAATTTGAACCATCAGCCAATAGCAAGTCAAAAAATTGCTCGGATGTGCATGTCAAACCATCCTTACAAATTTCAGCAGTGTCATAAATCTTGGAGAAATGAGTTCTAGTCCCAAAAAGTAGGATTAAATATATTTTTTTTATGACAAAAGTAAGATTAAATATCCTACATACATTATTTATACCAGAGAGGACTTACATTATATACACTAGAGAGGACTTCTTCTTTAATAAATGGTTGCGATTTCTGATTTCTTTCTTCCTGATTTATTTCCATCTTTTTACATCCTTTAACCGAGCTGCTATGTGCACGCAATGCTGACTGTTCCATCTCCTACAAAGAGAAAGAACGGAAATTTAAAATAGGAAAGAAATCATGCAAAGCCAAACTCTAACAGGCAGATACAATTTAAATGTAAAAGTAAAATCAACGTTACAGAAAATATGAACCTAAATAAAGACAATGTTTCTTATGTTCCGGCTGTAATAGAGAATACCAAAAATGCCGATATGAATAAAGAATCAGCTGGAATGTTGATTCAAGAAACTTACAGGTAAATATAATTACATAACACCATTAAAGGAGACTTGAAGTTGATCATCAAAAACTGATGTCTACTAGACAAAGCAGTATATGTATAGCCTTTGCTATTGTGCTCAGATAACATGGTCTTGGAAAAATGTTTATAGGATTGCCAAAACCATAGAAGACAAACAATCCAATTCCTCCATCAATATGTGACAGTTAGCACCCACCGCACACCGAGAGTGTGGACACATAATATAGGGCCGAACATTGGGACACACAATAACATGGATGAATTTGGCTTTGATACCATGTGAAAAATATAAAAGAGAGAAAGTTTATGGTAATGTGTGGCATATTATGACTCACGCTTCTATCTATTTATATACAAATTTCTCAATGAAAATATTTCCACTTGTCCAAATATGGGACATTATACAAAACTAAACTAGCTTATTTTCTATCTAACACTCCCCCTCAAGTTAGTGCATACACTTCATATGAGTTGAGCTTGTTACATACATAACTAACTCAAAGACCTATGAGAGTTTGGTAAGTATATCAGCAAACTGATCATTGGACTTTATAAAGCTCGTGGCAATATATCCAGAGAATGAGAGTATCTTTTCTCTAACAAAGTGACGATCAATATCTATATGTAACTTGATTTGAAAGCAATACAGCGTGTAGCCCAGTTATCATAAATAAGTTAAATCCAAGTAGTCTCTCAAAATTTCAGCTCTTTCAATAGTTGTTTGGTCCATATAAACTCACTAGTCGCAATTTCCATGGCTCGATATTCGGCTTCAGGATTCGATATTTGTGAGGGGGAGTGTAGAAGGCATAATTAATTAAATAAAAGTTTGCTCTCTCTAACAGCTTAAGCTTTTTAAATGAGATAGTTGCAACTATTTTCGATAAATAGAAATTAGTCAAGGAAGTTCCACAAACATAATAAGCATCTTTCTTTATGCTCAGTGGTGCAACTAACAAGATATATCATCAACAGAAGGAAAATCCACTTGTGATGAACGCTAACACATTCAACCATGTCATACATCTCAATATTCAGAATACCTCTTTTATTGACTACAAAAATATTTTTAAGACAGCTTAGCCAAAATCTTCAATTTATTCCTGGTGGTTGTATCAATATTCACTACAGATATATGATAACTAGGACTGTTTGTTGTTTCAGATAACAATCAGAAAAGAGCTAAGCCAAAAGCACAAATACAATTAATAATATAACCTTCTTCTCAGCTTCTAGCATGTCATGATAATTATCTGCTGAACGTTGCAACGATCTCAATGCATGATTCCTATTCCAAAAAGATGCAAATTTATATCTTACTCTACCTGAGATCAGAGAAAGAAAGGTAACTAGCACATCGACTATAATATATCCTGAATAACAATTCCAAATTCAACTATCTAGCATGAGCAAAATAAGCCACCTCCCTTTGTCTTGAAATTAAATATCCAGTTTTCAGTAGACATGTAACAGAGAAGTTTCATGGTAATGGAGAAACATATCCCCCCCAATAGGCACATTTTTGTTTTCATTAAGATTAAGACGTCTAAATCTGAATGCACATCTGAATATTAAGATGTGCATGAATTTGAATACACATCTGAATATTAAAATGTTGCATTAAGATTTGAATACTAAATAGTTAACACTGTTTGTTTTCTCAACATTTGAATGTAAAAAAATTGCCTTTGTTTAAAAAATAATAAATGTAAAATTCACATAAAATACTAAATTGATCTAATATTATATCAATAAAATATTTTAATATTTTTATATGGTAATTGATGGTAGTGATTACTAACAATTGTGATTGTGTGTGACAATTTAGGATGATGGTGACTGATGGTGGTGGTTGTGGGTAGTATATTATGATATAGTGGTTGATAGTAGTGATTAATTGTGGTTGGTGGTGGTGGCAGCTAATACTGATAGCTAATGGTGGCAGAAATGATGATCGCGGTTAGCGGCATATAATGTTGACTAATGATGGTAATTATCGATAGGGCTTAATGGATGTAATAATGGTTGGTGGTGATGATTGCAAATGATGACTAATGGTGATGACGATTGATTTTGGTGATTGGCCGTAATGGTGATTGTGGTTGGGCTTAGGATGGTAGGTGGTAATGATTGACAATGGTGGCAGTTGTGGGTGGTGAGTGAAACTAGATGGAGTAGTGGTGAACTATCTTCTTAATGATATTAAAACTTTATTGTAGATCTTAATCATTCGGGCCTATTCAGATCCATTAAGTGGTTGTAAAATAAGAAAATCAAACACACTTAATGATTAAGATTCAAACCTTGAAAACAAACGGACTTAATGACTGAAAACTGAATAATTAAGATTAAGACCTTTATTAAGTGCAAACAAATGAGGCCTTAGTCCAAGTGTTGAAGAAACTAGAACTTGTTGTATCGACAGTATTAAAGGGTAGCCCGGTGCGCAAAGCATCCCGCATTAGCAGGGTTCGGGGGAGGGTCATGCAGACAACCTACCCTAATGCAAGCATTAGTGGCTACTTCCACGAATTGAACTTGTGACCTATAGGTCCACACAGACAATTTTACCTTTGTCCAAGGCCCCCCTTCATATCAACAATATTCAAAAGTTCAAGGGAAAAAATAGCTCCAAGCTGTGTTATAGTATTACAACAACAATAACAACAACCTACCCAGTGTAATCCCACAAGTAGAGTCTGAGGAGGTTAGTGTGTACACAGACTTTACCCCTACCTTGGAAGATAGAGAGGTTTCCGATAGACCCTCGGGTCAAGTTGTGTTATATAGTGTGAGATAAAATTTTAGTTTCTTGAGAAGTTCACATTATTTTAGTCTCAATGGCGAAAGAAGAACATAAATTTTGGGATGGATAAAGTACTTCGGTAGAACTTCTAGACTCGCATGACAACAATAGCAGTGCTAATGGTTCTATCATAGAATATCCTCCTAACCTATCAAAACGTAAAACCTATCAAGGAGAAGCTCACTCACAGCTAGCCAACTTCCCGGTTCTCTTAAAACAAGAGAAAGAGTGTTCCTAATAAAACGGAAAATAAGGCTAAAAGATTTAACTAAAATACTAACCATCAGGATTTCCTAGAGGAGGCACCCCATGGCCACCAGCACCCATGCGGAGAATTACTGTAACAGCAGGATTAACAAATGCATGCTGGCTCCTCCTAATCTGAAAGAAAAATATTACTCTTGCTGATTCCCAGAAATGGCCCGAATAAGCATTCCAATAACATTGACAACTTGGAAAGAATAGCATATGATAACAAATAAAGAGAATATCGTACCTCATCTATTTCTGCAAAAGGAATAATTACCTGCAAATGCAGAACTGCACAGTCAAATAAGCTAACCAATTCCAGCATAGTTGAGATTAATTACCAAATATCGAAAAAGTACAGTTGTTACCAGTTATTTCTATGCTAAGAACAGGAAGGAATAGGTACCACATCCACATAACCTTGAGAATCTAACAAAAAGAAATAGTCTCTAATCCAACACCAAAGGGGAAACCGCCCCCCTCCCCATCCCCCCACAAACCATAAACCATGCTCCAATTTTCAAGATATCCAAAGGTAAGGTGACATTATTAAATTTTGAACTAGGATTCTTGATGGCATAGATATTCAGTGGATAAATCAAATTGATAAGCATTTAACTTAGAAAAGTACATATAAAAGCAGATTCACAAAGTTGAAACTTGGGAAGTACAATCAAAAGTTGGATCTGACCTTTATTTGCTTTGAAAATACATTTGAGTGGAAGCAGATATGCCATGTTGAGACATATATACGGCCATGATACAAGAATGACCTTTCGAGAGCACATGAATAACTATGTTCAACAACCTGAAATAACTACAATGATTAGCAACCGACTCATAACAGTCCAAACTTTCCAACTTAAAGTTCTTCCAATCCAAGAGTACTTTATCAGTAAAAAATTAGCTCTTGCCTCATCTGCAGGGAGATCAAATATCGTTTGCAGAGGCCCAGGTTTCTGATGAACTACGGTAGGTCCTTGTTTATCCAAAGTGATCCTTCTACGAGCATTAGCGTAGCCATTCAAACCTCTAAGCCAACCAATGAAGAAGGGGGAATAAGATTATTATCTTCTAGTTAAGATGAATATTAATCTTTTCATGGAACAGTGATCCACCCGAAGGATTTACATAAATTTCTCTCTGACAAATCAAGAATCTTCTAACAATAAAAACAAAAATTGATCCAAAAACAAGTCCCATGTGACACTTCACAGAGTGTAGTAATGCTCGTAAGCCGTAATGTTGCTTTAACTTTTTTCTTTTTTCTGAACTATAAGTGTCATCTAAACATTGAAAATGAAGCTAGAATAAATATATCTTATCATATGGTTACCAGCTGATGATTAAAGGATCAGCACTGATGCCTCGCTCTTTATCTTCCCCCTTTCCTCACTAAATGAGGAGGTGTTTCATTACCTGGTTACTTCTTCCCTATTCCACACTTTTCTTCCTACCTACCTGTCGTAAACATGAAATACTAAACATCTATCACTTGTGTATTATCACATCCATATCCTTTCAAACTATTAAAACATGAGATGTACAGGAGAGGAAGTACTCGCCCCTAAATTCCTATATTCTAGAACTGTGTTACTGAAAGATATTGTTGAATGCTAATCGCCAACAGGCATAAGCTATCCAGAATGGATCCGAGTTCCCCAAACAATTAAAATTACTTATAAAGGAGCTGGTCATGGTACATTTTATTCTTATGCACAAACTCATGTTTCACGATTGTACTATAGTCTCGAGCTACAACATGCTTTATAATAGCTCACGTAAGAAGCAAAAGGAGGGCGGGGGAAAGGAAGATTAATTTAACTGTTTTGTTTTCTTCATCGCCACGATGATACACATTCTTGATAGGAAATACTATCATAAAATTCCTAATTGCACGTAAATACCCAACTCAACTCGTAGTAAGAGTATGTACATGCTGACATTGCCACCATGGACCAAAAAGAAGGAACCCTATGAGAGGACGAATAGCTAATTATGTATTCTAATAACTGACACTAGTCCCATAAACAACAGTCAAAATTCAAATAAGAAATAGCCTAAGGCACTATCAATAAGGAGAGAAAAGGAGCACCTTAAATATTTGACATTGAGTTTTGATGTTTTAATATGAAGATAAACCTGAAAAAAAAAAAGATAACGGCCATAATTTTGTAAAAGCTAACCTCTAAAACAACCAAAGAGAACGCGTTGCATTTATTGAAAGCAAAGAGGTATAAGTAACCAATAATACCTGTCCTGATGAACTGTCCAAGGTATGCCATTCCGCACCAGTTTGACCTTCATTTTCAACAGGTATCATCACTGAACCAAGAACAGCACTTTTCCAAATTATATCCCAGTCATATATTGTCACATTAATCTGTCATACAATCAAGTAAATGAATTATTATGAAAGAAATAAAAACACGAAGCCAATGTAAAATTAAATGTTAAAATAATCAAACGACAAATACATCAAACAAAATCTGAAGAGGATTACAGAACACACATTGCACTAAGTTTGTGCTTTATGTCAAAAGATTTTCTGGACAGCTACCTCTACTGGAAGCTCATCAACAGAGAAGTTGAACTCCTCCCCCCACATAGGATTTCTTGAACCAGGAACCATTGAACTGCAACACTAAGAAGAGTATAACTTGTGTATAATACAAGAGTAATAAGCATCTGAACATATTGTATTACAACTTTCTGGAACTCCCCAAGCCTCGCCGCAGATATTGTTGACAACAATCCACCAAAAAAGAAGGTTATCTCACAGTTGACCTTGACTTTCAACTACCAATATACATCTAATGGAGAAAAAGATCGTCTCAAAATTAAGACTAACCAACAATATAAATATTAAAGTTGTTTATCTGGTCTCTCCTTTATATTATGTCAAAAGGAGTTCATCTAATTTGGACACTATTATGAGCGTCATCATAGTTGAACATATTATTGTTTATTCCCATGAGAATAAATTGATAAAAATTCAAAGATCATAAGTACCTAAAACACAATCATATCTGGTAGAAGGCTAGACTAGCATGCACTTCCAATAAAAGGAAAGCGACTAAGATGAATAAAAAGGTTCTCAAATTTCTCTCCAGATTGACCAAAATAAAAGAGGCATCCTTGTCTAAGCAAAACTGAATATCAATCATAATGTAACAAATCAACATCAGTAATGTTTTATCATCTATTATACATAAAAGTATAAAGATATATATCCTCCCAACAACATTATGACAAATGTGGTATTTGATGATGCAAGTTGGTTATATAATCAACAATAATAGAAAACCATATGCATAACTACACCTAGACAAGATAAACTATTTATACCACCAACCCAAAACACCAGGATAATAAAAATAGACATAATCACCTAAATCTCTTTTGTGAGCCACAACTGATGATTGCATATGGATCTGAAGTCCCATTCAAATTAGCAGCAGTAAGATTTTTAGCAGCTAACAATTCAACCTGAAATATAAGAAAGAGTAGCAGTCAACTACAAGTTGCAGATATAGGCCATCACATGAATAATTAGTGCAATAAACACTTCAAGTAACAGTAATGTCGTACAACACCAAATCTAGATATGTGAATTATAAGTGCATGAACATGGAAATACAAATATACCTTGATTACATAGGCAGAAGTAGTTTGAGGATCTCCTTTTAACTGGCTCATCTACAAAATAAGTGCACAACTGCACGTCAAAGAAGTGGAAAATTACATGATGAAAACAAAACATAAGTTTATAAATTCTCAATCAAGGGAGAATTTTCTTTCTAAGATCGTGGGAAATTCCTACTAATTACGGACCATTGAGGATTCTTGAGAAGCTTAACATATACTCTGTGTTGCTGAACAGATAATAATCAAGTACAGTTAACCTTTACAAATGGTACAGTATTATAACTAACAATTAGTTGCATGCGAAATGATAAGTTTCTTATAAACACTCTCCATAGAGCACTAATATCTCTGCTCAAGCTGTATTATTTGTTTTGACTTGGAAAGAATATTCTCAGGAAGATTTCATATATTCAAAATGCACATAATCATGCATTTTCTCCTTGGCTCCTTTCCATGAACTACATAACAAACTATGGATGCTTTTCAAGACTAAGCTATATGGATGCTTTTCAAGATTAAGCTAAGTATAAATAAAAAACTGCGAGAAATATTATATTCTCCAAAGCTTAATTACATCGTTCCGTTAACTTCAGATATTGGTCATTCCAAATCAGGATTAATGAAAATTAGGCCATTCAAAATTAAATTTCAGCTTATCATTTAATCGTCGATAATCACACATGACTATTTAGATCAACTCTACAACTGATTGATTTTTTAATTTAAAATCTAAGTAAATATCATCACACCTTTATCGAGAACGCTTGACCAGTGATCTACTACTTCATATTCTAAGCTCTTAACTCCCCTTCCTAATTGGAATATAATTTCGTCACAAATTACAATTCCTAATCCTCACTTTAACTAAACTCAATTTTTATTTAAAACAGGATAGTAATGGAGGGAGATACATAATTTTGAAATAGTTTAAGGAAAATATTATGTACGTAAACTGTACTTACACTAGCCCTACATGCTGGATCATCCTCCATTTTCTCATTGATGACGTCACTACGAACAGCAACCCGAGGGCGATAATCAACAATCTCATCTCCGCCGAGGTTGAAGAACCAGCAAGATAGGATGACGAAGGACGCGGCGGCGACGGCGACTTGCACCTCCCACCACGACGGCAAGAAAAACTCCAACGCCGCCTCCACAGTCATCTATTCCTCCAAATTACACAGAAAAATAAAATGCATAACGAGTAAATAAGAAGGAAAAACTCCGTGCAGGTATAACAATATAGTGGTCCAAAACCATGATTTAGAGCAGAGACATTCTTCTTCTCTCTGTGAATAAACAATAAACAGGTCTGCTGTCTCTGTGTGAGAAAGACGCAAAAAGGGGAAAAAGGGAGGGAGCGTGGAAGCGTGATTATAAATACAGAAAAGAAAATGACGATTTTAGCCCTGTTACTTTTTTGGTTAGTGGTGTTTAGCGGAGGGTTTAATGAAATATAATGAGAGTTTAGGGGTATTATGGAGATTTGAAGACTTCTAACGACTATAAAATATTACGGAAATGGTGGGATATTTGATTCAAATTGAATGTTGCTTCCTTTTTCCTGTGATTTTTGGTGGGAATTCCATCTTTACCGTTTCTTTATAATGATGAGTCAGAATTTTTACTAATGAGATCTAAATTATGAAGAAGTAATCACACAAAACAATATATTTTTTCATGAATGAGATTTGGATGAACCCCTCAATACTATCTAGCTCCGTCCTTGCTCGTAAAGGGGCTAAAAAGTGTGTGTTTAGAAGTTTAGGGGTATATTGTTAACTACACACTACGTTAAAATTTTGTGAATAAAGAAGTTGTTATTACAAAAACAAAGGGTGATATTTATTTATTTTTGTAATTTGTTTAATCTGATTAACATGATATAGTATACCAATGAAAAGTAGTACAGCCAAAACAATGTTATATTGAATAATGTAGGAAAAGCAAAAGCATAGGAGGAGGTGCGAACAATGATGGCTAAGAGAGAATAATCATGATGGCACGGCGCACAGCTTAAAAGGGTTACAATTAACTTATTTTATCAACATGTGGATCCAGATTCACGATTTAATATTAATGAGTTCAATCTATAAATTATTTCATTTTTTAAAATTATTTTTTCCTAGATCGAAAGTTTGTGTGATATAGTTTTTTTTTTCAAAGAAGAATAAGATCTACGTATATTTTATCTTTCTACACTAATTTAGTAATTTTGAAAAAATAATAAATTCTGCATAACCGAACACAATATATCGAGAAGTAGGCAAAAATCTAGTTTTCTTTATCTTCAAAACCCATTATGTACGCTAAGAAAAAATAGCGTGAATTCTTTGGGATTTAAGAGCCCGTTTTGTACGAGGGATAAATCATAACTCATTTCGGGATTAAATATAGAATGAGTTTATTTCAAGTTTGATGGAATAAAATCGCAGAATAACTTATCTTGAAATAAGTTATAGTGAAGTTATATTATTATTTTTATTCTAAATTAAAGGTGAAATCAAATAACAATCCTACAATAACTAATCCCCAAATAACTTATTTCCCGACCAAATGAATCATACTTGATTTTAGGCCAAACCCATCGATGGCCCCCTAAAGTTGGCACCAATTTTCACTTAGGCACCTCAACTGAGTTTTGTTCATTTTAAACACCTCAGGTAAGGTTCTACTATGTCATTTTGACACCTTTTTGACAATTAGCTAAAATTACAGAATGTGTGTAACACACTCGCGAATGATGTGGTATAATGACTAGTTAAGGGAAGACACGTGGCATTTAAGTACAAAATAATGCTTTTAAAATACATTATAAAGGAAAAATCAATTGTCTGCCAAAAATAATACTAAATAAAATTTATCTATTTTCTAAAACCCCAGCACAATAATCCTACCCCTCCTTCCTCTTTATTCCCAAAACTTTTCCGCGCCTCCCCTTAACCCCCAATTTCTTCTTCTGGATTTTTTCTTTTTGGGTTTTTATTAGATTTTTAGATTTTTGTTTTCTTTGTTGTAGATTTACTTTGTATGTTATTAATTTCATGCTTTTTAACTGTGTATCTAATATTACAATGCCTCCAAAAGGAGTAAAAGGAGCACATGTACTGGATGCTACATTATTTGTAGGTTGTACTCTCTCTCGTTTGGAATAAATATATGCAGATATGAACTTGGTGGGTGTGATGGGTCTACAATGGTGTGTAGCACTGAAATCGAAAGGTTGCAATAATAATTGCAATTGTTGGATCTAAAGAAAAAGAATGAGAAGATGATAATGATTGTGGTGATTTTCAGATCTGAAAAAAAAATTAAAATCAAAAAATTAATTCGATTGTAATAAAAGATTAATGGCGATGATGGCAGTGACGGTCGGTTGATGGTGTGTGGTGAAGGAGATAATCACAAAGAAAGAGGGAGGAAGATGAACAATTTTTTTTTAAAAAACTTTAGCCTGATAAGAGCCCTTCACGCGCTGACTGTGGGTGAATACACTTACCATGTCATGTCAGCGAAAAGTGTCAAAATGACATAACATGACATAAGTGTCTAAAATAAACAAAACTTTGTTAAGGTGCCTAAATGAAAATTGGTGTCAACTTTAAGGGGCACCGATAGGTTTGAGTAACATAGCATACCATAAATTGTGGGATTCAATTAGTCTGATGAGCCAAGATTCTATTCTGGTATAAGTTCACACTCTAGCCTGTTTGGATTGAATGACTTGTTATCATAGTAAAAAGAACATCAGAAATCCTGCGAAAACATCAGCCAAGCAGCTAAAAGCTCCTCCTCTCTTCTAATACAAAATGTGCGCATACAACTAACCCTGTAAAAGCATAACCCTCGCAAAACTAATTCCGCATTGCTCTCAAAATCCTGTAGTTCATTCGCTAGTATTAATCTGCATTGCGGGAGAACACCACCAAATGACAGAACAAAGGTGACCAAAGCATCACGTATAAGAGACCAGACAACCTTCTTTTTTCAGAGGCCAGAAAGACTTACAATGTAGAGATGGCAATGGGGCGGAGGCGGGGGCGGATTGAGCTTAACCCGCAAAAATTTTAACCCACCCCGCATAAAAACTTTTTTCATTTTCAACCCGCCCCGCATAATATAATGGAAGCACAAGAAACAACCACCTTAGAACTGGAGATGAACATCCCTAACATCATTACGGAAATTGTCTCCTTAAAAAGTAAATGAAGTTGGATAGCTTCTCATTTGTTATGGCTCAATCCTTCTAAAGCAGACCTTTCTTTGGGTGTTATAACAAACAAAACAAATGTAGAAGCATACTGAACAAATAACACTTACCAGAGCACCAAATAACATTATTAGATTAGACTTACACTGTACCCCTAAAAGAAGACCGCCTCTGGTAGTGGTAAGAACATAAGCATGTGGATGAATATAACAGCATGAGACACTAGAGAAACAGAGATCAGTGCCAGTTGAGATATTTCATGTTACAAGCACTCTCAAGGAAGCTTCAACTTGCCGGGGAAAAGAACAGGCCAAAGGACACCATTATGATTAGGCGTACTAATTTTTCGCAGACATAAACACCAAAAGATACGCTGATCAATCTTGTTTCAACGCTAAGAATATCATAGTGTAACTTGTAGCAACCAAACATTTATCTTAGCACACATAGTCGCACCTACAAAAATAACCTGGTGAAACCACAAACAGGCAAGGTAAATGCAGTGTCAAAGGTAAGACAGAATCAAGCCAGACGTGGCAGGATCTGTCAACCAAGAAAACTCAAAAAGCACCCAGAACCTGAATGCATATTCTCATTTTCATCACTCACACGGAACTACAGTTCTCTATACTGAATAATAGAAAATGTTTGCAAATATCTAATCTACATCCCATAATGCACAAAAAAACCAATTTGAAGCCCCTATGAACAGAAAGACGGAAAATTCTGACACCTGAACAAGATAACATGACAAGACTCCCTAGCCACTTAATCACCATAAATGCAGAGCATCAGCAAAAGCCAATTATCAAAATTGCCTTCATCTAGGAAATTATTACATACAAAGACCGGAGAGAGAATCACCTAATTTTGTAGTAGCTGCCAAGATCTGCACCATAATGGAGAACCGGAAGCACCTCAAAAGAATAGTGTTGTAACAACCAAAGACAAACTACAGTAACTAACTTTATTAGACCCACGTGCACTTTATTCATCAAAAATCAAGCCGCGATAAACAACAGAAAGACAAAAAGTAGGAGGCGCATTGTAATTAATAATTATTGCATTTGACTTCAAAAACTACAGAATTGTGATCGATAAAAGCTCATACGAAATTTAAAGAACTTCTGGAAGAAAGTAAAGCAGCATGAATGATTGGAAGAAGAATTGTGATCGATAAAAGCTCGTACGGATTTGAAGAACTTCTGGAAGAAATTAAAGCAGGCATGTATGATTGGAAGAAGAATTTTATAAGTACCCAAATGAAGATACCTTCAGAATACATCAGTCTTGGGGAACCTCCAATAAATATTGAACCTCTGGACTATCTGAAAGGTTCTATTATACCAAGAAATCTGGCACCAAATTAAACAGCTAAGAGCAACTGCATTCGAAATCTGACTCGCCCACTCATGCATCCATAACAACACAGACCACACCTGGGTAACCATAGGAGAGACCAATTGTCAAATCAATAGAAACATTGGTGGGTATTAATTTAAAAAATAAGATGATGAAGCAGCCTGTCCAAACCGATGCCCCTGTGCATTGCTCAAATTTCCAGAACACATCACTTCTCCCAAATCATAACAAGAGAATGTATGAACAAATGTACCTCCAGACCCCAAAAAGAACTCCAAACACGAACGAGCAATGCTAAATTCCATACCTTCACCAAACAGATCTATAATTATCAAGCAGAGCAGAAATAATCACATGACTAAACCTCTCACCAAAAATAACACTTGTAACTTCCAAGTTCCAACACATGAAATCATGATCGAGTACCCAAACGATTTCGCTAAAACCAACCGACCAATTGCAAATGGGTAACCAATATCCCACAATGTAGAGGAAAAATACATCACAGCCCCTAAGAAGGAAGACGTACAAACTACACACCCGAAGGAAAACAAAAAAGTTAAAGCTCAGAACCACCAGCAGGGGAAACCAAAGACAATAGGAATTGTCCCGGCTGCAAATACTCCCCATTACTATTTTAAATTGACAACCCTAAGTCAGATCAACAAATAAGTAGTCCAAAATATATTTTTTTTAATGAAGTTGTCCAAAATATTCAAACCAACAAACAGGCAATCATCCCAAGAAAGAGACAGAGACGAGAGAAACCACGTCACCCTCTTTCCTCACAACTGACAGATCTGTAGTCTTGTCAATCTAAGAGTTATAGACAAAGGAACACAGGCATAAGTAGCAGTACCACAATCTCACGAATTGAAGCTCTTAAGACATTAGAAATCCCCCATAGTCCACGACAACTTTATGCATAGGATCAAAGAACATAAGCATCTCAACAAAATAACCACAGCTGATACATTTGTGTAACAAAAAAAAACAGAAGGAAACCACCTTCACAAGTTCCTGTGATGGCAAGCACAGAAAGCAAACGATTGCGTAGTTCGGAGAAACCCCATCTCACCCTGAGAAATAATCAAGATGTGAAGAGCAAAATGCACAGCGAGAGAGAGAGAGAGAACCACCCTATTCTAGAAGCTGACAATCTGCATGACATGAGTACCAAAAACACCTTGAAAGAACGCAGTACTAAGAGCCTCGTAACTGGGGGCGAAATTCAATATCTAATTTAATTAGCACAATGAAAACTGCCAATACCATTCCTTTAAGAAACCAATCCTTGATAATAAAAGAAAAAACAAAGTAGGAAATGCTTTATCATGTTCATCCGGACATAAAAATTAAATATTATCATGTTTGCACAGTCCAGAACGATAAAACACATATCTTGTTGAGAATGAAAAACACCATCCCTAAAGCTAGCAGAAAGAACTCACCAACAGCTTTAAGTGCACAAGAGAAGAAACATTCTTTAAAACACTTAGCCCCCTCCTTTTTCAAGGCTTAGCACCGGTTGATTTGAGGCCTACAAGCCACACAGGAAAAGTTGCACCTGTGCCCACTTTTGTTATTATTGAGTGAGATGAAAATAAAATAGTACTACATAAATGATCTTAGGGCCAACATAGCAGACCTCGGTTACTTAAATTAGCAAGAAACTCACAAATCAGAGAGGAGAAAGAAACTAATGACTACCTCCTCACCATTGATACTTTCCCTCCTCCTTTTTCCAGGCTTGGGACCGGCTGTGACTTGACAGGCGGAGTTACAAGGGTTTCACACAAAAACAATGCACCCAAGTATGCAATAACTATGACTTCGGAACAACAAATCAAAACAAAACAAAATGCAGCTCTACCAATAATCCAAGGACAAACAAAATTACAAAGAAACTCTCAGATCAAAGGGGATAATGTCTTCCTAACAAAATCTAGGACATACACACCCGGACAACTAGGATGAAAGCAATAAAGTAACATGCAAAACTGAATTTCTCCATGGAAAGGAAAATTCCCAGAACTTGTACCCAGTGCAAATACTAGCATCTATCTCATCAAAGTCCAATTCTAACAATATAACAGCCCAGAAAATACCAACCACACACCACACTGCCCAAGATCAAAACCTGAAAAATAAAAGACAAATACAGAACAAAGGAAAGCAAATTCAACAAGAAGGAAAAAAGGTACCACATAACACCTGGAACCAAACGAAGAAAGAAGCTCCAGACACCAACTATATATAAAGCAAATAGTTCGAAAAATGATGACAAACACACAAAAGAACATGAACCTAAAAAAGATGTCAAAGCACATAGATTGCTAATTTGTAAATAGAAGACCTAAGCAAGTTGTGCGTGCAAAGCAAAACCTAACACCTTTTTCACGTAGAAAAAATATGGAAGAAAGGAGGATAACAGCCCCTATCCCGTAAGGAACTGCATCATAAATGTTCAAAGGGAGCATCTCAGACCTAGCCAGAATTCAAAGAAAAGGTGGGATGGAGACTTAAACCTTAAAGCCTGACAGTACGTAAAAGCCACAGCCACAGCCCTGAAAGTGAAGAGAATTATTGCATTCTTGATTGCTAAATATGAAAACTAATTGTGTTCTAATGAACTGACAAAATCAGATGAAGGATTGCTATGAAATTGCACCCCCTATATACCTCAAAATTCTCCAAGACCCATATTGAGAAATAATTTCTACAGTAATCAGACTGAAAATAATCCCAATTAGTCAAGTGGAAAAAATTCCACTAACATTTACCAAGACTAGACAAGCCAGAGAAAAAGCAAAAACATATGCTTACAGACTAATAGAGGTAAAAAGAGTCCAAAGATTCTACCATCTGCAATGAGGGAGACACCACCGAGTGACAGAACAAAGGTGACCAAAGCATCACATATAAGAGACCAAACAACCTCTTTATTCTAGAAGCCAGAAAGACTTACAATAGGAGCACAACAAACTACAACCTCAGAACTGGAGATGAACATCCCCAACATCATTACAGAAATTGTCTCCTTAAAACAATGACTGGAGTACAAGGGTTTCACAAAAAAACAATGCACCAAGTATGCCCAAACAATGACTAATGAGCAACAAAACAAAACATAGCAAAATGCAGCTCTACCAATAATCCAAGGACAAACATAGAAGACCATAGAATTACCAAGAAACTCTCAGATCAAAGGGGATAATTTACTACTAACAAAATCAAGGACATACACACTCTGACAACTAGTAATGAAGGCAATAAAGTAACATGCAAAACTGATTTTCTCCATGGAAAGAAAAATTCCCAGAACTTGTACCCAGTGCAAATACTAGCATCTATCTCATCAAAGTCCAATTCTAACAACATAACAGCCCAGACAATACAGACCACACACCACACTGCCCAAGATCAAAACCTGAAAAATAATAGAGAAACACAGAACAAAGTAAAGCAACATCAAGATTGATCAACTAGGGAAGATGGTATCACATAACACCTGGAACAAAATGAAGAAAGCAGCTCTGAACACCAGCTCTATATATAAAGCAACTACTTGGAAAACTGATGACAAACACACAAACGAACGTGAATCTAAACAAGATGTCAAAGCACATAGATTGCTAATCTGTAAATAGAAGACCTAAGCAAGCTGTGTGCAAACCAAAATCTAACACCTTTTTAACGTAGACAAAATCATGGAATAAAGACCAAAAGATACGCTAATCAATCTTGGTCCGTTATCAAGAATATCACAGTATAACTTGCAGAAACCAAACATTTATCTTTGTACAGAGTCACACCTACAAAAATAACCCGGCGAAACTAAAAACAGGCAAGGTAAGTGCAGTATCAAAGGTAAGACAGGTAATCAAGCCCAACACAACAGGATCTGTCAACCAATAAATCTCAGAACCTGAATGCATATTCTCATTTTCATCCCCCTCTCTACTGAATAATAGAAAATGTTCGAAAATATCTATGCTACATCCCATAATGCACAAAAAATCAATTTGAAGCCCCATAAAAGGCCAAAGAGATGAACTACTCACAGAAAGACGGAAAAATTCTCAAACATAATAGCATTTCCACAACAACTGAACAAGATAACATGACAAAACTCCCTAGCCACTTAATCACCATAAATGCAGAGCATCAGCAACAGCCAAATACCAAAACTGCCTTTATTTCTTATGAACATGAAGGCATAGGGAAATTGAAGGATCCTACCCAAAATACTAATTCACTAAAAATGTATCATATCACAAATGCATTACCTAATACCAAAACCAATAGGAACGAATTACAAATAGAAGGATAAAAATAACCAAACCACAACAGCTACCAAAACGCTCTTGCTTAGAACTATATTCCTTAATGCAACTGAATTCACAACTGGTCAGAGGCTGAATCCACAACCAACCCAACCCACTCTCCCTCCGAGATTAACACTGTAGTGTCCTCGTTATAGACTAGATCAAATAGATTACAAACTAGATGACTACCTGCCAGTTCACAGTAACAAGAACAGCTAGGGACGTTCAAGAACGAAATGACAAGAAAAGCTAGATTACAAACCACAAGAGAAGGACTCCCTTTTTATTTTGACTAATTCTTAGTTCGCACCAAGTAAAATGTAGTACATCATTAACAGGACACCAGTGCACTGCTCAAATTTCCAGAACACATCATTTTCCCCAAATCATAAAAAGAGAACATATGAACAAAATGTACCTACGCACCCCAAAAAGAAATCCAAACGCAATCAAGAAGTTTTAAATTTCATACCTTACACCAATCAGATCTATAATCATCAAGCTGTCTAGAAACAATCACATGACTAAACCGAGTTTTGTTACCAAAAACATCCTTCAATTATACCCTAAACTTAAAAGTACATACTTATGTTATTATAATGAACAGAAAACATCCCTCAATTATTCCAAAAATGGCAAGATTCATCCTCATGTTAGTTTCTATCAAGAAATAACTGCTTAGCCTACAGACCTCTATTATGTTCGCTCTCATCCCTCTCTTTTAGCTGATTGATATGTAATTCTAGTTAAAGTGGACGGGCTAGGAAGGAGCTCTTTATCATCAAATTCATCGTAGCAGCAAGAGTGCTTCCATAATAGATGAAAAGAAAAACTATTTCAAGTAAATTATTTCTCAGCTCTATATGATTATTAATCGGATAAATACAGAAATATTATTTTTTAAAGATGTACAGTTTCTCCTTCATTTCCAAGAAAATGAGGGAATTTGAAGTATGAACTTTAGTCTATTTTTCTGAGTAGATTCGATAAGAGTATCAATTTATGTTTAAAATAAAAGTTATATACTTAGAAATTACATAAACGTTTTTATTCATGTGATATTTTTCTTTGCTTTTAGAGATATAAATTATATGAATATTGATCAACACTTCAATATGTAATTTTTCATCATATTAATACGAGAAGAATTACAACTTATAGTATTTATGGTATACTTTTGAATATTTAAACATAAATTTTATTGAGATGATCTAATGATAAATTGGCAAATTACCAAACATATGAAGGACATTTTTCTTGAATTTTAAGTGTCTTTGAGTATAATTTAATAACCTAAACTAACTTAAATTGGTGAATTTCAGGATTTGGAGCTAAAGAAGTCAATAAATCAAGTATATGATCAAGAATGATGAAAAAAAAGATGGAAGTTGGAGCAAAAGAGTGAGAAAAGAAAAGATTCAGAAGTCACAAAAATCGTGCCCAAGTTTAGTTTTCGTGGAGCCGTTTCTGAGGGTAGAAAAGCTTGAATTTGGCTAAGTCTAAAAGAGGAGCAAGTCTGTCACTCCACGAAATTTTCAGCTCCACGAAATGAAAATGGGGAGACGAAAATTGGAATGTCTCCACGATTTTGCTCCATGAAATTGGCAGTGGAAGGGCATCTTTGTCCAGATTTTTTAGAGTTATATAAATAGGCCATTTTCTGGAGCAGTTTTTGGAATTTACAAGTCTGGGAGGAGTATCTCTAGCTTGGGAAGGATTAAGGGATTTTTACCATAGAGTTTGAATCTTCTTCTTTGTTTCATCTTTAACTATGTTTATTATTACATTTCATCTTGTATTTTCTTTTTCTAGTATGAGTAGCTAAACCTATTAGCTGGGGTTGTAGACTCTTATGGCTTTTATGTGATTGAATACTAGCTTATCTTGCTTATTATTATTTGGGTTGTGATTATCTACTTGTTTACATCCTTATTTGTGAATTTGGTGGTTGCAAACACTAGATTTAGCCCTATATATTCATTTCTTGCTCGCAAGGGTGAAAATTGGATTGGGTTTTTAACAAGTAGCAAGGAATCAAGTATATTAAGGAATTAATTGTGCTTGATTAACGAAGTCGAACAAGGAATAGGGAGATTTCTACTTGGGTCAATCAATTGGGTCTTAATATTTTCCTTTTAGTTTGGAAGAACTTTTGGGATTAGCTTTTTGTAAGTAATTATCAATTGGATCATATTCATTAATCCTGTGCATTTGAGCAAGATACTTTTGTTCATGAACTAGTCATGCCATATTGAGGCTACAACCCCGGTCCCTCTCTCAATTGAAAAACAAAATATTGTTATTGCACTCTTAGTGTTGATTAAATCCTAGCTTAGAAAACAATCTAGTTTTATATTTAATTACTCAATCACTCTTTTATTTGAAGATAAGCTTAGGAAAGTTATAAATTATCACACTCTTGACATCTTGACACGCGCGTACTCCTTGTGGGATCGTGACCCCAACCTTTGTTGGGTTTATTATTGATCTAATCTAATTGAGTTTCAAAGATCAGATAAATTGACTCTTGATAAACGAAAAGTGACACATAAAGAACACTGCTACCCTATGCACTGTAAATCCGACTAATATAACTAAAAATTACCAAATATCAGCAGCTTATAGAAGGACGAAAAGAACAAAACATGGAATTCATGGTTTAAAGTTGTTAATTTATTGACCAACACTAACAAAAGGATGAATCTTACCATTTTAAAGATAATTGAAGGATGTTCTTTTGTTTGCTATGATAATAAAAGGATGTCACTTAAATTCAGGGTATGATAATAGAAGGACCTGATGAATCAAACACAAGGCCAGGCCATGAGAGAGAAAGAGAGAAGAAGAAGAGAAAGTGTAGAAAACGTACCTGCTGAGGTCGTGAAGCAGAGGACTGAAGAAGAAAGAAAAAGAGAAGAAGAAGAAGAAAAAGAAAAAGTTCTGAAAACGTACCTGTTGAGGTCGTGAAGCAGAGGACTGAAGAAGAAAGAAGAAGAAGAGAGAAGCTAGCGGCTGATTGAATAAACCCAATGCACAAAGGGGTCAAAAGAGAAGGGAACAATCTTCCTCCCCAAGTGAATCAACACAAGTGCCTCACTTGCCTCAACCATCCATCACAACATCAACCCCGTCTTCTCAAGAAATTGTCAAGTTGGTTGTTATGGCCAAAGATCATCACGACCAATTATCAATGTTTGCAAACACAATATTGATCCGAAAAAATCACTGGATAACTAGAAAGAAAGACCAAGAATCAATTTTAAAGACACATTCGAACAAACAAAAAGATGAAACAGAAGAATACCTGCAATTCTGGAAGTAGAGAGCCACAAGTAGTAGTGGAGAAGAGACTGATTATTGGCATGCCACTAAAGTTATGATCAATTCAAAAGATTTCTATCATGTTTCCCACCCCACAGCAATTAAAAACAAGAATATGAACACCCAAAGGTCAAGATTATCCTACACAACTCTTATCTACCACAAATCTTGGGTCTTATGTACGTATTTGTATGTACGTGTGAACCAGAAAAAGAAAAGAAGAAAGAACATAACAACAACATCAACTGTTACTATAAAGACGCAGAAAAAGGGAAAAGCACATTGAATAAAAAAACTTAAGAACTAACCTAATTTAATATATTTCTCCTTAAAACACAATCTTGATCCGAAAATACCCAGGGCTCTAAAGTTATTGGCATATTCAATCATATGTTACTAAAGTTATGATCAATTCAAAAAATTTCTATCATGTTTCCCGCCCCAAAGCAATTAAAAACAAGAATATGAACACCCAAAGGTCAAGATTATCCTACACAACTCAACAACATCAACTCTTACTAAGTAAAAAAGAAAAACCCCAAAATCTTGATTGAATAAACCCAATTTCTATTATAATATCTCGTTAAAACACAATCTTGATCCGAAAAAATCACTGGGTACCCAGAAACAGAAGAAGATGAAACAGAAGCATACCTGCAATTCTTGAAGTAGTAGTAGCGACGTTAGCGGAGGACATTGTCGATTTTTCAAACCCACGAATCGTGAAGAAGAAGAAAAAAAAGAGAAGAAGAAGAAGAAAAGTTGTGGAAACGTACCTGTGATGCAGACTGCACAGGACCGAAGAAGAAGAAGAAGAGAGAAGCTCAAACCTTTCCTTATATATGTTGTCTAGTTTAGTATTTTATAATTGCCAAAAAAAAATTATTTTAACTATTAAATCTTTTCTTATATAGAAATTAAAAATTATCACTTAATTAATTTCCTAATCCGAATTTAGGAAATATCCCTTAATTGAATATATTATTTGTAAATATATATATAGGTGAGTTTCTAATTATTTGTATTTTGAACAATTTATAAAATTGCATACATATTAAAACTACAACTTGCAATTTTTATGTGTAAATGTAGATGGTTTATTCGATCTTACTATTGTTTACCGTCTTTTCAGTATTAAAAGGAAATAAAATAGCATACCGACTTGCTAGGACTGTTCTTCTTAAAGAGTTTATATCCTAGATTCATCCATCTAATAAGTCATATATAAAATGCATAATCTTGACTTGAAATGGAGATAAAAGAAAAAAGGGTACCAAAAGGTTCATCTTTATTGCTAATAACTATGTTTTTCCCTATGGCCTAAACACGTAGCTCTAACTCCCCCCGCAAAGACTACCATACCCTCAAAGTTTCTTAATATAAATCTATGGCAAATTTAATGATCAGAGTTGCCCTCCAACGCAAGTGCATTTATTTCTTAATCTCTTTCCTCCAATTTTTTAATACGTAGAGCGAGTCCACATACATAATCTTGTGTTCTGCATCCTTCACCGGAAAGATGCAGTACAAAAACTAGTCCACTGGCACTGAAATCTGCCTAGAAGAATGCAACAACAGTAATATGAGTACAAAATCATGTGTACTTCATAGGTATCATAGGCCGTCCAAGCCAGAGTTAATAACTATACCGTACAAAGGATGTTTTAAACTTCACTCTCAGAAAATGTCCCTGCAGTTCAATATAAGACAGCCAATAAGAAGCAATGCAAAGCAAAACAATAATAAAAATGCAACGCAATGCTATGCGATATAATGCAATGACTAATTACCCTACAGGCATACACTCCATAGAAAACGTTGTGAGGTGGGACTCGTGAGGTTCGTATACCCTGCCTGGACTCGAACGAGGACTTTCATCAATATGATCTGTCCGGTTCAATATATTTACTTTTAGGCCCTTAGACCACATTTCACCACTTTAAGTATATTGCTTTCAATACAATGGCCAACTTGTCAAATCAACCCCTCATATGTGATAAAATGCCAGAAACTGAGTAAAACTCGACGACGATGTAATTTCAAGTAATAAAATAAGTCATCACCCGTGTTAAGTTTGAGAAAAGTATTTAACAGCCTACCTTGAAAGCCGAGCAACGTGCCACACATATATGCGCATAGACATATATTTAAAGTACTTCTCTTAGTAGCATCACAGTACAATTCTAAGCGAGGAATTGTATCCTTGATAACAACGCAGGAACTCTTCATAACTGTTAGGGCACCAAATCCATTCCATCAGCTCAAAATCCCTATTGTTATTGTCACCACTCAATGATGATCCCTCCAAACTTAATTTCACTTCTGAAGGATCAATACCGTTGGTGATGAGGTGAAAATAAGGATGAAAAATGATGAGGAGGAAATGAAGAATATCTCGGAAACTAGTTCTGTTGGAAAGTTGAAGGAAATCACACCGTTAGACGTGAAGGACTATGAAGAGTTGGGTTGATAATAGAACTAGAAGAATTAGGAGAAAATAGTTTTGAGAATGCTAGCGTTGATTTTAATGCTCCAGAGCGCTAGCATTTTCAAAACTACTTTCCCCTAATTCCTCTAGTTCTACAATCAATCCTAGCTCTTCATAATCTTTCACATCTAACGACATGATTTTCTTCGACTTTCCAACAGAATTATTTTTCGACATTTTCTTCACTGCCGCCTCATCATTTTTCTACCGATATTTTCACCTCATCACCACCGCTGTTGATACTCCGAAAACAAAATTATGTAGGGGGATCATAATTGAGTGGTGACAGTAAAAATTGGAATTTCGAGCTTATGGAGTGGATTTGGTACCCTAACAGCTATGAAGAACACCTGCGGGTTATCAATATTTTTTTTCTTTTGAGTAAATTGAAAATTAGATTTTGATCTGGGATATGGAAGTAGATGATATCGAAGGAAAATGAATTGGAAAGAAAGAGAAAATCAATGAAATTGAAAAACCCTTTTAGGTTCTTGAATTTTTTGGGGGATATGAAACTGGAAAGCAATCGAATATATTAATATTAATAGTTTAGAGGGAAAAGGATGAAATTGAAAAATCCTTTTCATTTCTTGATTCTCTTGAGATATGGAGGTAGAGAAAATTGAAAGAAAATGAATTGGGAATTAAAAGGGACAGAGGAAGAAGATGAGATCTGAAATTGCGAAAAGAAAAAAACTAAGGGAAAGAGAGAGAGAGAGAGAAAGGGAAGATGGGTTAAAATAAAATTTGTGTTATAGCATAGATCAAGTTAAAAATAAAGGAAATAAGTTAAACGGTAGGGGACTTAATTTGCCGACACGTAGTAAATTTGGTATTTAAAAATTAAAAAAATTGGCTACTAAAGTATGATGAGTTGTTGTTAGATATGGCATTTTATACCCAATTAACTCATGGCATGAATAAGCCATGGTCATAATGATCATAACAAAAGTAGTTTCTAATTTGTCTGCTATAAAGACATCAACAACAAATAAATAAGAAATTGTCAAGCGAAATATATTCCTAAAAAGGAAAAATAACTAAAATAAAATAGTATGCTAATCAAAGTACAAGAGACAAATAGATAGTAAAAAAATCGAAGGACAAGAAACTATAGAAAAAATACTAGGGCTACCGATGTGGAAGGATATGCAAGAGAATGTTCTACTACCTATTAACCTTCTAACCTAATTCGTATTTTCCACAACATTCTATCTAAGGTCATGTTTTCGGTAAACCGCAACTGCATCATGTGTTGTCTAATCACCTCTCTCCAATACTACTTCGGTCTACCTCTATCTATCCTGAAACCATCCATAACCCCTCACACTTTCACATGGGCATCCGTGCATCTCCTCTCCACATGCCTAAACCATCATAATCTCGCTTCTCGCATTGTGTCTTCCATTGAGACCAATCCTATCTTGTTTCAGATATCTTCATTCTTAATCTAATCTCCCATAGTATGCCGACACATCCACCACAACATTCTCATTTCCGCAACTTTAATCTTGTGAATGTAAGAGATCTTGACTAGCCAACACTCCGTCCCATACTCTAACCACTACTCTGCAGAACTTGGCTTTTGAGTTTTGATGGCATCTTCTTATCACACAATACTCAAGATGCGAGCGTACATTTCATCCACCCTGCACCAATACGATGTGTGACATTATCATCACTTTGTCCATTCCTTGGATAATAGACCCAAGATACTTTTTCCTTTCTTTTGATTGACATTGCATTAGGGGTGTCAAAAGAATATGAAAACCGACCGAACCTAATCGTATCAAACCAATTTATACCATTTTTCAATAAAATCGCGGACTTTTATTTAAGTGAATAACCGTCCCGAATAATTGGGATGGTCTTTTTAGTTTATAATAAAAATTGAAAATTTTCTAAACCGCACCGAATAACCTTACATGTATGTAAATATATTTTATATATTAACAATATGTTGAATTTAATATATAAATATATTTCATAATATTTTTCAAATATAAATATAACCTAGGTTCTAGATACTATAATAAATACTTCATCAAATAATACGGCAAAACCTATGCAAGCACTCCTATTGAATGTTTAAGATCAAACAATACGGTAACAAAGTTTTATATTCTTGACATCTTGTTGAAGAATTGAAGTGCATCTTCATGAACATACTTGTAAAATATTTTTACAATAGTATATTTTGAGGTGATAGTTTAAATTAAAAAAACTCCAAAAATTAATCAAACCGTACGGATACCTTTGGTTATACATTATAAAATACCTGAAAAATTGAGATGGTATAATTTTTTTAAAATAATCGACCGAACCGTCCCATTAACACCCCTTGTGCATCAAGCCTCACTTCTACTCCACACTCATATTAACATACCAATGAATTTAAAACCTTAAGGTAATTAGTGCAGATTTTAAAGTGTTCCCAAACTCGTAAATCCTAATCGTAACTTATCACAAGTGAAAGAATGTTGAAAAAGAAAACAATGACTAAGTATGCCAAAACTATGACTACTGAGCAACAAAACAAAAACAAAACAAAATGCAGCTCTACCAATAATCCAAGGACAAACATAGAAGACCATAGAATTACCAAGAAACTCTCAAATCAAAGGGGATAATTTCCTCCTAACAAAATCAAGGGCATACACACTCTGACAACTAGTAATGAAGGCAATAAAGTAACATGCAAAACTGATTTTCTCCATGGAAAGAAAAATTCCCAGAACTTGTACCCAGTGCAAATACTAGCATCTATCTCATCAAAGTCCAATTCTAACAACATAACAGCCCAGACAATACCGACCACACACCACATTGCCCAAGATCAAAACCTGAAAAATAATAGAGAAACACAGAACAAAGGAAAGCAACATCAAGATTGATCAACTAGGAAAGACGGTATCACATAACACCTGGAACCAAATGAAGAAATCAGCTCCAGACACCAACTCTATTTATAAAGCAACTACTTGGAAAACTGATGACAAACACACAAAAGAACATGAATCCAAAAAGGATGTCAAAAGCACATAGATTGCTAATCTGTAAATAGAAGACCTAAGCAAGCTGTGTGCAAACAAAAATCTAACACCTTTTTCACGTAGACAAAAATCATGGAATAAAGGAAGATAACAACCTGTATCCCTTAAGGAACTGCATGTCATCATACGCGTTCAAATGGAGCATCTTAGACCTAGCCAGAATTCAAAGAAAATGCGGGACGGACACTATAGACCTTAAAACTTGACAGTAACATTTACCAAGTGGCAAAAACTCCTCCAACATGCACCAAGACTAGAAAAGCCAGAGAATAAGCAAAAACATATTCTTACAGATTAATAGAGCTAAAAAGAGTCCAAAGATTCTACTATCTGCAATGCGGGATAACACCACCAAATGAAAAGAACAAAGGTGACCGAAGCATCATGTATAAGAGACCAGACAACCTCCTTATTCTAGAAGCCGGAAACACTTACAATAGGAGCACAAAAAAACAACCACCTCAGAACTGGAGATAAACATCCCCAACATCATTAAAGAAATTGTCTCCTTAAAAAGCAAATGAAGTTAGATAGCTTCTCAATTGTTACGGTTCAATCCTTCTATAGCAGAATTGGTGCACAGACCCCTCTATTTGGTGTTATAACAAACAAAAAAAATGTAGAAGCAGACTGAAAAAATAACATATACCAAGCACCAAATAACATTATTAGATTAGGCATACACCGTCCCCATAAAAGAAGGCCGCCTCTGGTAGTGAAAAGAACATAAGCATGTGGATGAATATAACAGCACAAGACACTAGAGAAACAGAAAGCAGTGAACCAGTTGAGAACCTTCATGTCATAAGCAGTCTCAAAGAAGCTAACTTTGTAGGCACCTATGAGTTAGAAGTGGTGAAAAAGATTGGGCCGAGTAAAATGTTGGAGCATTTTATTTGGGATCCAGCCCAATTAACAACTGATTACAACGGATTGTGTGTTAGAGAGAAGAGTTCTATGCATATTATGCGTAGCTTTGGCTCATATGTTATTCTCTCACCTCCCTTCTATAGTCTATTATCCCATGCCCTTCTAGTTAACCTTCTTCCTCTGTTATTCTAAGATTTCCTCATTAGTATTGTTCACCGTTACTTTGTTGCTCCGATTCTTATTGGATTCATCAAGTATAATATACATTAGTATTGGGTTGAGAAATTCAAGTTGTTACAGGAACCCAAGCTCTGGTCAAGGTGATACACTTATGGAGGAGGAGGACAATGTTTATCAAGACCGTGGTGATGTACCCTATGTTAATAAACTGTCAAATACCCATGATTATCACCCTGTTGATAGGGCAAGACAGGATGCAACCTTTATATGTTGCCACTTTGGCATCAGCAGTTGCCAATCCCGATACATTCAATCAATATGAGCTGGATGATAAGGAACTTCCTATCCAGATTCCAGAAATAGGGATTGTGGTATGCTGTCAAACTAGCATTGATTATGTGACACCAATGCAGAGAAATGGGCAACAGAGGATGGTTTAAACTCTGTGCTCAGAAAATGTCCCTGCAGTACAACATAAGACAGTCAATAAGAAGCAATGCAAAGCAAAACAACGATAAAATGCAACGCAATGCTATGAGATATAATGCAATGTTGAGATATAAAGCAACATCAAGATAGACCATCTAGGAAAGATGGTATCACATAACATCTAGAACCAAATGAAGAAAGCAGCTCCGGACACCAACTCTATATATAAAGCAACTACCTGGAAAACTGATGACAAACACACTAAAGAACATGAATCTAAAAAAGATGTCACAGCACATAGATTGCTAATCTGTAAATAGAAGACCTAAGCAAGCTGTGTGCAAACCAAAATCTAACACCTTTTTCACGTAGACAAAATCATGGACAAAAGAAAATGCGGGATAGACACTATAAGCTTTAATACTTGAGAGTACGTAAAAGCCACAGCCACAGCCCTGAAGGTGTAGCGAATTCTTGCATTCATGATTGCTAAATATGGAAAGTAATAACAAGATACGTCAAGGGGAAGAGGAGAGAGAGATTAGCTCTACTTTTCATTGCCAAGGATTTTTGTTCTAATTCTTGATTGCTAAATTTGGAAAGTAGAAGGATACCTTAAGTGCAAGAGGAGAGAGAATCAGCTCTACTTATAGAGGTAAAACGAGTCCAAAGATACTACCATCTGCAATGCCGGAGAACACCACCAAATGACAGAACGAAGGACCAAAGCATATCACGTATAAGAGACCAGACAACCTCTTTATTCTAGAAGCCGGAAAGAGTTACATTAGGAGCACAAAAAACAACAACCTCAGAACTGGAGATGAACATCCCCAACATCATTCCAGAAATTGTCTCCTTAAAAAGCAAATGAAGTTGGATAGCTTCTCATTTGTTATGGCTCAATCCTTCTATAGCAGATATTGGTGCACAGACCCCTTTCTTTGGTGTTATAAAAAACAAACAAACAAAAAATGTAGAAGCAGACTCAACAAATAATACATACCAGAGCACCAAATAACATTATTAGATTAGGCTTACACCGTCACCCTAAAAGGCCGCCTCTGGTAGTGGAAAGAACATAAGCATGTGGATGAATATAACAGTACGAGACACTAGAGAAACAGAGAGCAGTGCCAGTTGAGAACCTTCATGTTACAAGCAGTCTCAAGGAAGCTTCAACTTGCAGGGAAAAAAAAGATATCTTCAGCCAAAGGAAATCAATATGAGTACACGTACTAATTTTTCGCAGACACAAACACCAAAAGATACGCTAATCAATCTTGTTCCGTTATCGCTTAGAATATCACGGTGTAACTTGTAGCAACCAAACATTTATCTTCGCACACATAGTCGCACCTACAAAAATAACCTGGTGAAACCAAAAACAAGCAACATAAATGCAGTGTCAAAGGTAAGACAGAGAATCAATATGTAATTTAATTAACACAATGACTACTGCCTATACCATTCCTTTAAGAAACCAATCCTTGATAATAAAAGAAAAAACAAAGTAGGAAATGCTTTATCATGTTCATCCGGACAACAAAATTAAACATTATCATGTCTGCACAGTCCAGAACAATAAAACACATATCTTGTTGAGAATGAAAAACACCGTTCCTAAAGCTAGCAGTAAAAACTCACCACCAGCTTTAAGTGCACAAGAGAAGCAACATTCTTTAAACACTTAGCCCACTCCTTTTTAAAGGCTTAGAACCGGTTGATTTGAGGCCTACAAACCACACAGGAAAAGTTGCACCTGTACCCACTTTTGTTATTATTGAGTGAGATGAAAATAAAATATTACTACACAAATGATCTTAGGGCAAACATAGAAGACCTTGGCTACTTAAATTAGCAAGAAACTCACAAATCAGAGAGGAGAAAGAAACTAATGACTACCTCCTCACCATTGATACTTTCCCTCCTCCTTTTTCCGGGCTTGGGACCGGCTGTGACTTGACAGGCGGAGTTACAAGGGTTTCACACAAAAACAATGCACCCAAGTATGCAATAACTATGACTACGGAACAACAAATCAAAACAAAACAAAATGCAGCTCTACCAATAATCCAAGGACAAACACAGAAGACCATAAAATTACAAAGAAACTCTCAGATCAAAGGGGATAATGTCCTCCTAAAAAAATCTAGGACATACACACTCGGACAACTAGTGATGAAGGCAATAAAGTAACATGCAAAACTGAATTTCTCCATGGAAAGGAAAATTCCCAGAACTTGTACCCAGTGCAAATACTAGCATCTATCTCGTCAAAGTCCAATTCTAACAAAAACAGCCCAGACAATACCAACCACACACCACACTGCCCAAGATCAAAACCTTAAAAATAAAAGACAAATACAGAACAAAGGAGAGCAACATCAAGATTGATCAACGAGGAAAAATGGCACCACATAACACCTGGAACCAAACGAAGAAAGCAGCTCCAACTATATATAAAGCAACTTGTTGGAAAAATGATGACAAACACACAAAAGAATGTGAACCTAAAAAAAATGTCAAAGCACATAGATTGCTAATTTGTAAATAGAAGACCTAAGCAAGTTGTGCGTACAAAGTAAAACCTAACACCTTTTTCACGTAGAAAAAATCATGGAAGAAAGGAGGATAACAACCCCTATCCCTTAAGGAACTGCATCATAAATGTTCAAAGGGAGCATCTCAGACCTAGCCAGAATTCAAAGAAAAGGTGGGATGGAGACTTAAACCTTAAAACCTGACAGTACGTAAAAGCCACAGCCACAGCCCTGAAAGTGAAGATAATTCTTGCATTCTTGATTGCTAAATATGGAAAGTACTAACAGGATACATCAAGTGAAAGGGGAAAGAGAAATTAGCTCGGCTTTTCATTGCCAAGTATTTCTGTTCTCATTCTTGATTTCTACATATGGTAAGTAGAAGGATACCTTACGTGAAAGACGAGAGAGAAATTAGCTCTACTTATCATTGCCAACTATTTGTGTTCTAATGAACTGACAAAATCAGATGCAGGATTGCTCTGAAATTGCACCCCTATATACCTCAAAATTCTCCAAGAATTCAGCAATAATATCTACAGTAATCAGACTGAAAATAATCCCAATTAGTCAAGTGGAAAAAATTCTACCAACATTTACCAAAACTAGACAAGCCAGAGAAAAAGCAAAAACATATGCTTACAGATTAATAGAGGTAAAAAGAGTCCAAAGATTCTACCATCTGCAATGCGGGAGACACCGCCAAATGACAGAACAAACAACCTCCTTATTCCAGAAGCCAGAAAGACTTACAATAGGAGCACAAAAACAACAACCTCAGAACTGGAGATGAACATCCCCAACATCATTACAGAAATTGTCTCCTTAAAACAATGACTTGAGTTACAAGGGTTTCACATAAAAACAATGCACCAAGTATGCCAAAACAATGACTAATGAGCAACAAAACAAAACAAAACAAAATGCAGCTCTACCAATAATCCAAGGACAAACATAGAAGACCATAGAATTACCAAGAAACTCTCAGATCAAAGGGGATAATTTACTACTAACAAAATCAAGGACATACACACTCTGACAACTAGTAATGAAGGCAATAAAGTAACATGCAAAACTGATTTTCTCCATGGAAAGAAAAATTCCCAGAACTTGTACCCAGTGCAAATACTAGCATCTATCTCATCAAAGTCCAATTCTAACAACATAACAGCCCAGACAATACCGACCACACACCACATTGCCCAAGATCAAAACCTGAAAAATATTAGACAAACACAGAACAAAGGAAAGCAACATCAAGATTGATCAACTAGGGAAGATGGTATCACATAACACCTGGAACAAAATGAAGAAAGAAGCCCTGAACACCAGCTCTATATATAAAGCAACTACTTGGAAAACTGATGACAAACACACAAAAGAACGTGAATCTAAAAAAGATGTCAAAGCACATAGATTGCTAATCTGTAAATAGAAGACCTAAGCAAGCTGTGTGCAAACAGAAATCTAACACCTTTTTCACGTAGACAAAATCATGGAATAAAGACCAAAAGATACGCTATAATCAATCTTGGTCCATTATCGCTAAGAATATCACAGCATAACTTGCAGCAACCAAACATTTATCTTTGTACACACAGTCACACCTACATAAACAACCCGGTGAAACCAAAAACAGGCAAGGTAAGTGCAGTGTCAAAGGTAAGACAGGGAATAAAGCCCAACACAACAGGATCTGTCAACCAAGAAATCTCAAAAAGCACCCAGAACCTGAATGCGTATTCTCATTTTCATCCCCTCTATAATGAATAATAGAAAATGTTCGAAAATATCTATGCTACATCCCATAATGCACAAAAAATCAATTTGAAGCCCCATAAAAAGGCTAAAGAGATGAACTACGCACAGAAAGAAGGAAAAATTCTCAAACATAATAGCATTTCCACAACAACTGAACAAGATAACATAACAAAACTCCCTAGACACTTAATCACCATAAATGCAGAGCAACAGCCAAATACCAAAACTGCCTTTATTTCTTATGAACATGAAGGCATAGGGAAATTGAAGGATCCTACCCAAAATACTAATTCACTAAAAATATATCATATCACAAATGCATTACCATAATACTAAAACCAACAGGAATTACAAATAGAAGGATAAAAATAACCAAACCACAACAGCTACCAAAACACTTTTGCTTAGAACTATATTCCTGGATGTAACTGAATTCACAACTGGTCAGAGTCTGAATCCACAACCAACCCACCCACCCACCTACGCTCCCTTCGAGATTAACACTGTAGTGTCCTAGTTATAGACTAGATCAAATAGATTACAAACTAGATGACTACCTGCCAGTTCACAGTAACAAGAACAGCTAGGGACGTTCAAGAACGAAATGACAACAAAAGCTAGATTACAAACCATAAGAGAGGACTCCCTTTTTATTTTGACTAATTCTTAGTTCGCACCAAGGAAAATGTAGTACATCATTAACAGGACACCAGTGCACTGCTCAAATTTCCAAAACACATCACTTTCCCCAAATCATAAAAAGAGAACATATGAACAAAATGTACCTACGCACCCCAAAAAGAACTCCAAACGCAATCAAGAAGTTTTAAATTTCATACCTTACACCAATCAGATCTATAATCATCAATCTATCCAGAAACAATCACACGACTAAACCGAGTTTTGTTGCCAAAAACATCCTTCAATTATACCCTAAACTTAAAGTACATCCTTATGTTATTATAATGAACAGAAACATCCCTCAATTATTCCAAAAATGGCAAGATTCATCCTCATGTTAGTTTCTATCAAGAAATAACTGCTTAGCCTACAGACCTCTATTATGTTCGCTCTCATCCCTCTCTTTTAGCTGATTGATATGTAATTCTAGTTAAAGTGGACGGGCTAGGAAGGAGCTCTTTATCATCAAATTCATCGTAGCAGCAAGAGTGCTTCCATAATAGATGAAAAGAAAAACTATTTCAAGTAAATTATTTCTCAGCTCTATATGATTATTAATCGGATAAATACAGAAATATTATTTTTTAAAGATGTACAGTTTCTCCTTCATTTCCAAGAAAATGAGGGAATTTGAAGTATGAACTTTAGTCTATTTTTCTGAGTAGATTCGATAAGAGTATCAATTTATGTTTAAAATAAAAGTTATATACTTAGAAATTACATAAACGTTTTTATTCATGTGATATTTTTCTTTGCTTTTAGAGATATAAATTATATGAATATTGATCAACACTTCAATATGTAATTTTTCATCAAATTAATACGAGAAGAATTACAACTTATAGTATTTATTGTATATTTTTTGAATATTTAAACATAAATTTTATTGAGATGATCTAATGATAAGTTGGCAAATTACCAAACATATGAAGGACCTTTTTTTTGAGTTTTAAGTGTCTTTGAGTATAATTTAATAACCTAAACTAACTTAAATTGGTGAATTTCAGGATTTGGAGCTAAAGAAGTTAATAAATCAAGTATATGTTCAAGAATGATGAAAAAAAAGATGGAAGTTGGAGGAAAAGAGTGAGAAAAGTAAAGATTCAGAAGTCACAAAAATCGTGCCCAAGTTTAGTTTTCGTGGAGCCGTTTCTGAGGGTAGAAGAGATTGAATTTCGCTAAGTCTAAAAGAGGAGCAAGTCTGTCTCACTCCACGAACTTTTCGGCTCCACGAAATGAAAATGGGGAGACGAAAATTGGAATGTCTCCACGATTTTGCTCAACGATTTTGGCAGCGGAAGGGCATCTTTGTCCAGATATTTTAGAGTTATATAAAATAGGAAATAGGTCATTTTCTGAAGCAGTTTTTGGAATTTACAAGTCTGGGAGGAGTATCTCTAGCTTGGAAAGGATTAAGAGATTTTTACCATAGAGTTTGAATCTTCTTCTTTGTTTCATCTTAAACTATGTTTATTATTACATTTCATCTAGTATTTTCTTTTTCTAGTATGAGTAGCTAAACCTATTAGCTGGGGTTGTAGACTCTTATGGCTTTTATGTGATTGAATACTAGTTTATCTTGCTTATTATTATTTGGGTTGTGATTATCTACTTGTTTACATCCTTATTTGTGAATTTGGTGGTTGCAAACACTAGATTTAGCCCTATATATTCATTTCTTGCTCGCAAGGATGAAAATTGGATTGGGTTTTTAACAAGTAGCAAGGAATCAAGTATATTAAGGAATTAATTGTGCTTGATTAACGAAGTCGAACTAGGAATAGGGAGATTTCTACTTGGGTCTATCAATTGGGTCTTAATATTTTCCTTTTAGTTTGGAAGAACTTTTGGAATTAGCTTGCTAGAGTTGAAAATTCTGTAAGTAATTATCAATTGGATCATTTTCATTAATCCTATGCATTTGAGCAAGATACTTGTGTTCATGAACTAGTCATGCCATATTGAGGCTACAACCCCGGTCCCTCTCTTAATTGAAAAACAAAATATTGTTATTGCACTCTTAGTGTTGATTAAATCCTAGCTTAGAAAACAGTCTAGTTTTATATTTAATTACTCAATCACTCTTTTATTTGAAGATAAGCTTAGGAAAGTTATAAATTCTCACACTCTTGACATCTTGACACGCACGTACTCCTTGTGGGATCGACCCCAACCTTTGTTGGGTTTATTATTGATCTAATCTAATTGAGTTTCAAAGATCAGTTAAATTGACTCTTGATAAACGAAAAGTGACTCATAAAGAACACTGCTACCCTATGCACCGTAAATCCGACTAATATAACTAAAAATTACCAAATTTCAGCAGCTTATAGAAGGACGAAAAGAACAAAACATGGAATTCATGGTTTAAAGTTGTTAATTTATTGACCAACACTAACAAAAAGATGAATCTTACCATTTTAAAGATAATTGAAGGATGTTCTTTTGTTTGCTATGATAATAAAAGGATGTCACTTATATTCGGGGTATGATAATAGAAGGACCTGATGAATCAAACACAAGGCCAGGCCATGAGAGAGAAAGAGAGAAGAAGAAGAGAAAGTGTAGAAAACGTACCTGCTGAGGTCGTGAAGCAGAGGACTGAAGAAGAAAGAAAAAGAGAAGAAGAAGAAGAAGAAAAAGTTCTGAAAACATACCTGCTGAGGTCGTGAAGCAGATCAGAGGACTGAAGAAGAAAGAAGAAGAAGAGAGAAGCTGGCGGCTGATTGAATAAACCCAATGCACAAAGGGGTCAAAGAGAAGGGAACAATCTTCCGCCCCAAGTGAATCAACACAAGTGCCTCACTTGCCTCCACCATCCATCAAGAAATTGTCAAGTTGGTTGTTATGGCCAAAGATCATCATGACCATTTATCAATGTTTGCAAACACAATCTTGATCCGAAAAAATCATTGGGTATCTAGAAAGGAAGACAAAGAATCAATTTTAAAGACGCATTCGAACAAACAGAATGCAATTCTTGAAGTAGAGAGCCACAAGTAGTAGTGGAGAAGAGACTGATTATTGGCATATTCAATCATATGCCACTAAAGTTATGATCAATTCAAAATATTTCTATCATGTTTCCCACCCCCACAGCAATTAAAAACAAGAATGTGAACACCCAAAGGTCAAGATTATCCTACACAACTCTTATCTACCACAAACCTTGGGTCTTATGTACGTATTTGTATGTACGTGTGAACCAGAAAAAGAAAAGAAGAAAGAACATAACAACAACATCAACTCTTACTATAAAAACGCGGAAAGAGGGAAAAGCACAAAATCTTGATTGACTAAAAAAACTTAAGAACTAAACCAATTTCTATTATATCTCCTTAAAACACAATGTTGATCCGAAAATACCCAGAAATAAAGACATTTTAAAGACGCATTCGAAGAAACAACAAGATGAAACAGAAGAATACCTGCAATTCTTGAAGTATAGAGCCACAAGTAGCAGTGGACAAGAGACTGATTATTGGCATATTCAATCATATGCCTTATGATCAATTCAAAAAATGTCTATCATGTTTCCCACCCAGTCCACAGTAATTAAAAGAACACCCAAAGGTCAAGATTATCCTACACAACTCAACAACATCAACTCTTACTAAGTAAAAAAGGAAAACCCCAAAATCTTGATTGAATAAATGAATTAACCCAATTTAATATATTTCTATTATAATATCTCCTTAAAAATCACTGGGTACCCAGAAACAGAAGCATAAGAAGATGAAACAGAAGCATACCTGCAATTCTTGAAGTAGTAGTAGCCGACGAGAGCGGAGAGGAAACACTAATCGATTTTTCAAACCCACGAATCGTCAAGAAGAAGAAAAAAAAAAAGAGAAGAAGAGTTGTGAAAACGTACCTGTGATGCAGAGGACTGAAGATGAAGATGAAGATGAAGATGAAAGAAGAAGAAGAAGTGAGAAGCTCATTTAAGTATTATATATATATACATCCACCGTCTAAGAATGTCGGCCTTTAGTATTTTATAATTGCCAAAAAAAATAATATTTTAACTATTAAACATTTCCTTATATAGAAATTAGAATGTGTAAAAAATCATCACTTAATTAATATTCTAATCCTAATTTAGGAAATATCCCTTATTTAAAGTTATCTATAATATTTTAACTATTAAACCTTTCCTTATATAGAAATTAGAATGCGTAAAAAATTATCACTTATTTAATATCCTAATCCTAATTTAGGAAATATTCCTTATTTAAAGTTATCTAGAATATTTTAACTATTAAACCTTTCCAAATTAGAATGTGTAAAAAAATTATCACTTAACTAGGTAAATTACCCGTGCTTCGCATGGGATTGAATTACTTTATTAAGCTTACATATAATCATTTGGTAATATTCGTATTTTCGATACATACACTACATTGTCAAGAACATTTTATCTTAAGGCAATTGCAACAGTTACATGAATAACTATGACTTACGCTAAAGATTAAGCTTCATCAAATAGGAGGAAGAAAAACAAACTTCATAAGAAGCTTAATTAATGTATTTGAATTCGACTCCCCTAAAGTAAAAAACCTACAAATAATAGTGGTAGAAATAGAAGTTTTGTTTACTAAAGAACCAAATGTAATGAATTCAACCATTCCAACAGCGTTATGAGTTGTGGACTGAGAGAGGCAAGAGTAATAATGTCGCATTGCAATTGAAATTAATTTTCTTTATTTATTCTTTCTTCTTTTGGTGCCTTGGAATTAAGTGTTGTGTTTTAAAATGTGTGACTGAAAAATGAAGAGTTGTGACTTTTGTGAAAAGTTCTGACTTTTTCTAAAGAGCTGTGACTTTTCCGTAAGGTTATGACTTTTAAGAAGGGTTAAAAAAGAATCTTGTTCTGTGAGGGCGCCATATAGGCGGGTCGGCTATTGTAAAGAGGCACAACCTTTATGAAGAGCGGCAAAAGTGGTAAAACAATGGACGAGAGAAGCAGCTATTGAAGGCTGAAGCGGTGTTCATATTACAGAGGGGAAGGACAATTTTGGAAATAAAAAAATAAAAAAAAATCCTTGATTCTGGTGGTGCCAAGTCACCGAATTGAAGGTTCTCTTTTATATATATGTGATATATGATACATGATTAATATCCTAATCCTAATTTAGAAATTATCCCTTATTTAAAGTTAAAGGGAAGAAATTGGAGTTGGATTCCTTATTTATTTTTTTCTTTTTTCTTTCTTATTTCTCACGCTCCCAACATGATATTCTCTATACCTAGGGCTCGAACCCGAGACCTCTGGTTAAGGGTGAAGCAAGTTGGATTGGTGAATTTAATAGATGTATTTTTTAAATAGTCAAATAATAGCTTTGGCAAATTGAATAGTAATTAGTATAATAATTACTATTCTACTTTAAATTGGATCCAATAAGCCTTATACTTTAGAGGAAATTTCACAAATAACCAATAAAATAAATTCAATTACGCTTCATAGCTATAATTTGTTAATTACGATTCGTAGCTACAGGTTAGAGGGAGGAGAGAGGCGAGTGAGATTGGGAGAGGGAGGAGAGCGGCGAGCGAGAGAGGGCAGAGAGTGGAGACATGCTAATTGTATTTGTATATCTATCATATAATTGTATATGTATATGTATAATTTGTATTTGTATATGTATAAAAGAGGAGAGAGGCGAGAGAGAGGAAGAGAGGAGAGAGGCGACGTAATTCTAGCTAAAATTAAGCTGTGAGTGATAATTAATGGAAACTATAGCCATGTTAGCCAATTAACTAGTATATGTTTGCTTATCGGCTTCAGTTCCCCTATACTTTATACTCTTTTTCTGTTTATTTATTTACTAGTTCATTTTGAATTTTGTAAGTTGCTTAAGAAATAATGATTAATATGAATATTTAATCATAATATTCGTATTAACTGGTGTATAGTCTTAGGTCTTGAGGATTGACTTGAAAAATAAGTGATTAACATTGAAGGTAAAATATGACGAAAAAAAAAATTAATTTTTTGTTGATATGTTAAAAGTAACAATTAAAAGTGAAAATCTATTTTTAAAATATTAGACAAGTAAAAGTGAATCGAGAGAATATTGATCTAATTTTATTTATCTTCGGGTAATTTCTAGTACTTTAATAAAATTTCATATTTTTCTATAATGTGCTAATGTAAATAATTATTACCTCTATTACTTGATAAATTAAAAAAGAAATTGGCATTCAAGATAAAGACTTTTTATATCAATTTTAACTTATTATTTTCTGAAGAAAAAGTCTTTAAGTGGGTGCTATGGACTTCCAAACTTTAGAATTTTTGTATTAATATTGTACAACTGAATAGTTTTTGATGGAGGAAAAGGAATAATTATATAAATACACAAGTTAAAGATATCATAATCTCTAAAATTTTCTATCATTTAAAAAAATTACAAAAATTCCCTCTCCGATACATCTCTATCCCCTCTCTGATACATCATTATCCCCTCTTTGATACAAACCCTATCCCCTCTTGGAGACATCTATTCCCTCTTGGATACATCCCTCCCCTCATCAAGGAATGTATCCCAAAGCAATTGAAAAACTTTCAAAATAGGATATAATTAGCCCCAATTAAATAGAATTTCTCTAAAATGCCCTATTAATATTGTGATGATAACGTGACACAATTTGTATAAAAATTGAGAAGAATGGAGTTTTGAGACAGTGTATATCCCCTTAGAGATATGTGTATATCATGAACCTCATAGAAACTTTTCACCTGAACACTAATTTGTAGAAAAATTTCAAAGTATCAGCTATATCTAGATGTAAGATGCATATAAATCTTTTTCCTAATTTGTTGGCAAATGAAATATAAAATAATATAGACATGAAAACTTCTACCATGTTATTTGAGATTTTTATCAAATAAGAAGCACTAGAACGCAAGAAGAGAGGAGACCCGCACCCACCCTGCACCTGCATAATTCTTTACCTGCCCTGCTCCACCCTGCACCCGCTTAGAGACTGCCCCACCCAACCTCGCATAGCTTTAAACCCGCCCCATATTCTCCCCGCACCATCCCATTGCCATTCCTAACCTCATAGAAAAAAGTTCACCCCACTCCTATTTTAGGTTTGCTCCTCGATGAGAGGCTTCCCCAATATCTTCTTTCTTCTTTTAAAAATTCGACCTATCACAAACATGAATCTTTTCGATCAAATTGTATATTAAAAGATTCAAAATCTCAAGAGAATTTCATATTATTTACCAAAAAAATAGCCAGTCACAACCTTTCTCCTCCTCTTCTTCTTCTTTAAAAATTGATGTACCGCAAACATGAATCGTTTCGAGCGAATTATGTATCAAAAGACTTAAAACATCGAGAGAATTTCATATCTAAAATTTGAGACTATTTAGAGGATTTTTTGAGTTGGTCGTAATTGAATAGTCAGTATATACTTCATATATAGTTAATATATTCAGCATTTTGAGTGTATCATAATGTATAGTCAGTATGTAGTAACTATGTTCAGTTTTCAGTGTATCATAATATATAGTCAGTATTTACCTTCTGTAACTTTTGGCTATTTTCTATGTAAATAAAAATATGATTGTATTTATTGTAAATTAATTTCTTTATTATATAGTTGAAATTATCCCTTGTGAAAATAGAGGAAAGTTGGCTTTGGGGCGGTATACATCTATATATATCTTCCTGGATATATGTGCATATATTTTCTGTATGTTTGTGCGTTACATGTATATTTATAAGAAAAAACTGCGGTGTGATACACGTGATATACATTGTTACATTGTTACGACTCTTAATTTTGATTCTAAAATATTCCTCAACTTCTGTATATATCCTCATCCATGTGTTCTAAACAAATTTCAACATGCATTTTAATTTCAAATCAACATTTGGCATGCAATTTGAAATAATGATTTTAAATTATGATTTTATATCCCTAATTCTTAAAAAAGTATAATTTGGAAGTCCAAATTATGATTTTAATTTTTTTTCTATATGCAATTTAACTCATAATTTTATATTTTGTACCAAAAAAAGATTCATCATTTTAAATTTTGCAAAAAAAATAATTAAATTTCATGCTCAGCGTGAAGACATTGTCCGTATCATGTGAAAGGATTGTATTAAGGAGTAACTAGTTACTACTTTTGTTCACTAGTGGATCTTTATAAAATTAAGTGTATCTAAAAGTTTGTAATAACAAACATTTGTTTATAAAAGAAACATGGAGATATGTGATTTATCAATGCGGCGTCTATGGATATTTCGATATCTTGTTTATGAACTATGATTTGCTCATTTGTAAGATTATATAAAAATTGGGGAAATTTTGATAGTTTCTATATAACTTGTAGGGTTTTATATTTATGAGAAAAAATACAATTTAAAAAATTTAGTTTGCTTGTCCAAACAAAACTCCAACCTCAAATCAATCAGATTTCAAATCATGATTTCATATCGCTTGTCCTGGTCGTTGATGAATGTATCTTTTTGCAAATGAAAAATGTAGCACACATGAAAAAGCAATAAAGAACTTTATCATAAAAAATAGAGTAAATTTTAGGAAGAGCAAACATAAAAATCATATTAGCGCTTTATAGCTACAGTTTTGCTATTTGCACTCCATAGCAAATATGTTTGATATGGAGCATCTGATTTGTATAAAATCGCAGTGATTTGTATAAATCGGATTTCTGTGTCTATGAAAATTGCGTTTGTATATGTATATGTTCTTTGTGATTGTATATATGCATAAAATTTGAATTCATATACAATTGAATCAAGTTATACAAACACAAATTAGCGAGAAAGAGAGAAAGACAAAAGAGAATTGGGCAGGGGAAGATTTGTATTTGTATAATTATAAGTGTATAAGACGAAGAGATATGTATTTTTATTTGTATATAGAATTCTCTCTCGCTTTATACAAACACAATTTATACATTTGTATATGTATAAAGTGAGAGAAGCGATCATGAGAGAGGCGAGCGAGATTCCAGAAAATGGCGAGTGAGATTTTAGGGAAATTGACATTATTGAGTCTTTCCAAATTGAGTTGCATTTATTAGCCAGATTCCGCGAAGATTCAATGCTTCTCACCTGGACCCCTTTGGTTGATCATACTCACCACGTGTTGCCTTATCATTAGTCCACGTACACATGTCCGGTTTCACCCCATATTCTCTATATATAAAAGCCGCTTGGGAAGCAGCTGGCGGTTGTCGCCTAGGGGCTATTATAGTCACTTCAAATTATTATTTTTTCGTTTTAATTTGTTTGTCTTATTTTATTTTTAAGCTATTATATATTTAAAAATTACGTAAAAAGTAATATAAATCACAATAAATTAGCAACTTAAAATATATATTTAGAAGACATATAAAAAATTGTATTGACTCTTGAAATTCTATTAGTACCAGATAAATTGGTACAAAAAAAGTAACACATATTATTTGAAATGCATTAAAAAGTACTATAAGTCACAATAATAAAGAACTTACAAATTTAAAAGGCATAAAAATTTAAATGATTCTCGAAATTCTATCAATACCACATATATTGGGACAAAGAGAGTAACATATATTACTCGAAAATTATGTAAGAAGGTACTATAAATCACAATAATTAATAAGTTAAAATATTCAAAAGACATACAAAAAATTTGATTGACCTTCGAAATTCTATCAGTGCTATATAAATTGGGACAGATAAAGTAACATATATTATTTGAAAATGACATAAAAAGTACTATAAATCACAATAATTAATCACTTAAAAATTTGGTTCACTCTGAAATTCTATCTATGCCACATAAATTGAGAGAGAATATAACATATATTATTTGAAAATTACTACTACTCTATAAATTACAATAACTACCAATGTCTAGTACAATTATATTTGTCAATTCTTAGAAGCAAGTGTAGCTTTCTATAGCAGAGAAATTGAACTAGGAACATGTTGATCAGGACCAATTACACTAACTCAATAATAATGACAAAAAAATGCAATTAAAGTTGTGTTGTTCCTCTGAGGATATAAGCCAATTTGATGTCATGTATTGATGGACCTTTGTTATGTTCATACCCTTACATTCTTTTAGATTTTATTATCTTATGAAAAATTAAACAAGTGCATGCAACAGTATGACTTTTGTCTTGTGTAGATGTGACAGAGCAGCAGCTACAAATTAGAGATTCATCCAAAAAAAAAAAAGTGAGACAAATAAGGATATGTTCTAACCATGCCTGGTTAATGAATGATCAGGTTGGACCACCAAGAGTAGGGATTCCCCACCCTTAATTATAGATTTCGAATTTGAGTTTTGAATATGAAAAAATAATCTGATAGAAAATATTTCCTCACTTTAATGGATTAATCGGGAATCCACTCCGACACATAATAGGAAACTAAAAACAAGAGAGTATATCTCTAGTCATGAAAGGACTTAGAGACGTAGAACATCTCTTACAAGGTCGAATTTGTTATGAGACAACGATTAATGAAAGCGATACACCATGTTTGTGTAGGCTGCGAAAGACCCAAACAATTACACCACAACAAAGTTATAGCTGGGAATGATGGTCAGTTAAATATTATTCTTCAGAAAACTTATATTATATATAATTATTAATAATTTATATAAATCATAACTACTTTTGATAAAATTTCGAATTTCACCAATGATCTCTCGTGTAAAAAGTGATTAATAGTTACCATTTTTCATTAACAACACTTCCTGACAAGAAATAAATAAGGGTAACATCATATATTATGATTTATACCTTTTCTTAATATTTTTTTAATGAATATGCTAAAACTTCAAAATACACTGAGAGGACAGAGAGAGTATACTATTCTCTCCGGACCATTATATTTGTCATATTTTTCTTTTACTCATCGATCCCTTTAAGAAGTCATTAACCAAAATAATAATTTAACTAAATTATCCTTATTCATTCCTTGATCTCATTTAATACTACTATTCTTTTTTTTTTAAAACCATATTAATCTCTCTTCGCATTTGTTGAGTAAGGATCAATAAAGGTAAAAACTAATAATAATTAATGATATCTTATTTTGGATCAATTACTTTTAGTGAGTACGACAACTAAAATGAATCTTAATGAATTTTAAATTTCTAAAGCTATATCTTTGATAGTGTTTGCTAGTGATTTTTTTAAAAATAATTTGATTAAAAACTCATCTAAACTAGTAATTTCTCAATGATGATACAAATACATCAAGTAAGCCATGTTTGCTATTAAAGCGATAAAAAGTGATTGATAGTAACCATTTTTCATTAGTAGCACTTCCTACTAAGAAATTAAAAAGAGTAACTTCGTATATTACACCTTGTCGTAATATTTTCTTAATAAATATGCTAAAACTTCAAAATACATTGCGAGGACAGAGGGAATATACTAATCCCTCCGGACCATTATATTTGTCATGTTTTTCCTTTACTCATCGATCCTTTTAAGAAGACATTAGTTAAAAGAGTAATATGACTAAATTATTCTTATTTATTCCTTGATCTCAGTGAATCTTTAATTTTCAAAGGTAGATCTTTGATAATGTTTGCTAGTGATTATTTTTTTTAATAATATGATAAGATACTCATCTAAACTAATTAATTAAGCCCACTCACCTATGTTGTTACCATCATTTGATTTCATATGTTTGGGGATATATTTTAGTGGGGTAGGGTCAAAAGAAAATGACTTGAAAAAACAAGATGAAACATGGATAATGATATCACATATAGAAAAATTCTGAAAAGGAAAACAAAGAATTAATGAGAGATCATAAGAACTAGTCCAAGATTTTGTGGTCCACTAATGAACATCTACTATAACTTTGGTCCAAAATTTTTTTTAAAAAAAATAAAGTAAAATAAAAAAAAAAAAAAAGAAGATAACCTGAAATCCTGCATACATGTGGGATCTTACATTAATTAGAAGTTTTCACTTTTCTGTCACTATTTTTTCCTCTTTTTGGAGTCAAACTTTAGGTTCACATTTTTGAAAATAGAAAACAAATATCAATCTTGAATTATATAATTCATACTTCTAGTAATTTTAATAAACTAGTACTAAGTTTTCCATGGCTAATTGACTTGTCTAAGCATAACATTTTTCAATAAACTTATCCAATGATTCATTCTGTCTCTTTTACTTGTTTAGTTTGTATTTTGTCCTTCTCGAATAAAATAAATATCAATCAAGTGTTTCTTTTACTAAGTTTGAAAATCTAAACTTGACTACTCGTACATTAATTAATTTTGGAAATGATAACTAAATTATAATAAGGATAAAATTGAAACAAAAATTAATTATGGCCCATGATTTGTAAGCATATAGAATTTTTGTGTGTGCATTTCTTCTTCAGTAATATATTAGTAGTGATATATAAAAAGAAAAAAGAAAAAAAAAGTGGTGATATAAAAGGGGAAATTCCTTTTATGAAGACAATTTCCCCCTATGGTCTCCAAACAAACCAACCAACCAAGAAAGAAATTATAGGTTTACAATATAATGGAATAACGCTTCCTGTTGTTAGAACCTCCTCAATTTATCTCATTGTTAGTGCCATACGTAGAGTTTTAAAAAATAAATATAGAAAAGAAAGCAATTATGTCTAACTTCTTTCTATTTTTGTATGAGAGAATAGTATCATTATTCCTCTGTTCCTATTTACATGTCGTCTTTTCTAAAAATAGATGTTCATTAATATTTGTCATTTCACAAAATTGATGCATAAATGACACTATTCTTCCTATTTTATCCTTGTGAGTTATTAGCCTTGAAAGTATCATAGATTTGACCAACATAGGAAAACTAAATAATATATTCATGTTCATTGGTCAAATTAATTAATCAAAATAAATTAATTCATGATCATTTATTGAAAAGTTGACTTCAAGAGAACTCTAAATAAGGGTACAATGGTAAACTTACCTAGTTTCTTAAGGGGCGTGAAACCTAAAATGGTGACAACTAAATAAGAACGGAGGGAGTAAATCCTTGTTTTAAATAGCTACCATGACTCTATAGAAATATTTGTCATCTTGTTTTTGTTTTTTTTTTATATCGTGACTTTCGGACCAACTTTCGTGCACCTCAACTTATTCCACGAGATATCTCTTATCTCCCATCAACAACGAGTACCAGGTAACTCTGTCCATCAAGACTAGGACAGATGAGAAGAATCACCTAATATATTTTTTTATCGCTATTAGAATTTGAACCTAGGACCTCATTACTCTCAATCACTTCATTGACTACAAGGCCACACCTTTGATTCATTATCATCTTGTTTTACATTTTTATTCTCTTTATTATGGTTTTTTAAAGTTTTGTGATAGGTGATATATACTTAGGCTTTTAAAATGTTACTTTAGAGCTAATGGCAAAACCTAATAAAAGTACATATAATCATATTGTCTTTTGACATCTGCATCAGCTTTTGGGTTCATTGATTTAACACCACCAAAGAAAAGAAATCATAATGTCATCCATTTTGGCTATGCACTATCTCCACACTCGTGTCCCTCTTTAATACATTTATTTAACTATAGGATTGTAATATATAAGTAGTATTTTTTTAATAAATATTTAAATATATAAATTTTATCTCAATAGTTGTGGTCCTAAAAACTCTATGAATTTATCCCCTAAAATATGTTGCGGTGTTTACACATATCGTATGATTTGTATATGTCTTATACAGTTATTTTCACTTCTCTCTATTTTCCATGTGGAATTTATGTAATTCGTCATATATGTCCTTTTAAAAAAAAAACTCATCAACATAAAAGTCTGTCGATTCTCTTATTTAGTCCTCCTTTGTAAATGTCGTTGCTGAAGTGATACATACTGTGTGGATAGAGAGGAACTTGAGAATTTTTTTAAAAAGATATAGAGATTGGGAGGGAATTGTTAGAGAAATTGCATATGTTTGTAATGCTAGAAGTCCTGCGGGTTGTAGCGACCTATTGTATAGCTTAGTCTTTTAATCTTTTCTAGTTGGTAGCCATAGACTTAGTATGCTTGGGCATTAGTCTTTTTGTTTTACTTTTGAAATAACCAAACAGGGTGTGTTGTTTGGTCATGATTTTGTAATTGAAGTGTGATTTTTTGACAAGGATTTGGATGAAAGATATGGCCATTTGGATATGATCTAAAGCCACATGTAAAGGTTTGAAATACATATGTATTACCCAATAGAAAATAAAAGGGGCAAATTAAAGCTACATAATACATGATTGTATAAAGTCATAAGAGAAGCACAAAACAGAAGAGGCTTTAAGTACATGCTCCCCCAATCATAGCATATAATTACCAAGAGCTTTGTGGTGAAGTGAAAAACATTAATTACTAATGGGGGAATCACAGCATGAAATATCAAGTTTAGGAGCTCACAATGAGGAAGAAACTAATACTTATGAAAGGATTATGAACCAATAGACTCATGTCCAAGGTTAATTTATCGAATGACTCGAAATTCATTTGAAAACCTTGAAATCCGAATCAATAGTCTAACTAGTCTAAAAATTACCTTTTGAACTTAATAAAATTATCGAAATTCTATTTCTAGCTCATCTTTCTCAAATGTCAATTTTGGTCAATCAATCCAACTTTTCAAAATGTACGAGATCATTTGAAACACTGCTAGTCTGCCACAATGACCCCCTTAACTTGAAATTTCGTTTTAAGGCTCCCTTTGGCCTCTTACTATGATTTAATACTTCAAACACCTCTATACATCAATTCCTTGATACAACCACCATCAATTTTTGTAACTTTAAGATTTAGTTATGCAATTTGCTTTGCCTCAATCCCCAATGTAGGAATTCTGAAAAAGTTGTTATTTTTCACTTATATATATGGTCCCCATTTAGTATATGATCTGATATTGTTGGCCCTAAAAAATGACCCATGAGAGTCTAAACGATAAAATTTTCAAAGGTAAAAAAAAAAAAGAAGCAATACTTATATCATAAAGTAGTATAGTTCAACACTTTGCTCTTTTAAAATTTGAATCATTTGCCTGCAGCAAAGCAAAAAAAAAAGTAAGAGCCTTATATTATTATTATTATTATTACTATATACTATAAAAGAAGAAAAAGAGAAAAAAAGGTGTAAATTTGCCAACCCATCTTTCAGAAACTCTCTCTAATTTAAGCAAAAAAGTTTGATTATAATTAATACTCCTTTTCTTTTATACTATAGTATAGTACAATTAATCTCATAGATGAGAAGAAATTTCTTCCTCTTCTTCTTCTTTTCTCTATATTTCTTTCAATCACAAAGTTTTGATCTTCTTCTTTGTTCATGCAAGATCCAAAGAACTCTTCACAAGCAAGGTAACTTCTATCCTCCAATTTCTTCTAGATTAAACGTATATACGTTGATATCATAGTTTACTGTAATTTAATCTGTTATAATAGATTGTTACTGTTCTAACTATAGTTAATAACATGGAAAACTTTGTTGTTTAGTTATATTTAACTTTACTCTGTAGATGAAGCTCACTGATTCAAAATTGAAGTTTTGTACATAAATATATCGTCTTTTTAAAGAGAATATCAGAATATATGTTAGTCCCTAGAAAAACTTTTATGCGTCAAATTTTTAAGTTCATGAAATGTGTTTTTGTAGTTAAATTATTTAATTATGATTAATTACATAATTTTCACTTTAATTTGTTTAAAGTAAATTTTACTTTATTTATCCACAAACATTGTGTTTTTTTTCTCTCTTAATAATTTACTTATCTATGTATTAATAATCAAACTAGCTCAGCTCAACTAGACACTCCATACAATTTCTAGTAAATTACTTCAAATTTTATTATATAAAATTATTATTTATTACTTAAAATCGAATTCTTATGATTCTAGTCTTTAAGAGATGACCAATAGATTATTTTCGTGCATTGTTTTAAGTTTTAGCTCCATTTAAAAAAGTCATGTGGAAAATAGCTTCTTAGTAAAAACTTGACTGCAAAATGCTTGGTGGAACACTAGAAATTGTAGTGGTGGATCAACAAGACTTTAGTATAAATTGTTATGCGGATCACCAAAAGTTTCTGATGGATGAATTTTAATAGTTAGGCTTGCCATGAGGAATTTTGTGCAAATTGTGTCGAAACTTTGAAATAATTCATAATTCTTGGTGGATCATTAGAAGTTTTTGAGAAACTTCAACACATTTTTGTGGCAAAATTCATCCGAGTTGGTTCAAATCAACTCGAGATTTGACATCCAACCTTGAAAATTTCCAAGGGTAGATTCAACCCAAACCTTCAAAAGTCTACGGACTCGCTTTGTCTTCTTCCACAATCAAGCTCAATAAAACCAACAATGATGTTTTTACATTTTCAATCAGACAAATCCAAATCATTAGGGATAGACAATATAAGTTCAAAGGAACATTGTTCACTCAATTCCAATCACATATAGCTCAATATTTTATTTTATTTTATTTTAATTGTGTACCATCTGTCCTACCTTTAGTGGACAGAGTTATCTAACATCTATTGCTAATGAGAGGTGACAGATATTCCGTGAAATTAGTTGAGTTGCACGAAAGCTAGCCCAGACACCATGGTCTTAGAAAAAATAAAGAGAAAGTTCTGACAAAAGACATATTTGTACAGCTTTTGTTATTCCACTGCTGTTAGTTGGGCTTTCTACCTCAGCAAGTGACCCAATTTTCAGTAGAGCCTGGTCTCTCTCCATGTTAGTCCAGTACTAGGCCCATATCAAAAGCCTTAACATGATGGAGTGGGGTTTTTTCCAAATAAAATAAAAATAAAAAAGTTATTACATCGGGGGAAAGTACAGAAGGGAAAATGGGGAAAGAGATTACGAGATGGAAATCGAACCCTCGCCAATAAGGTAAAAATTTATTTAGCCAACTAACTGAGCTTCTAAGATCCCCATACAATAGAATGAGTTTCATGTCCTACAAGGTCAATGAATTCGATGTCTTGACCTTTAAATGTTTGCGTCATTTATACTTTTATACAATATTGATCTTTAATTTTCGTCCTTCAAGAAAAAATATCTTTTTTGTGAGGAATAAATTTATATTTTTATATCATTATATCTCAAAAGTTATGCCCAAGGCATTTAACTTATGTCCCACTAAACATAAGCTCAATTGCTAAGGGTAAAATTAAAGATCAGTCCATTTGAAGGACAAATCAAACTTTAACCTAAACCCAAAAGACTTGTCCAACATATTTCTCTAATATTCCAAGTTACATCAATTAGAAATTCTTAGTCCTTTTCAAAGTTTGTCACATTCTAGGAATTTTAATTGACTTTGATTTAATTAAGTTCATGACATTTTTGTTCTTTCTCATGACTTTCAAAGGTTATCCACCCTTTTCATAAAGTCAACCTTGGTATTTCAACTCTTTATTTAGTGAACAAATTGAAAAATTGAAGTTCAGCTAAAAAAAAGCATATTAGTTCAAGTTTCACTTTTATATCCCCATCTGTGGTGTTTTTTTGTGTGTGATATTTTTTTAATAATTGAAATTGACAACCTTATTAAATATGAATTTAACTTATGTGGTGTTTTTTTGTGTGATATTTTTTAATAATTGAAATTGACGACCTTATTAAATATGAATTTAACTTATATATGTGGACAATTAAAAAAAAAAAAACCACTTGTAATAGGTTACTTGCAATACTTCTTTGGTTATCAGTCCATACTAACTATTGTCTATTGATAGTTATTACATATGATTAAATTCTAAGTAGTGCAATTGTATTAAAAAAAATTGCTATCATATATAAAGATTGGATTTAAGTTATATACACCGACAATTCAGGTCAATTTAGTCGGTTATAGCATGTATTTTTTCTGGTTACCATATCAGACTTGCTGTGAAGATTTACCTAATTCTAAGAGAACTTAACATCTGTAGATTGACAGTGCACGGAACATAAACTCAATAGTTACATCTTATATGTTTTTGTAGGAAGGCTTGGTACCAAAAGGCAATGGAAATGGCCTCTCTATGGAAAACATTTGCCAAGCCAAGTGAAATTCCCACAACAAATCCAACATTATGGAGAAGTATATCTAAGTCATCATCAAGAGATATTTCAAACACAAATTCCAATAATAGATCACAAAAGCTAAGAAGATGCACCTCTTTAAGAGTTGCAACTTCTTTCACTAGAGTTTGTTTATGTGCACCAATATCTTCCTACACTGAAGTATTTCAAGTAGATCATCATGTTGTTCCACCAAGAAAAAGTAATAGTTATTATAATTCTAGAACAAAGCCAATGAGTAGTATTTCACAAGAAAGAATACCAAGTGGAAGGATGAGTTTGGAAGGGAGGAAAATATTTAGGGGAAAATCATTGAATGATGATGTGTTAATGAAGAGATTTGTGATTGAAGAAGAAGCAATGATGCAAGTTAGAAGAAGGAATCAAATGGAAGTTATTAAGAGAAGAAATTCTTTGAGAAGAAGAAAAAAACTTGGGCCAAGTCCTTTAAGTAGAATGGTTTTGGCTGAGGAAGATTAATTAATTGATGAACTAATTATATACTTTTGAGTAGTTTCTATGTCCATTTTAATTTGCCATACATATAGCCATTTGAGTATGTTCAATGGTGTTGTCTCATGGCATGTGTCTATTGTTGACACTTTTGGTCATTTGATTCTATGAAAATTTTACAATTCTACCAAAAAAAAATATATACTGTATATATTAAGTAACAATGAAAAGTCTATGCTTTGTTGATAAAAATCACTAAGGTTTATGGCAATATTTAAATTCTTCTCGAGTACCGTGTCAATATAGCCGACTAAATGTCTGCTTCTTTTGTTTCAATGTATATAAAGGTATTCTAACCGCATCAAAAATAGTTTTTAGCGGTAATTAATTAACGATGATATTTAATTATCACTAAATATATATTTTAAAGGTAATTAGCTAACACTCTTTGTAAATGTCCCTAAAACCTATAGCGACATTAGATCCAATGACAATTAACTAATACTGATAAAAACTTTAACACTCTTTATTAATGTACATATTTATTGCCGCTAAAAGCTATTTTTATGGTAATATAAGTAACTTTCTTTGTCCCAATATATATCTATGAAGATATTCTCTATAAGAGGGTCAAAATTGGACAACATAAAGCCACACAATATTTCTCCATACGCTCTCAATTGTCCACAGCGCAGTCTACTGGTATTCTCATGCTCTTTCTCTAAAACTTCGGACGGATGGTAAGCACCTTTCACTTTTAATCTTAAGGTTGTGAATTTGAGTCCTCGAAAGAGAAAAAAAATGGGAGAAGGGTAAAAAAAAAAAGTGGGCAAATGAAGGATTTAGTAGTAATGATATAATTAATATAGTGGTAATAATAAATATGAATATACCCAACATTCTATATAAATGACGTTAAAGATTTTAACGAATCTATATACAAGATATTTATTACCGCACTTTATATTTTTATGGCAATAAAATTATCTATAAAAAAAATAATCTATTGCCACCAATTATCTTTGTTATAATGTTGAGATGTGTAAATATATAGCTGTCCATTATTGACTTGACACATCCCTTAAGAAACAATAAATAATAGGGGTAATTTTACTATTTTATCCTTTGACTTTATTAAATTTAATGCTTTGAGAAATGAGTTAGATGATGAATAGTATTTAATAGCAATGGTAAAATAGACACAAAAAGGTAAATTATCTCTTGATTTTCTAAACTGGACAAGTATTGTTAGACATTTATTTTTAGTATAATGGACAACTATTGTTGGACGGAGGAAGTAAAAACTTATCTATGTTTTTAATTATAAAGTATTGTGAATGATCATTTTATTCTCGACTTGATAAGGCTAAATGGTTTTGCCTTGTGGCTTGTGTCTCTTGGTCGATGGCACTTATTTCCATTTAATTCTATGAAATTTCACAATTCTCCTACCAAAATAGTAAACTAAGGAAAAATCTAACTAAGACTTTTCTTAAAGCATCAATAAAATTCACAAAAGACTTATGATAGTATATTTAATTCTTATCGATCGAGTACCATCAATAAATTCAACGAAAAACTTATAATATCATATAGTAATACAATCAAAACACTAGTAACTACACGTATTATGTATATTATGATGTGTTCAAATAAGAAAAAGGATAAGAAAATCTAGTAATAATAAATCCCTTGTTCTATTTGATTATTCTCTTAATTAACTTGTACACCTGTTTTCTAGCTAAATACTTTTAATCAATGTTTTAAAAAGTGGAGCGCGAGGTGAGATGAGACGTATTAGGCACTATATGGCAAGGCATAAATCCCAAATATGGGGCTAAAGTTTATGAATTATAAAGGACGTATATCTCATGTACCTTCAGTTTTATAATTTTATTATTAAAAAAATAAGTAAAAGTAAAAGTAAAATTTTCAATAATTTTGATAATAAATCATAAATAATATAGAAAAAATTATAATTGTTATTCGAGAGATATAATAATAATAGTCAAGATAATCTTTAAAATGAAATCATCAGCGATCTTCAGATCTACTGACTACTAATCATTTTTACCCTGAACTATTATATGCTTTGGTTATTATTTATATACTTCAAAGAATGAAAAAGATAAGAAGTGTAAAAGCGATGTTAAAGGATGAAGTTAACCAATATAGTAGTTAGGTCTTAGGTGTTGCATCACCAAACCTATTTTGACTTTCATCTGACATGACATGAGCAAATCATAAAAAAGTATTGCTGAGACCTTAAATTTAAATCAGCATTTGTTTATGAAATATGCTTAAAATCTTAGTTACAAAACATAATTTCAAATCTCATATATTTCAAATTGTAATTTCAATTTTTTTAATATAAAACTTAACTTATAAATTTATAAATTTCACCAAAAAAATAATCATAATTTTAAATTTTTCAAAAACATAAAAACTCATGCTTGACCTGAAAAGATTATTATATTATGCAAAGTGATTTTATTAAAAAAATAGTTAGTTATTCTACTGTTCATTTATTAGACTAGTAAATCTTTGCAAAATTATGTGTATTTGAAAGTTTATAATAGCATATAGTCACAAATATGTATATATAATAGGAACATAAAGATATGTAATTTATTAATTCAGCGTGTTAAGATATTTCGAAACCTTATTTGTTAACTATGATTAGCTCATTTTGTAAAATTGTATAAATCTTGAAGAAAATTTGTTTGTTTTCCCAAATTATGGAATTTTAATTTATGCTTAAATTCAACTTACATGTCCAAACAAAATTTCAAATTCCCATCGATAAAGACCCACATATTTTGAATCTGCAACGAAGATTTTGAAATTTATAATATTTTAGGAAGACATTAAGTTACATATTATATTGTAAATCCGTCCCCGAATAATCAACCAGCGGTCGAGCACGCATTTATTTGTAGCTCATATTATAAGCCTGGAGCAAGTGTTCCTTTTCTTGCCTTTTGCTTTTGAACATATCTTATTTAAAGTTTTAATATGACAAATATATTATATTATTAATTATTAATGAAGATCAACCACCTCTAATTTTGAGATTATTTTTTTTGAATTTGATATATTTGTAAGGTAATCCATCGTCCAGTTAACTTGTCAACTTTAGTTTTTTACACGTTTTCTATGAAATATTAATTAAAATAATAATTTGTCTAAATTACTCCAAAAAATTGAATATAATTGAAAATATTTACTAAATATTTGATTACAAACTTAGTTATATTATCATTTTATTAGTTTAAAATTGAGTAAAACTTCAAAAACTTACCATATACTAATTCCAAATCATCGAAAAAATTCGCAAATTTCAAATTTTGAATTCGCCTCAAAACTCGATGGTTATTTCTCTCTCTTTTTGTTGGGTATATAGTAAGAATTAATGGGAAATGGAGGGAAGATGAAAAGATGATTTTGAAAGGTTCTCTTATGCTTTAGTGAGAAAAGATCATTTCTCCCTCATCGGTGGTGGAAATAAAAGTTAAAGTGTTTAAATAGAGAAAAGTTAAAGTGTTTAAATATAGAAACACTTCTACTAGTTATTAAAAGGATTGGAAAGAGGGACCCCCTCGCGCCGTCGTCGTCGCTCAGCGGCTTTGACTTTGGAAAATGATCGAGAGAGTATTTTTTGGACAAAGTTTATTTTAATTATTTAATTAATTATTAATTAAATAGTAGCCTTAGCGGTGTTAATTATTTAATTAATTAACCAAAAATATCCAACCCAACCCGGATCCACGCGAACAGTGGTTTAAAACATCTTTCCCGTTTTATTTGAATTTCCCACCGTTTGAAAAGACTGTTCTGAAAGGTTGTAACCTTTCAGGAACAACCATGACTGTTCTGGAATGTTGCAAACTTTCATGAACGGTCGTGTGGTTTCTGAAAGGTTGCACCCTTTCGAAAACAGTGCTTCTTGGCTATAAATGCCTGTGATTCCTCAGATTTTTACTAACGAAATTTCTGAACTCCTTCTTCTTCTGCATAATTATAAAATTATTCGTGTACTTTGGTGCCATTGACTGGTTCGCTGACACCGACGTTTTGGGTATCAATACTATGGTGAATAAGTCGTTCTACCCTGGGAGGATCTATTCCAGTTCAAACCTCGGATACTAGAGGGGAACAATTTCCTTAAGGGGACACTGTACATTCAGTGGACTCGATTTCTTTCTGTCATTTTTCATAAAAACATTACAGATACTGTATGTTTTTACAGTCTTTAATTTCTGTTGATGTTATTAAATTCTGTTGCTAGTTATATGATTTAAACTTTGAAATTTTACTGTTTCTGCAAAAAGTTTTATTGTCATTTGTACTGTAGTTAAATACAGAGTGATTAACACTTTTTAGAGCAAAAAGAGAGCTAGTGACGTTTGTATCACGTTGTTGTACTATGTTCTGTTTCCTCCCATGATATCAATGTCATTGTCAGCACAAACAATATTCGAAATGAAATATATATTAAATTAAAAAATAAATAAAGAACCAAATATATCCGTTATAGCTGAGGTTGGATCACACCAATTATTGACTGACAAAGTGACCACCAAAAAAAATAAAAATAAAATAAAATTGGCTGAATAAGAAATTTAAGATACTAATATGACTTATGTGGTGATAATATAAAAAAAAGTTTACATAAATATTAAAATGTAAGAGTTCATTGTAACTAATTTGAAAGTTATACAAAAATAGAAAGATATTAAATATTTTGAAACGTTTTTAAATGAGAGAAGAGTATAACTTAAAAAAGAAAAAAATTTATTGTTGTTAATTAATGTTCTTTTAAACAATTAAGTTGTTTGGGTCACCTCCAAACTCCATTAATTAATTGCTAATTTATTATCAGTTATTCCTTTTAATAGAGTTATTGAATTATTAATAAATTCTTAGACAATTTCTTTTTCTTTTTTTAGTTTATCATCTATTGGTTTGTTTGGTATGGAGGAAAATATTTTTCAAAAAATTTCATGTTGGATTGGTCAAAATTTTTGAAAAATATTTTCTTGGAAAATAGATTCCTTATAAATGAGAAAAATGACTTCCGTTTTTAGAAGTGGAGAGAATAAGTTTCAACGTTCTAAGTTTATTATCTCCTTTCAACCCATTCAATTCCCAACTCCAACTCCAACCCCTTGACCATCCCACCCCAGCCACCCGTCAGCTCCACTTCGCATCTTATTCCGTCTCCATAGTATTTTGCTAAATCATATATAAATATTCTTGGGATAATATTTTTTTACTTACTTATCAAACACTAAAAAATAAATAACATTCCACTTATTTTTCAAAAAGACCATTTTACATTGAAAACATTTTCCTTCATACCAAACATATATTTGAATCTGACTAATTTAAATTCCCGGAAAAAAAAAGGAGGAGGAAGTATAAACTGAAAAAGGTGGGGAAAAAAAGGTCAAAAAAGAACAAAAAGAAAAGGTTAATAAATTCTGCAAGCAACAAAGAATCAGATTCTTATGTATATAATTGGGTAATTAGACTAAAAAAAGTCTAAAAGGAGCACCAAGTTAATGGTAGTATTAGTATAACAAAGTGGAGGGGGTTAGGAGGAAGAAAAGGGGAAAAGATTCTAGAGAGAGAGAGAGAAGAGAAGGATAGCTGAAGTTTTGCTTTTGAGTTTCTTGTTAGACGTGGCTTTTAGCTTTTGGCTTTTGGTTTTGGTTTCAGCTTTCTCTGAAAGGGGTTTTCATGGAGGACCTCAAACATAACTTAAGGTACTTGAGATTTCTCTCTTTCATAAATTAATTTACTTTCTGTATACTATGGAAGTTTGGATAGTGATTTTAGGGCAAAAAAGTGTATTCTTTTCTCCTTTGTGAACTAAAAATTGAATTATTTTTTTGTGTATGTGTTTATATGTGGAATAGAATTTGGGGGTTTGTCTTTTGTTTTTGATTTTTTTTTTATAATCTTCTTGATATTATTTGTCTGTTACATTCTTGGTAATCGTCAAGGAAATAAGGACAAAACAACATATTTCATCCTCAGAATGAAATTTTAGCATCTATTGTAATAAAGTATCTATCTTTGTCTGCCCCCTTGTGTTCCTCTTTTCTTATCTCATAACTATCTTGAAGAAGGTTGAAAAGCAGCAAGGAATTTATTTAATTTTGAAATAAGAGGAAAAAGGAAGAGTATTATGATATTATCTGGATGATAGATGACATGAACTTGTGTGTGTTATTGTCTTTAGCTAGTTAAAAAATTGACCTTTAGTTTGATTCCTTCTTGTTTTTGAAGTTTGAATTTGAAAGTCAACTCAAAGAATGAAATATCAAGAAAAGAAATTAAAGGGTCCTAAAAACTAAGTTGCACGGATTCTTCACTTTCGATGTTGCACCCGTGTCGGATTCTCAAAAAAGTACACTTCTTTTGATGAGTTTGAGCAACATAGCCTGAAAATTCATTTCCCTGTTTGCCTTTTCCTTTTTTTCATTATTTTGGTTTTCCCATTTCTTTGTGGTGAATAATTTTCTTCTCCCTTGATCACCTTATAGCAGCTAAATGTGCAAGCTTCAAATTTGAAGTTACGGAAAAATATTCTTTAGATAATACTGACCTAACTGAGTAAATTGGACGATTTGCAAATTTTTGATGTATTTGGTTTTAGGTGGGCAATCTATGTTTCTTCTGGAGTGCTTGCATTGCATTCTCCTCGGCAGGCTCAAAATGCCTCCACTTGGATTTCGTTCTTGAATATTTCTGTTCAATACAATAGTGGATGATGTTGCTTTGGCACTGCATGTGTTCAATTAAGTTCTTTTTGAAATGACAATTAAGTTAATTTTCCTTTTCTTTCAGGGTGACACGGTAATGCTAGAAACATGGGAAAAAAAGGCAGTTGGTTTTATGCCCTCAAAAGGGTTTTTACGTGTTACTCCAAGAAGAAGTCTGCCTATGTAAGTTTATAAAAGTCTGGTTTCTTGAACTTGATATTCTCATATTACTTGTATCTGTCCCAGAAGTTGTTTTCTTATAATGAAATAAACTAACTTCAATAATTGATGTAGTTTTCTTCTTTCCTATTTAAGTCAATCTAACTTCTAAAACTGGTTTAGAATTGTGTTTATAAAATGGACCAAGGGTGAACTATTTGGAGAAATTCAGCTCTGGCCTGATTTCCTTAAATATTCCTTTATAAATCATACGAGGATGGGGGAAGAACTTGCTGGATATCTATGCTTCAAACATTATAATACAACCCTTAGCTAAATTGGATGATTGTTACAGGGATCAGCGAAGAAAACTGCCAAGGAAAAGAAGAAGGGTCGTAGAATACTGAGGCATGGAGAGTTCAAATCATTCCTCTTCAGAGAACCAAGCAGTATTGAGAAAATACTGGGGGAGGTTGATGATCTGAACCTACTTGTTAGGCCTCCTACTTCTGAACAATCTGGCACTTCATCTGCATTCCCTGTGACGCCAACTTCTCCAATAATCAATTCACCTAGAGATGCACCTCCTCGGACTTCTTATAGGGCTACATCTCCTGGTGCCACTTCTCCAAGGATCGCCTCTCCGAGGGCTGCTTCTCCAAGGGTCATCTCTCCTAAGGCAGCTTCTCCAAAGGCTAGCTCTCCCAAGGAAGCTTCTCAAAAGGCTACCTCTCCAAGGGCAGCTTCTCCAAAGGCTAGCTCTCCCAAGGAAGCTTCTCAAAAGGCTACCTCTCCAAGGGCAGCTTCTCCAAAGGCTACCTCTCCCAGGGAAGCTTCTGCAAAGGCTACCTCTGCTAGTGCTCCTTCCCTAAAGGCTATCTCTCCTAGGGAAGCTTCTCCAAAGGCTACCTCCGCTAGTGTTCCTTCCCCAAAGGCTACCGCTCCTAGGGAGGCTTCTCCAAGGGTCTCTTCCCCTAGATCTACTTATCCAGAGCTGAGTAGGAGCCACAATGAGACTAGCTATGCTAACAGACCAGAACCAACTTTGACGCTCCATCTTTCAGCAACCAAGATACAGGCAGCCTACAGAAGTTACATGGTAAGATGCAAGATAACTCCTTCATGCAATGTTTGGCTGAAAATAGCCTTTAAGAATACTACTTGATTTTGTGAGTTGTCTAGATCTTGAGTGATAAGTTATAGGTCATGTTATTGCAAACTCATGATATATTGGTAACAATTTTGTTATTGTTGAAACAACTTTAATAGTCTGCCAAGTAATCATTTCCTTGTCTGCTGCAACTATTTATTATTGACAAAGGCGAGCATCAAGCTGAGAGAGTAAATCAATTATGTGAAAAGCTTTGTGTTTTGTTAAAGACTTGCGGCTCTCTTAGTCTAAGATTGGGTGCTTTTTATGTGGAGAAATTCCCTAGTGTGTGTTAGAGAACTGGTAACGGGTACACAAATTTCTAGCCCTTCGATTAGCGCTCTGTATGAGTTCATTCAATGGTCTCAGGACGCGTTTCTTCCTAAGAATTTTGTTTCTACCACAACCGGGATCTTGCTATTGCATTTCCACTTGATCTGTAGAAATCCTTTGACCTTTTATCATTCATATTTTTCCTTATGATAGTTTTACTTGACCATTTAAGCTTCACGATTCCTTCTTAAATGCTGAGCTCCCTCAGATCTTATACCTTCCACTATTTGTTTTAGTAGATTGACTGGAGCAGATTTTTTTTTTTTTTTTTTTTTGATGACCATGGTGTCCGGGCCAGCTTTCGCGCACCTCGACTAATTCCACACACAGATTATATTTAACTGATTAATTAAAAGAAGGCCACTTTCCTTGTCTGAGAATTCCATTTTCTTTTCGAAATTTTGACAAAAATTAAGTGACTTGCAGATTATCTGAAACAGGATAGGAAAAAACAGGGACTAAAACTTTTGTAAAAGTAATTGATACCCCCAATCTATTTTTATGCTGTTTTCAAGAAACTCATTTCCAGTCCTAATGACTTTGCTGCTAGAGTAGTTTTCCTCAATTTCTTAATTATACTCTTGAACCATGGAAACTATGACTCCCGGTAGGACCTGAATTCTTAATTCTTGATTAAAACAAAAACATGGAAAATACAGAGTTTGTATTAGTTATTTAGTTCTTATCAACATGTTATAAAAACTTCTGATGTCAAAGAAAACAATATAGAATTTTGTGTTATCATTGTTATTGCCCTTGTCGTGATTCAAGTAGGGGTGAATAGAAGTTCATTGCATCATATAAAGTGTTTTTTTTTTTAAAGAACCATTAGAGTCCTTTTCCATTTTCTCCCCTTTCTAGAGCAGGTCATTGATGGGACAAGAATGTTTGGTTCCAAGAGAGAGTGTATCAATTGCTAACAAGTGTTACATATCCTATGTGAATGAACTTTGTTTTCACAGGCAAGGAGGGGTTTCAAATCTTTGAGTGGTTTAGCAAGACTTCAAGGAGTGGTCAGAAGCAGAAGTGTAAAGCGCCAGACAGTAAATGCCATGAAACAAATGCAACTTCTAGCTAGGGTTCAAATGCAAATTCAGTCAAGGAGGAGTCAGATGTTCCAGGCGCTCCAGAGTCAAGCTTACATGAATGATAAAGAAGTTGAGAGCACTCTAAGCATATTTACTCAGCTGGTAAGTTTAAGCTGCTATATATCTTGAGGTATTCACCTATTTAGTGGTGATGATTAGGCCGATGCCATATCTTGGAGGCACTGTTTGCCTACATTCTTTAGTTGATTTTAATTTGAGTCATATAATTTGGGTAATTTTCCTCATTATTGGTGCTTTTGCTCCTTGATTATCTTGTGAAAGAATTGATGGATTCTTCCACTGGTCAAAGATGGTATGCAGCTTCTTCAACAATTCCAATTTAAGTTCTAGGAATTCATTTTGTACATATATTGTAGTTTAAGGATATGAGAGTTATCGAAAAAAGATCTTTTCGTCTTTAAACGTAATTTGAATTACGTCTGATGTTAAAAAGGAAATTTTGGTTTAGACTGAGGCAGGTAACCATGATGATTGGAATAATAGTATGCTAACTAAAGATGAGGTAGAAGCAAGGCGGCGGGAAAAAGTGGAGGCAGTCATCAAGAGGGAGAGAGCAATGAGCTATGCATATTCTCGCCAGGTACATTAGACTTGTGTCCTTTAGCATGTAAAAATCTGTGGTGACAAATGTAACCATTGCGTAAATGTGCTTTGATAATGCAGAAATTCATCATTCTATTTCGTGCAACCTGTGAAAATGCCAAGTTATTTAGATATTGTCTCCCAGTGCTTCTCTTGCTTATCAGTTATCACTTCTTTTATTTTTAACGACTCCTGGTATTAAATGCATCATAACAATTTCTATCTGTTTGCGGCCAAGTTATTGAGATATTCTCTTAGTGGTTCTCTTTCTTACAAAACCTTTTATCTAATATGAATCCTGGTACTAAGTGCATCATAATGATCTCTCTGTTTGTTGCTTTTGACTAATCTTTCAAAGATTATCAAATTAAGACGCACTTGTACAAATTACCACAAACGTCAAAACTTTCAATTTTCAATTTTGTTGTTTCAACTTCCCATTAGTGATTTTGGCAATCCGTCAAGGTAAAACACATAATATATCTCATTGGTTCAAAGTACTTGACATACTCAATACTTCTGTTAACCCTATATATGGCTTACCATGTTGCATACCTCTTTTTAACAGTTGTGGAGAAGCAACCCCAAATCAGCTATGGACATCCGAACCAGTGGAATTCCTTGGTGGTGGAACTGGTTGGACCACCAGCTACTTCCAGGAAATGATTCCGAGAGCCAATCTGCTATAAAAGACATCCATTCAACTCCATCAAGGGCAATATCGGAACACAAGCCAAGTCCATGGCGTCTAAGTCAAAACTTCAGACACCTCCATTTGGATTATGACAGTCATGAATCAGTTACACCAAGGTCAACTAAGTCTGCAGTTCCATTAAGGGGCAAACTAATGCATACTCCCAGACGAACATCATCACCAATGAGCAGCTCGAGCGTATCAAAGTATTCAAGACGCCGTGCTAGTGCTGCTGATTCCCCTTTCAATCATTCCATGAAGGATGACGACAGCCTCACGAGCTGTCCTCCTTTTTCAGGTCCAAGTTACATGTCACCAACCATCTCTGCCAAAGCTAAATTCAGAGGAAAAACCATTCTTGAGGAGAGAAACATAGGTACCCCATCAAACAGCTCGAGGAGGAGGCTATCGTTTCCTTTGACTCCAAGTAGTACTGGATCCGCCAAGTGGAACAAAGGGTCTGGAAAGGAGGCTGCTTCTTTAAAGGAACATGAGTCTATGGGAGATCATATGAGTGTGCATTCTACTGGTTCGACGCCTACTATAGTTGGGAGGAAACCATTTAAAAGATTTGTGTGATAATGTGTCCTGTATGTCCATCCGTATGTAGCTCTGAAGGTACCTATGTTTCTTTTCTTTTCTTCTTTTTGTTGTGTATTTATTGGTGTATTTTGTTAACAGAACACTAATGTAAAATAATTAAGTGTGCACATTGTCTTGTTTGTTAGACTTTAGTGAAGGAAGAAAGGATAATTAGTAAGTTTTGAAGTTAGAGCTCCCTCTGCTTCTACTATTTTATGCTAAATCATGCTATGGTGGGGCTTCCCTTCTTTATTAACTACAATAGCATATTTTCCCCATGAGGTGTTTAAAATGACAGAGACTATTAAAATATTTAAGTGAAAGTTGGTGATTTGGTGCCAATTTTCAACTATCAATTTAGCTTTACAAATCAAACTTTTCGAGAAAAGGAAAAATTATCTAATTACACAAATATTCCTATAATATATATTAATTCACTCTATAGTTTGAAATAATTACATATTATCTCACTAACTAGTGAACCTAGTCCAACACTAACTCCTTTTTTCTATTATTTATTTTCTATTATTGTTTATATATAACTCCAACACTAATTATTGCTTCTAAAGCCAATAATTAATGTCATTTATTCTTTTTCTCAAATATTTTGACATTTTTCTTAATTTTTTCAATTTATATGGTTTATTAGAAAACTAGTGAACTTGTCCGCGCCTCGCGCTGTTAAAAAAATACATTTACATATTAATTTTTTTCCTTTAAATTTAGTTGAGATAAAATACATAATTTTCATAATACCAAACAAAATAAGTTAATAACATAAGACATACATAAAAAATTAGAAACAAATATATAAGAAAAGTATCTAGATGAAAACTAAAGTAAAGATATGTCTAAATAATTGCATAACTTTTGGCACATTATAGCTTTCAAAGAACAACCTATTAATAAAATCAACGTTCATTTTATATAGAAAAGGAACAACTTATTGATAAAATCGACGTTCATATTATAGAGAAAACAACAATTATCAATGAAGTCGACATTCATTGCATAAAATATGTGTTTCGTAAGTCCTCTCACAGGTCATTCTTATTTAAATGTTATTCTCTTCCTCTTTGTTTAAGTGTTATTCATGGAATTCTGTCCATACTTTTTGTCATAAAAAAATAAATTAAAATATGACTAAATTGTAAGAAAAGAAAATCAATCACCCTTGATTAAGAAAATATAGAAAATTATAAATGTAAATGTAAAACAAACAAAAAGAAAACAAAAGGCGATGTAACACCTGACGGATGCAAATATGAGATATCAGTCGTTTGTTATTTTATTTAATTTTATTGTCAAACATTTTTCTTATTCTTCAGAAATATTTTTTAAGAAAATACAAGAAAGGATGTTCTCTTGGAATCCAATTGAAGGTTTCAATTTTTATTTTTCATCTTGTTTTAGACTACTCCAATTTAATACATTTTTTATTCTTTATGAAGGACATGAAAAGTTGGAGTGATAAATATTTAGGCTTGTAAATCTATATATATATAAATATTTTTAATAATGAATAGGAATAAGTGGAGTAGTAAATTTTGAGGTATTTATGTTTTTATAACAAAGAATAGAAATGTATGGAGAGAGTAGTAACTGACACATTTAGAGTATAATAATAATAATAAATAAATAAATAGAAATATAGTGAAAATTATTCTTTTTGTATAATATAAAAATGATAATCAAATAAAAAAGTTAAAAGGGAGAAAAAAAAGATAAATATGATATTGATCAAAGACATACCACATTACTTTTTCTATATCTAACTTTACTTGATTTACTCTATATTAAATAAAATATATACAAAACAAATGAAAACGAATGGAAAAAAATTATAGCTATCTAAAATCAAAAAGTTCCGCACAAAATAATAGGTCTTGTAGGCTCTTTGTATTTGAGATTGTCTTGTGTTTATGTTCATTGTTGCCGAAAGCTCCTTTCTTGTTGATTTCAACCCTTGATGTCCTTCAATTCATTTGAAAAATGAAGGAGGAAAAAATGAATAAAAGAGAAAAAAATATAATATGATGTAATATAATATACTAATAAAAAGAAGGAGGAGGAAGAAATGAAAATGAACGATATGATGTAATATAATATACTAATAAAAAGGAGGAGGAAGAAATGAAAATGAACATGAACATCCAACATAGCTATAGATGATTGTTATTTATAGATTGGTTAAGTCATAAGAATTAGGTAGAAGGAAGTTGAGGAGACATGTTATTTGAGTGAAGAATGCAAAAAGATGGAGGTTTTTTTGTAACTCATGAAATATAATTAGATGTAATATAAAGATGGAAGTTTTTTGTAACTCATGAAATATAATTAGATATAATATTATTTTAATTACTAAACAATTGATTAATTATTAATAAAAATAATGAAGTAAATTTTTTTAAAAAAGGAGATAGAAGATAAATAAGTTTCTTGGCTGAAGAGAGAAACAACATCATGTTGTCTATATCTTGCTTTATATGTATTGAGATTGTAAATAAATTAAATAATAAAGAGAAAAATACAAATATTTTAAAAAATATTGTCATTTTATAATTAAAAGAAGGTTTAAAAAAGAAATTTTTTTATTAAGAGTGAAATTTAGAGAGATGTGAGTTATGGATAATTACTCCTTCTAAATTTGCACGTGAAGAGTTTTTGTTGTAAATGTACCTCCATTAATAAAACAGTTATTGTAATAAATTAAGTAATTTACTTTTATAATAAAATAATTGATTTAAATAAGAAAAAATTATCAAAAAAAGGAGAAAAAAGATAAATGCAAATGGAGAGCATAGAGAGGTGTCACATCACCTTGTTTATGTTTTTCCTTTATTATATATATGGATGTGAAAATTTATCTATTTATCTGTTTCCTTAATTTTGCAGGAAAATATGTAGGTCTTTCATTACCAATTTACCATTATTGTTACCTATTATTTTGCCCTTATTAATGTGTCACTTCAAAATTGTTATCTATTTATTGTGTTTGATTTCTACATTTGATTGACCTTTTATTGATAATCCATTAAATTGTAGTAGAAATTAATCCCCAAAAATGCAAAAAAAAAGAAGGTGGGGAGAAAATGCCAAAAATAGAAGAAAAAAATAAATGTAAATGGAGGCATAGAGAGGTGTCACATCACATTCTCTGTATCCAACTTTAGATTTATATATAGATTGACAATTTCGTATCAGATTTCAAGTCAGATATACCGTTCGTAGCATATTTCAAGTCAGATATATCGTTGCTTCATATTTCAAGTCATACATGTATTAAAGATACTAGATATATGTATCTTAAATACCATATACATTCTGAAATACAGATACATAGGGAAAGAGGCAAGCGAGAGAGTCAGATACACCACTCCTTCAAATTTCAAGTCACATGCATGTATCTTTGATACAAAATATATTCTGAAATATAGAGACATAGGGAGAGAGGCGAGTGAGCGAGAGAGTCAGTGTATTCTAGATACATGTGAATCATGTTTGGACACAATGTATCTGGAAAAAATTACACCTATTTTAATGAAAAAAAATAACATAAGCTAAAAAACAACATAATGCTCACAGTGGGGTTCAAACCCTGAACTCAAGGGACAATTTAAAAGGCATTAACCACTGCGCTACATTCTATTTCTTGTTCTAAGAGTTCAAATTTAATATATAGACATAAATATAGAAAATTTATCTTTTATATACAATATAATTTTTTTGCCGAGTGGGTTTGGGTGAACCCCACTCGCCCCCCTAGATCCTCTTCTAATCCGAGTGATGTGATACGAAAGGTAATTCCAAAAATGGAAAACTAAAGTGAAGGCAAGTAATTAGGCCCTAAACTAGTGTGGTTTGTATTGTTAGCCCGAACAAAAATTTCGAAAAATGAAAAATAACTCCATGATGCTAGGGATGGCAATGGGGCGGGACGGATGCGGGGCCGGGTGGGGTGGGCTTAAGGCTATGCGGGGCCGGGCGGGGCGGGTTTAAGGTTGTGTGGGGCGGGTGGGATGCGGAGCGGGTTGAAGTGGGTTTTTTAAAAATTAATGCGGGGTGGGGCGGGTTGCGGGCATATGTCATTTTATGCGGGTTCAAACTTAATTTTAACTTTTTACATGTTATAAAAGTGACAGAACATTTTTTATTAAGATCATTTTTGTAAAGCTACCTAAATATTCAAGATAGTAAATGAAAATGGTTCAATAAAAAATAATACAATCTCTTACATGTTTCCAATTGATCTCTAAAAAAATAAAATTTTAAGTTATTATCTAATAAATTAATACAACTTAATGAAAAAATGAAATTATTTTATGAATTTTATTTTTAGTATCAAACTTAACTAGAAAAAGAAAATATAAAAAAAAATTATGCGATGCGGGTTTATGCGGGGCGGGCAAAACTCAACCCGCCCCATTGCCATCCCTACATATGCCCCTGCAGATGGGCTGCCCGCCCCATATATGTAAAAGCGGCCCAGTCCAAAACGCAAAACAAATCTCTCCTTCATTTTTTCTTCAACACCAAACAAGCCCTGCTGATTCCTCCATTTTTCTTCAGCAAATCGAAGTTTGCCCTATTATTTTTCTTCTTTTTCTCACTGTTCGCAGTTTACTAAATCAGGAATTCGGGTAAGTCACCATTAACTTGTTTTAGGTCTTTGAATTTGCTTTGTGATTTAGTGTTTATGAGTTAATGATGATTCCTAACAATTAGGTCTATATCAAATCATCTTATGATTCGCTGGTCGTTGTGTGGTTAATAAAGTTCAAACCTTGTGCGTTTTGCAGTTTTTTTTTTACTGTAATTTGCTTCCCCGGTTTGATTTTCTTGGATTTAGTTTACTGAAGGCTATGTAACTGGTTTTTCATGGGCTTTATTTTGCCTTTCAAAAGTATGTAGGATTTATTGGTAATGATAAATATCATAGTAATTTGTAAAAGATGCATATTGCAGATGTATAACTGTGGGCTAGTGTCAAGGAAATCGAGTGTTGATTCTGGAAACACCACTAGTTTTAGGGGTAAATGAAATTAAATCACCTAGTTGCTTGCACCAATTAGTACATTGATTGACCCTTGAGCCTTTATTATGCAGGATTAAGTTAGTGAAGAATTTTTTTTATATTTGCTTATGCTAAAGCTGCATAATCTTGAGCTGAGATGCTACTTGGGGGGAGGAGGAGGGTTATGATCACAGAATTTGCCTAACATTGGGGGATATTCTAAGTTTCTATTCTAATAATCTTTATCCAAGTTGTTAATAGCTCAATTTATGATATCTAGTTTGGGTGTCTGTTGGAACAAGAAGAGACATTATATGTGACAGGTAAAACCATTCGAACAATTTGTTTTTGTTGAGGCATTTTAGTAAACATTAGCGTTTATTCACTTGTTCAGATAACATTACACTTTTTTTTGGGAGACAACTAAATCTTATGCAAGGAAGATTTGATATTTAAGAAATATTAATAGTACCTTTTCAACAAGGCAAGGAAAAAAAAGAGCAATGCTTAGTTATGGATAGAGCCTCAGCTGATAATAAAAAATATTTGGGGGGTGGGGGTGGTGATCGTGGTGGGGGGATGCAAGAGGAGGAGGAGGATAGGAAGGACATCTCTTTTCAAAAGCCATTTTTAGGACATGAATAAGTTTTGAGGTTAATCATTAAACAAGTTAGAATCCAAAAAATTGAGTTGTTTTTGTTCCACACGTTTTCATCATTTGGACAATATGTATCAATTCTAGGTTCCATTATGAACCCTAGTGATGTATGAATACTAGAGAGAAAAGACATAAAGTCACCACTGAAGTTGTCCCGAATTTTCAAAAAGACACCTTAACTTTGCGGGCGTCCTATTACCCCACAAAAGTATTGAATATCGTTGTAAAATGGCCATTTTGACCCATTTTCTCACCTGGTTTGTGAACACGCACAACACGCGCGTGAAGATTTGTTTTTGCTTATAAAAACCAATTAAAAAGTGCCACATTTCGCTTGTTTTCTATATAAATTATACTTCCTTTAAATCATCATGTTCCCCAAAACAAAGCTCAAAAGAGCCTTCATTTAGTTTTGAGAAATCAAGATATTTTTGTGATTAGGTTTTGAGGAAAAATGTCAATTGCAATGTTGAATCGTATTTGTAATGATGAGAATGATCCGATGTTGTGAGTGAAATTGCGATGCAAAGTCGCCGTCAAAATGGGAAATATCACCATTCCTAGAAAAGTCGTCGTCATCCGCTCCCGAATCACTCCCACGACACCGTTTCAAACTCGGCATTACCGTTTTCAAGCTCTTCTTTATAATCATCTCCGGAACAACTTCCCCTAAAGTCCCAATTCAGCAATCAATCCTCAAATTTCCTCTATTCCGAAACCCTAATTTTGACTGAAGAAACCCAAACCTAGCGAAAATTGTTCACACCCAGCTGAGAAAATACTAAAACAAATTCAACCCAACAACAGAGAAAGATAAAAATCAAAGCAAAACCCAATTACAACACCAAGAAAGAGAAACAAAAAGACAAAAAAAAAATCTCAGAAGAAGATAATTATATACCGAAATCGAGAAGAAGATCTGATTAGCTGAAAGAATAGGGATCTCTGTTCCACCAAGTTTTTCCCAAAACTGTCGATGAGAGAGAAATAGAGATTGAAGGAAATGATGTTATATTAATAAATAAATAAAATGTGTGTGAAAATGTTGAATTTGATGGGGAGAGAAATCAATTTAGGAACATTTTTTGTTTTAGTGGAAATATAGATATAGGTTGAAACGAATCGTGTCGGATTGAAACTAGCCTGAGCCTCACGCGCGTCTTACCAGGTGAGGAAATGGGTCAAAATGGCCCTTTTACAACAATATTCAATACTTTTGTGGGGTAATAAGACGCCCGCAAAGTTAAGGTGTCTTTTTGAAATTTTGGGACAACTTCAGTGATGACTTTAGTCTTTTCTCTATACTAGATAATGACAACCATTGAGGGCTAAACTGAAATCTAGGAATCCTGCCAATAAATATAAGGACTTGTTCCTGAGGAAATGTATTTGGTAGATGGATTCATTTATGCATTTCATATTGGCTGTAGAAGGTAGTACTTTATTTCATGGTACAATTTGTTGAAACTTTAGTCAATGAGTCTTATTATGTTATTTATAGTTTTTGAGAAGATTATGTTATTTTTAGTTTCCTTCTTTAATTCGGGATTATACTACTCATTGTACTCAAGAACTTGGCAATTTACCCAATATTGAACTGGAACCATGTTAATGGGCATAAGAGTGCTTCTGGAAGCTTTTGTAGAAGGCATTATGGGAGAATTATGTTTTGACTTGACATTGTTTTCTTGCTCTCCCTTCCCCCTTTTTTTTTTATATAAAGTTCCCGGTCTCCCTTTATCAAGAGGAAAAAGTTGGTCTCCAGTTCTTCCTGGCGGTACATTGTCTTCTTTGAAGACTTGAATAAGCTTCAAGTTTGAGATTTCCTGTCAGTACAGTATCCTAGAAATTACACTTCTCTACAACCAATTTGTAGACTTGAAAAAACTTTGGGGTTAATCATTAAACAAATTAGAGATTCATAATTTTGAGTTGTTGCTGATCCATTCATTTTCATCATTTAAACAATATGTTTCTTTTCTATGTTTCGATGGGACCCCTAGTGATGTATAGCCTAAATAATGAGAAGCATTGAGATTAAACCAAAATCTAGGAATCCTGCAAATAATTATAAAGATTTTTTTTGTTCCTAAGGAAATATATTTTGGTAGATTGATTCATTTATAAAGTACTCCCTCCGTCCCAATTTATGTGGCACTTTTTGGATTTCGAGATTTAAACAAGTCTATCTTTGACCGTAAATTTTTCATACATCTTTTAAATATTTTGAATTGTCAATTATTGTGACTTATAGTACTTTTTATGTAGTTTACAAATATATAAATTTTATTTCAAAAAAATTGAAGATTTGATGAGCAAATTTCTGGTCAAACTTAGACTGTTTGACTCTCGAAAAACAAAAAGTGCCACATAAATTGGGATAGAGGGATTATTTCATATTGGCTGTGAGAGGTTATACTTTATTTCATGGTACATATTGTTGAAAGTCTAGTCAATTGGTCTTATTGTGTTTTTACGGAATATCGAATAGGAGTCTTGTTAATGGATATGAGAATGATTTTGGAGGCTTTTGGAGAAGAGATTACAGGTGAATCATGTTTTGACGTACCATTGTTTTCGTGCTCTCCCTTAATCAAAAGGAAAAGTTTGTTCTTAAATTCTCCCTGTCAGTTAATTTTCTTTTTTGCTCCCATGCAATTCTAAGCCCCAAGAAGTCCTAGCTTCAGTTTCCCTTCCAAGCAAACATTTTCATTTGTGTTTCAATGATGCAACTGTATTTCTTGGAGGCTTTTTTTACTAATAACATGAATTCTACTGTCCTTTTGGTTTCTCTTTTGCCCTAGTTACTTGATAGAGATTACCTTTCTTTCATCACCACGATTTGTGATTGGAATAGCTGAGCATAGATATGATGTTTGACATAGTCTGTTTTGTGTCTCAGCGCTATGGCTGCTAGAGCTGAAGAACCAATCAATGAGCAAGCAGTTGCCAACGCCTACAGTTCCATGAGGTCTGAGATCACCCAGATTTACTCTAAAATCACGGAACTAGAAATGGAAGTTAGTGAGCACTCACTCGTGATCAATGCTATACAACCACTTGATCCTATAAGGCGGTGTTATAGGATGATTGGAGGTGTTCTTGTAGAGAGAACCATCAAGGAGGTCCTGCCTGCTGTTCAACGCAATAAGGAGGGAATTGAGGAAGTGATAGCTCGACTGAATGAAGCCTTGGAGAAAAAGAAAAAGGAGATTTCTGACTTTGAGGCCAAGTATAAAATTAGAATCAGAAAGCCTGATGCTGAAGTAAAGGAGGAGAGTGGTCGAAAGGAAGGCTCTGCACAAGGAGTCCTTGTTGGTCCCGCTGGTGCAAATGAATAGACCTGTCTAGTTTTCAAATTCCATTTTGAGCTACTTTGTTGAATATGGTCAAGGAACTATAGTACTTTAGCAGCATCTTTAGTGTGTGATTTATCATGTTCATTTAGCTTACGCAGTGAAAACTCGAGTCTTTTTGTTATTTATGATGGAATATATTTTTCCATATCAGAGGTCTTGAGACCATGCTTCGTGCCTTGGCGGTGTTTTAACCAGAAGATGGTAACATTTTGGGTATCTTAATTTTACCTCCTTGAACTAAGCCAGGTGTTTCTAATTTTAGTTGTTGGAGTACAATTTTAGATGATAAATGAATTAATAAACTTTAGAAATGAATTAGTGCATTCAATTTGAAATAGAAACAAATTAACTGCATCACCAATCTAATAAAAAATTAACTTTCTTCCCCTCCATAAGGGTCTTTTTTGCAAGCTCCCTACTTCTGAGTTGTAGGGACTGATTTTTTTCATTAAAAGCTTTTATTTCTTTTAATTGACTATGCCACGGTGTGCTTTCATGAGAAGTATAATGACTCAAACTCTTCATATACATTAAACGATTGATGAAATGCGTAATCGTGCAAAGCATCCACAAAAGTTGGGCACTCTATAGTCTGATTCTTCCATAGAATATTGACACTTAAAATGTCCACTTGCGGGGTAGAACCTTCCAAGAGGATGAATTTGATAGAAACTTCCTCAACTTAAAAAATCATGCAGCATTTGAACCAGCCTTTGAACTGTTGTTGCAGTCAAGAATGATTTTTGAGTGCTCCAATTGGCTTGACTCTCTTGCAATTTTAAGTTCAGGAATTTGATTTCCCATATTGTCAAGCGATACCAAATTTGGAGCATCAATCTCCCCTATCCCGCGATGATGATGAATCTTCAAGACCTTCAAGGAATTTGACTTGATCTTTTGAAGATTTCCCGAACAATACTCTAGGATGAAAGAGATAATCAAGGGACAACTATTAAGTAGAGTTTGAAGCATGTTTTCGTCTAATCTTACATGAGATAGAGAAAGCTTTCTCAAGGAATTGCAATTCACAACAGTACCACTAGATAATGAAACAGACATAGGATTACTACACCGCACATCCAATTCTCTTAAAGATTTTGTTGCCAAGATTCTTAAAATAGGCACGGGGTATGATGTAAAGTTAAGAAAAAGATCTTTTACTCCATTGTGAAGTGCAATGTGGAGCCACTTATCAATAAGAGGAAAGTCTTTGTGACAATCAGCGAAGTATTCTAAAAATTCAAACCTTTCTATAGGGATTTTCCCCTTCCTGTATCTCTCCATGATTGTGTCCACTAACCGTGAATAATCCGACTTTGTATCGGCTTCCCAACAAATAACAGTGAATTTCAAGTTGGGAGAGTCGACCACCCTTGCAGCCATATTTTGGACAGAATGCTGATCCGTGTTGCTTCTTTAAAATTAAGAAAACAAAGTATTTGTTGCTTCTTTAAAACTAAGAAAACAGAGTATTTTTTGAATGAGACATTCAGGCAAGATGTCAGCCATGTTCGTCCTGAAGAATCAAAACCCTAATGTTAATGGAAATTTATAAATTTATTTTTACAAATACGGCACTTAAAAAAAACCTATTCTAGCTATGATGCAATTCTTTAATTTATAGGAAAAAGCCAAAAAAAAAAAAAAAAAACCTATATATTATAGGAATCCTATTTCTAATGTAATTGTCCTCCTGTTCTAAACGTCCTTAACTCTTAACTTGGAATATACATCAAAAGAACTCTGCCTTGGATTGTATATTTGTATTCTCTTTTCTTTAGATTCTGTGGTATAACAGATACTTGCATTTTGATCTGAAATGTCGTTTATACTATACATACATAGTTTCATGGTGGTCTTTTTTACCGAATTGTTCACAAGCCACTCTGTTTCACGATAGAGCAATTCAAACGTGTCATTTTTATTTGACGTGTCGCATCATGTATTTCAGAAAAATAGTAGTCTGGGGATAACAATTTAGCTTGAGGCATGTAAAGGACACTGTCCTTTTGGAAAATGCTATGGAAGCGCTGTTGCACAATGTATCTTCATTAAAAGGTACAGACAGGGATGTATTGGGATGATGGTGAATATGACATGTCGTCAAAGAATTCAACTCTTCTTGTTTCCTTTGTTCATTACACAGACATGAAAATTGCACCTAAAAGCTATTCATCGCATCCAATATTCTATTGTTCAGTAATAGAAACATAAGCATAGTACAACAATCAAGTTCCTATGTGATCATCATTCCTCTTCATTGCTGATGGTAAATAATTCGATGTCATATCCATGGTATAGTTGGCTTTTCATTTCTTCTGTTTTCCTGTATTCAGCATGTCTTCTTGAATAATATCTCACAATGATTTAACTGCTACGTTAAGGTCAATACACGAGGCCATCTATTATGAAGATGCTCCTCGAGGTCCTGGCTTTCCGTAGCCTAGACTGATAAGCTTTTGCACCAACTTTTTCTCAGCAGCTGTCTGAATAAGCATGAAAGGGAAAATTACAATCACACTAACAGCTGAATATATATATATATACACACACACACAAGATGAGATATTGTAATTTTATGGACAATAGATATCTACAAATCCATGTAGTTATCAGCTATATAAATGGAAATGACGTCCAACTAGAATTTTGGACAAGGGAACAGAACATGCAGAGCATGGAAACTAGAAAAGGAAGAAATAGAGTGGGAACAGAAAGAGATCAAACCTCAAGCATGGGGCTGTTCTTGGGGATATTAGAAGCAAGTACAACATTGATTCCAGTCTTAAGAACTGCACAAGTATCTATGTCAGACGATATATCAAGAGAATAATGTCTGGGACTGACTTATTTTGAGCAGTAATATACCTATTCTACGGGCAATACCAGCTCCTGTATTATCAGATGATCCTCCTGTCAAGGAACTCACGCTAACAGTATTGCCCTGCACATGACATAAAGAGTGTGACAACTGAAATAGAAAAGACAAATCGCAACCACCTTCATCCTCTGAAATATAGCATACATTCACCACACGAACATCTATACATTTTAAGGGGATACGGAGAGAGGTTATGTGAGAGTACTGCAAATTTCTGTAGAATTTTTCGGTATCTCATTTTGAGTTTTCGAGTTCCTGTCGTGTTTTGTTCCCTACTTATTTTCATTTTTATCAGATAACTTATTTAATCAATATCACTTTTTCTTTATGATTATAATTAGTATGACTCTCAGTTCTCATTAACTTTACTCAAGAGCAATTACATAAATGGACGAGAAAGGTAGCAGTAGAAAGAAAAATTGAAGTGCAATATATGTCAAGTTCCAAACTTACAGGTCTTGTTGGAGCAGCTGCATACAAATCCCCAAATTTGGTGGAGTTGCAACCAATCCATGCATATATCTATAGAGGATGAAAAGAAATTATTGTAAATGAAGAGTAACCTATTTATCAAAACTTGTAGACATTTCTCGCGCACAATTACCAAAAATCAACAACCACAACAACTAATCAAGAATTTCATTAATTCTATACACAACATCTCACTTTGTCTTGATTGAATGTAAATGGGTCATAAATGCATCAGCAAAGTTGATCCTTCAACATGCTAATATTTGTGCTAACTATAAATTCTCAATTTTCTGTTGCATTTTCTGTCAAATGTGAACTTCTAACTTTTTGTCCAACTTTCAAACTTCTTATTTTCTCTGAATTATTATATAGATTCCCATGCCCAATCTATAAAATTGCTTAATGAAATAATGAACCTTCAAATTCCTACTTGAACAGCTTTTTATTGATCCATTTGAATCATTACTGAACTAAGATAGCTTCTTCAATCTCGACGATTGGTTATTCTTAGGCTACTAGGAGTTTAAGACAGGCTGCTATGGTGAAATTGGTAGACACGCTGCTCTTAGGAAGAAGTGCTAATGCATCCACAAAAGCAAGGGGTTTGCCTTTTGGGTCAAGCTCGTCGCACCGGGCTTGCCTAGTGCGGGTTACCTCTCCTATGTGGTTTACGAGCTATTGCATAGGAGCGGGGGTTTTACCCTGTGCGCACCCAAAGGGTAGCGGCTGCAGGTTTCCCTTTGTCATAAAAAAAAAAAAAAAATCAAAGAAACACCTCAATTGCAATAGAAAAAATCCCAGAGCATATTAAGTCAATGACACTCAACTGAACCAACCACCAGTTCGCACATACTACCAAGTCCATGGCAAACTGATATCATAAAGTATTTAAAACAATTGTCTGGTGAGTACTTTTAATACCACGATGGTTAACTTTCTTGTGGCTTCAGCTGTAATTTTCATTCATAAGTAATTGATTTATAAACATCATCAATCAATCATTAAGACTCAATCACAACCAAATGGGCTTAGGCAATGTAAATTGTTGTAAACTCTTTTGCTTGATTTGGAGCTACATCGTTCTAATATCACTTTTGTTTTCTGAATCACAAACCTATTCCTACAGTAATATACAAAACTCTTTAACCAAAAAAAAAAAAAGATTGTCAGCCAACACTAGAGCTAATATAACTGTAGCAACAGTAACCAAACTTTAATTCGAATAAGTTGATGATAGTCTATATGAATCCTTTGCTACCGTTGCGTGTTATCCTTAAACTAAGTCCACATTGATTCTGTAAAAGGGTAGACTTTTTCAGACAACTTCCCTTACCCCTCCATGTGAGTTTAGGTCAATCTCATTTTCTATCAAACAGCTTTAGTTATTGTAGTTATGGACCAGCACAAGTGGAGACCAAACTATGTCAGCGGACCTTCTCTCGTTTTATCCAATAGATTACTGTGCTATTTGCACATATATTGGATATAGCTCTTGCCAAAATAGTGACTACTTCGTCTTTTTCTCTGAATTGCCAAGCAAAACCTAACCCCCAAAAAGTCATATTCCAAATCTTCCATAAATTTTCAATTTTTTCCCCAAATTCCTCTAACATACTACTACGTGCTTGCTTTGCCAACTAAATAACGAGTAAAAAACTTCACTAAGTTCTGATAATTTAATACTAACAACATAGTTATATGAATAAAAAAATGCATATCGATAATCTTTAGTTAATTAGAGTAAGGGAGCTACAAAAACCTGATTCTGAAGACGAATGATCTGAAAGTAGAGAGTAGCATCGTTAACTACTTCAGAAAAGCACGTGACTTGTACGCGACTTCCATCATCGCCTTCTTCTGCAACTTTCAACTGATTCATTGTGTCAGTAACAACGTCAACTCTTCCATTAGAGGAGGAGGACTGTGGTGATTCCTCCATTTTTTCAGTTGAAATTGAAGAAGCGAATTAGGGCAAATTCAAAAATTCTAGGGTTTTTTTCAGGGGATTTTGGAGGGTTTTGAAAGAGTTACGGGTGCCCGATGGGAAAAACCCGATCTTTAACCCGATCCATGTGAAGGTGATATAGTAGTAGAAAATGGGTTTGGTACGAAGAAAAATGTTTTTTTTTTCATAAAAATAAATAAAATCTCTATTATTTTTTAGTATTTCGTAGGTAAATAAAAAGTATTATCCTAAAATATTTGTATATAATCTAGACATATATACAACTTTCGATCTCTATCATCTCCATCTCCATCTCCAAATCAATGATTTGGTCTGATGAATTAAATATCTTTACTAATGATTACAATTTCATTGATATATATATATTTTAAAAATAGAATAGTTTCCTTGTTGATGAGTAAAAAAAAAAAGACTATTCGAAATTGAAGAAAATTAGCATCCACAAAAGAATATTTGACAAACTTATTTAGGGACACTTGTTTAAGTCCATATGGGGACTAATTCATGCGTTTTTAATTTGAGAGGTAGGTGTGCGGTGGTGGGGTGTGGAGTGGTGGGGATGAGGATGGAGGCTACAAGTGGGGTGAAGATGAAGAGTATTTGAGGATGTTGCGTACGCAAATAAATATGAAATGTCACTTGTTTTTCCTATTCTTATTATAAAAATCATTTTTTTCATTTTAAGGAACTCATTTTTCTAAAAAATATTATCTAAAAATTTTAATCAATCGAAAAAAATCGAAATTTATAGCTACTTTTTTTTTAGTATAGTTGTATAATGAAACTATTCTCATATAACATTACTAATTTATTGTTTGGGAGGAGAAATGTATCTTATAACCGATAATAATAAATAGTGGTAGAGTGATAAATACTATTTTTTAAAATTTTAAATCAGAGATTTTAGGTTCGACCATTCACGGATAAATTATATGTTCCATTGAGTTATACATTTACTTAAAAAGTAAATAAGTTAGCATTTTATATTCTGGATCAAATTTTAAAAATTTATCTCTTAAAAAAATGTATATTTAAACACTATCAAATTCCAAAAATCACAATTTTAAAATTTATGATTAAAAGAAAACTAAGCTAACACATCTCTCTGATTCACATTCTTACGTACGTTCAAAAACTTCTAGCTGCATTGATGCATCCACCTCATCAAACAAAATTATTACTATGATTCTACAATTCATGAAGCTCGTGATTAATTGTCATAACTTATAACCATATAATAGAATTGAGTAAAAAGTGAAAATTGAATGAGGTTCAACTAACTATCCAAATTCATTTCTTGAAAATAGTTTTTTTTTTCTTTTTGTTATTTTTTCCTAATATTATCCTTATAATTAAATGAGGATTAATAGTCAGATTTTAGATTTTTCAAAACATAATTAATAAGATTATTTAATATCATAAACTCTTAATAAATATTTTCTTAATTAAATGAAGTGTCAAGTGAACATGAATTAAATAAAATGAAACGGAGGAAGTGAGACCTTCTTAGTAACGTAAAATTTCATTTATTTTGGATTAGATATAAAAGTAAAAAATATCATATAATATAAATAAGGAGAAATGTGTGGTTATGAATGCCATAAATTTTATAATATAGTTGGAAGTTGAAACCAAATAATTAGTTGAAGAATTCCAACCATATCTCTAATCTTCCTACTCAACAATTTCTTTCAAACATAAAATTTACAATTTCTTAAAACTTTTGTCTTCACGTTAAGCAAGTGAGCTGGAAAAAGCTTCAAGTACAAACCCAAACTCAATTACAAATGTGACAATAACTTGACGAAAATAACAAAAAATTATACGTACGCTACGAAAAATTTTATGATGGTTGAGGAATAAGTATGAGGTGACATATAAAAGTTGTGTGAGGCTCCTTTTATAATTTGACAAATGGATTATTGGATCTCATTTTTTCTCAAAAATGAGTTCTCTCTTACTTTTTAACTTTTTCCCAACACTTCAACTTTTCAACTTCTTGTGTTTTTACCATTATTTCAAATTTTGTTATTTTCCTTATCTTTAAATAATTTTAAATGTATGAAATTTAGCCTAATTCATCATACTCCTAACATTTTGTATTATTTTTCTATCCTATATTAATTATCTAAATTACTAAAAATAATTATTAAAATTATTTATCAATTACCAAAATTAAACTATAATTTTTTTATTTTCATTACCATAGCAATTAATTCTTTTTAAAGTATAAACAAAATTTGTAAAATTGCAAAAAAAAATAAAAAATCTTAAAGAGTAAATTAATGAATTATCATTTTTATTAATAATCTCTTAAAGAACGTGTAAAAAGTAAAATAACTAACACGAAAAACAAAAGGAGTATAATTTCTCTTCTCAATAATTTCATAATTTTCTAATTTCGTAAACACTTAAATGTATTAAATATTCTCCAACAAGAAAATATAACAGAAAGACCATCAATAATCTTGACAAATAATTACATAAGTTTTGTTACTATTTTCATAAACTCCTACATACATACATACTCTCTCAATTTATATGATATATTTTTACTCTTGAAATTCAAGCTATGTGAAATTTAATTAATGTTTTTAAATTTTCTTTTATTATTATATTAACATGATAAGAATTGCAACTTATAGCGTTTGTTCAAAAATATAACTTTCTCACTAAGTTGCAATTCAACCAAAAAAATATATTAGTTGCAATTCTTATCATGTTAATATAGTAAAAAGTATATTTTATAGCTTGAATTTTGAGAACAAAAATAATAAATTAATAAAGAGAGTAAAATGAAAAAATTATATTTTGATTTTGTTGATTTACAAGTAATTTTAAATAACTATTTATTTTTATCCTAAAAATAATATAATTGATTTTGTATGATGTTAAGAGCACAAATCTTAATTTAACTTTTTTAAAATACGTAACTATTTAACTTTAAGTCTAAATTAATATTAATATATTTATCTCTATTTGATTTTTAACAAATGAACATTGTGAATTATCAAAACAATAAAGAAAATAAATTATTAATTTTAGGATATTACTATATTTATTAAAGAATTAGAGAAATAATGCGCAAAAGAGATAATGAAATAATAATTTTAGGATATTATTATTTTTATTGTGTAATGAAATATATTTAAATTTAAAAAAAATTACAAAGTACTCTACATAGGGGGAGGGGGATTAAATAGAAGGTGGAGTGGAGGAGTAAGAAGAGAAACGGAAAAGTTATAAAGACACAGGACCCACAAATTTTATCTATTAAAATAATTCCTTACACAACTATGACATGGTGTGTCTCAACCATCATAAAAATTTTCTTACGCTACTATTGACTCAATATACAATGTGCACTTTCAAAATTTCATGACACGATCAATAAAAAGAAAATGCTTTGCTCGGACTTTTTTGCATTTTAGCGATGGCCTTGTCCTTATTATATATTTATATAATATATATCATATCATCATATCATATATATATATATATATATATATATATATATATATATATAAGAGAACTCTCAACCCGGTGATGTGGTGCCACCAGAAGTAATGATTCTCTTTTTATTTATTTATTTTCAAAATTGTCCTTTCCCTCTGCAATAGGAATGCCGCTTCAACCTTCAACAACCGCTTCTCCCGTTCATTGTTTTACCACTCTTGCCGCTCTTCATAAACACTGTGCCTATTTACAACAGCGGACCCGTCTATGTGGCGCCCTCATAGATTAAGATTCTTATTTAACCCTTCTTAAAAGTTACAACCTTAAGGAAAAATCACAACTTTTCATAAAAGTCACAATTCTTTAGAAAAGTTAGAACTCTTCATAAAAGTCACAACTTTTCATAAAAGTCACAACTCTTTAGAAAAGTCCGAACTCTTCATAAAAGACACAACTTTTCACAAAAGTCACAATTTTTCATAAAAGTCACCACTTTTCACAAAAGTCACAACTCTTCATTTTCATTCACACATTTTAAAACTCAACACTTAATTCCAAGACACCAAAAGAAGAAAGAATAAACAAATAAAGTTGATTTCAACTGCAATGTGATATTACTACTTTTGCATCTCTTAGTCCACAACTCATAACGCTGCTTGAATGGTTGAATTCATTACATTTGGTTCTTTAGTAAACAAAACTTCTATTTCTGCCACTATTATTTGTAGATTTTTTTTCCCGCTATAGGGGAGTTGAACTCAAATACATTAATTAAGTTTTTTGTGAAGTGTGTTTCATTCCTCAAAGTTTTCTTCCTCCTATTTCATGAAGCTTAATCTTTATTGTAAGTCACAGTGATTCATGTAACTATTGTAATTTTTTTTGTTATTTTGATGACTTCTTTTGAATTTTGTTAAAAATTTCAGCAAGGATGATTGAAAATTGATCTTCTCTTTTGTCCCTTTCTACAGCTTGCACCTCTTAGTTCACAACACGTAATGATGCTGGAATGGTCGAATTCATTATATTTGGTTCTTTAGTAAACAAAACTTCTATTTCTGTCACTATTATTTGTAGGTTTTTTTTCGTTATAGGGGAGTCGAATTCGAATACATTAATTAAGCTTCTTATGAAGTATGTTTCATTCCTCAAAGTTTTCTTCCTCCTATTTCATGAAGCTTAATCTTTTACTGTAAGTCATAGTGATTCATGTAACTATTGCAATTTCTTTTTGCTATTTTGGTGACTTTTTTTAAACTCTGTTAAAAATTCTAGTAAGGATGATTGAAAATTGATCTTCTCTTTTGTCCCTTTCTACAGGTTTCATCATATACTTTTTGAGAAAATTACTTATGGGCTGAGCTATATTTGATAGCACACAACAACAAATATGTGATAACTAATACGGAACCAATGGTGAAGTTTGTTAAAAGAACCCAACAGATTGTCATCTTGCTTGCCATAATATATTATTTTGATTGTTTTATTTTAGGTACAAATATTTTGTATGTCATTGCACTCTTCCTAAAATATTAGTATAGAGACAATTAGTCCACTTCTTTTATTGCAAGTTAACTAATTTGTCATATTTCTTCCTCTCTTATTTTTGGGCATAATAAGAGATCAGGTTTTTCTTGAAACTAACATATGCCCAAAATACACTATAACAAAAACAATTTTTATCGGTAAAAAATATGCACATTAACGAAGAGTGCTAGAGCCTTTACTGACATTAATTAATTGTCATTAGATTGAATGTCACTATAGACTTTAGGGACATTTATAGAGAGTACTAATTGCCTCTGAAAATACATATTTAGCGGCAATTAAGCTATTAATTATTGTTAAAGATCATTTTTGCTGCAGTGATAACTCTTTCTTTTGGCTTCTTTCAATTAAATTTGTGAACTGTAAACTTGGATACAGCCCGACAGACTATTTTTTGAAAAATATGTTAAGCAACATGTTTTTTTCTTCTTGATTGTTTGGAAAGTAAGGTCGTCTTTATTATTATTTGTAGATATTTGTGAGTTCAAGTGCTTACAAAATTATGCTGTGAGATTTTAATATGTTATATATCAAAATTTTGGTTTAGAATATCAAGTTGTGAACAGTTCCATTCAGATGTCACCTACTGCTTGGTTGATCATTGCATTAATTCTTTATAACTACATACTATAACCATAATAATAACTATGGTTCAATTCCAAATAAGTTGGGACCGGTGATATGAAACCTAAGCAATAGTAATGACTATTATGAAACAATAAGGAAAAACCTTTATGATACTAACAATTTTATGGTCACTTTTAACATATACATGATACGACATACTATAATAAAAAGGAGAATGATGGAGATTCATAAGAAAGGAGCCGAAGGTCCTCCATTTGAATTTAGTTAATTATGTTCTTGTATGGACCGGATGTTCCACTTTACTTGGGAGTGCGGTTATTCGAGGCTTTTTGGTCTCTTCTTTAACGTCTGATGTTGTTCTTTATAACTTCTTGGAATTTAAAAAATTTCGTTACTTCTGACCAACTATTTCCATGGAGATTTTCTTAGACTTATTTCTTATACTTAAAATCTCTCTATGACTCAAAATTTTTGTATAACAAAAATGGAAATTAAAAAAAATATAGCACTTTAAGATTTCGGAGGAACGTTTTGCCTTAAGATAAAATGTTCTTGATAATGTAGTGTAAGTATCAAAAATATGAACATTAACGAATGATCATATGTAAGCTTAATAAAATAGTTCAATCTCGTGCGAAGCACGAGTTATTTACTACCTAGTATATTATAATCATAAAGAAATTTAGAAAATGATAATTTACTAATAAAAAGGGAATGTACGCTCAAACATGTAAAGAAAGCTCGAAAAACTTCTCTTATATCTCGAAAATTTTTAATTAACCATTTACTTGTCAAATGCCCTCTTTATTGATCACAATTCACAAATAAAAAGTTTGGAACAACTAAACTCGTCAAATTAAATAAGAACACTATCAGGGTGAGATTTAGAACCCGTTTAAATTGACTTTAAAAAAGTAGCTTTTAAGTCAAAAAAATAAAAAGCCAAACTTAAATGATTTTTAAGTCAAAAAATAAAAAGTAGGGAGAGACCTACGTTTGGTTTTTAACTTTTTTTTAAGTCATTTTTAACTTTGACAAACACTCCCTAATTTATTTTAAGTCATTTTTGACTTATTTTAAGTTATTTTTATATTTGTCAAACACTTCTAGAAATTAAAAACGGACTTAAAAGTAGGTTTGACCAACTTTTAAGCAACTCATACACCCTCTTAATATGAATGTCTTAACTTCTACTTTATCTTCACTCTAACGGTGTGTTTGGTAAGGTAAATGTACTTAATATATATTTTTGAAAAAAAATAAGTGATTTTTCTAAGTATTTTATTTTTTGTTATTATTGATAAATCAGCAAAAAATATTATTTCAAAAATATTTATATATATTTTTAATAAATACTATTAGGTGGGATGACCTATCCCGTGAGATAATATCTCAGATGATCATTCAACTATAAACTAGTTTTTCAGAAAATCACTCAACTTTAATTTTTAACTCAAATGTCTTCTCAGAAAGTTGGGCAAGACGAAAGAAAATGATAAACAAAGTTGGGCAAGACGAAAGAAAATCTTGGCAGATCATCGATCAAGACTTACTATGCTCTAACCTGATCCATTAATATCTCTATATATCTATATCTAATTCACACATTAATTACATATATATACTATTGGAATTGATAATAACACTATTGTCCTTTTGATGTCCATTAATTACATATATACACTATTGGAATTGATAATAACAGTCGTGTTAGGTGTGATGAATACGAGGAGTTAATCTCGGGATAGTTTTTGAGTGCCCTTTAATTCGTTATTTGATTAGAAAGGCTGGGATAACTTATCTCAGAATTAGCAATTAGTATTAGGATATGTTATCACTCACTGAGTGGAATAGTAATTCCAGGATAACTAATTCTGGATAAAGTATGTAAAATAATAAAAATACCCCCGTTAAAATCTCTTTTATACACCATTTTTATATTCATGTATATTAACATAATTTTTAACAACATTTATAATAACATTCACAACCTTATTAATCGTTATTGTTATGATAATATATTTTTCTTTTAAAATAATACATTTTTATAAATTTAATTTTTATATATGAATATATTATAAGTTTAATTTATTTGTCCAATTCTTATGTTTATTTATATTTTGATTTCTCTTAAAATGTTCACTCCACTACCAAATTGCATACTTTTGATTAAATAGCTTATTACTCACTTAAAAAAGTTTTATTTTATATATTAATTAAAATGTAAATAACTTTAAAATGTAGATAGCTTTAATAATAATATTTCTTTTACTTTAATAAACTTAAAATGGAAGATTTATTTTTAAGCTAAATAAGATGTAAGTTTTATTTTTAAACTAAATAATATGAAAGTTTTATTTTGAAGTTAAATAAGATGGAAATTTTATTTTTAAGCTAAACAAGATGGAAGTTTTATTTTAAGTTAAATAAGATGAAAGATTAATTTTAAAAACACACCGCACAATATTGGAAATGCACACACAAAAACATTTAAGTTAAATAAGATGTAAATTATATTTTTAAGAATGAATAACTAAACCTCGCAAAGAAAATGTAAAAAAAATAATATAGAGGGTATTTTGGTAAACAAACAATTTATTCTTAAAAATTACGCAATGGATATAAGTTTGAATAAGACAAATCAAACCAACAATAAAAACTATTCCCAACATAACTAATCACAACATAATTTATCCCATCATAACTTATTCTATCACAACTAATCCCAGCAGTGATGGAGCCACCTTAGAGTCAGGGGTTCAGATTATTTATATATGATTAAAATAATTTTATAGATATATATAGTAGATGTTGAATCTCCTTTGACTACTTTGTGTGTTTATTTCTTCAGATTTTGAACCCTCTTATTAAAAATTCTGACACCACAACGAATCTCAGCATAAGATGTATTCAAACTAAAGGGCCCTAGCCATTTTAAGGCAACCAAATTTTCCCCTCATAAATGTTTTTGAAAAACTTTACGGCTCTTTAAAGTTGTCACATATTTTAGTAAGTACATTGCACTTGTTTGGAGCTTCATTCTAAGTGGACCAGAATAAAGTGAAGAATATGCTTTACCAAAATAGTGTAAGTACGTATCTCCACATCAAAAATAAAAAATTGTATTTAAAGTTGGGTTGAAAAAATATATTTGAAATTGCGTTTGAACTTCTTTCTATGAGTAGAAAAACGGTTATTGTTATTCTTCAAAAGTTTTTTTTTTTTTTTTGCCAAACACCTCAAATTTAAGAATGATGTGCTTTTGAAAAAAAAGAAAAAGAAAAGAAGAAGAAGATACTTTTAGCCTAAAAAACGAGACTCTAAATCTTAATAGGCATTTGGATATTTTAATTTCATATCATGAAATGAAATTTTAAATTCTGTAAAAAAAATTGAATTTGAGAATTTCATATCATGATTTCACATTTTCAAATATAAAAATTGACTGACAAGTTTATATTTTATATAAAAAAAAAAACTAATTTTTTTGTACAAAATAGACAAACAAATGCAGTAACAATGGTTTTCTTTTTTCGTAGAATTACACAATATCACAAATCAAGAAACTTCATGTCTTAATCCATCCTTAAATAAGACAAACCTAGAAAATCCCTGCCCCAATTATAAAAAATAAAAAAAAATCCAAAAAGTAGATTTAATGTTCAATTTTTGGTTAATTCTTCTTCTTTTATTTTGAGATATTGATTATGAGAAGAAAAAAAAATCTTGTGTGTTTGGTTGTGTATAAGTTACAAATTTCTTCCCTTTTTTTTTAGTTTGTTTGTATGTGTGTTGATTTTGGTGTTGAAAATGGAGAAGTAGTGATAATTGGAAGGTGTACTTTAGTATAAATGCATATTTATGATCTTAGCTCCATAATATTTTTATGGCTATAAAACAATAATACTAAAATTAAATATAAAAATATATTCTTCTTCTTGAAATATAATTTTTTTTAAAAAACAAATCCCACATAAAATAAAATAAAATAGAAGAAAATGTTTTTCTTTCTTTTGTTTTTGCCCCTCAATATTGAATATAATACATGTGCCTTATAGGATATTACTTTTTATGATTTAATCATGATTAAGTTATATATATTCTCCTTTTAATTTAGAATTCTTAAGGTTAAATTTATTACTTTATTGTAAATATTAAATGCAAGTAATCATCTTATCTTTAGATTCTAGAGAGAAAAAAAATACTTTTTTTTTAAAAAAAATATTGTGTTGTTGGGGGGTGGGGTTGCAAGTTGCTAGGTGCATGTTTGAAAACTTGTCAAATAATAAAGAAATGAAGTTAACAAATGGATCTCATGCAATGCAAATAACAATAAATAATGCCAAGTAAAATATACTTGGCAAAGGTTTATTCAACCTTTTAATTAACACTATTTCTCTACTCTTTCCTCGACCACATCAAAATTCTTTTCATTTTTCTATTTTTGTCAATATTTACACGCTAATTATGTCTTTGTTTTAAGTTAAAACAAAATTTAATCCTAAAAAAACAAACAAGTTACTACTTACCACCACATCAAGCAATTTCTTTTTAATAATGTAAAAAAATAATAATAATAATAATCAAAGCTGTTATAATAATATTTTACTATAACGATATGATTTTTTACAAAATTGATTTTTTCTGTTATATTTTACTTTGTTATAACAATATTTTACTATAGCGATATGATTTTCTACTAAATTGATTTTCTCTCTCTTATATTTTACTGTTCTATAGCACCATTCTATCTATCTATCTATCATTCTAATTATCTAACTTTGTTATAGTTATACACTTTTTTGTAAAATTAGCCTCCGTGTAACATTTATACTTAAATATTTTGTTATGATATTTTATAAAATGAATATTAAAGTATTTATGACAATCATCATAATGTCATACACATAATAAATTTCAAATATAAATATCTAAAATGAAAAAAAATTATATTGAAACAATGTTCATTAATTATAATCATAATTTCACAAAAAAATTATTAATATTTATCATTTTAACTTTTTCCATTTAATTTGTTAATAAATACCATCTTTTTGGTACACAAAATTATTATACTAATTTTTTGAATACTTTTATTTCAACACTGTTTTGACAATATAACTGAGAACTTACATCTTATTTAGCTTAAAAATAAAACTTCCATTTTAAGTTTATTAAAGTAAAAAAAATTATATTGAAACAATGTTCATTAATTATGATCATAATTTCACAAAAAAATTATTAATATTTATCATTTTAACCTTTTCCATTTAATTTGTTAGTAAATACAATATTTTTGGTACACAAAATTATTATACTAATTTTTTGAATACTTTTATTTGACGATATAACTGAGAACTTTTGTTTTATTGTTACCCACAGGTAAATGAGGAAAACAGTGGGGGCAAAATTTTGTTGAAAGACAATTGTGACTTGTGAGTCCAACTGGTTTAGAGTGACCCACCATTTGGCCTCTCTTCTCATATAAGTTTGCTCTTCGCTTTCACTTCTGTGGAGGAAACAAATTCTGCAAAATCACTACAGAAAAAAAGAAAGAAAAAGGATTGAGAAGTGAGAAAAAATGGCTTTGAAGTTGAATGCCTTTAACTTTCAATCTCACAAGTATTCTTCTTTTGCTCTTCCACCTATGGTCAGTCTTAGATCTCCCAAGTTCTTCATGGCTGCAAGCCTTAGTTCTGGTACAAAGTGGGTATCTTTTTTCCTTTTCTTTTGTGCTTTTTTCAATTCTTGTTATGTTAAAGAAAGATTTTTTGGGTGAGTTTGAGTTTATTGTAAGTTGTCTTTTTGTTTATTCTTGAAAACCCATTAGCCCCTTTTGATTTCTTATATCAAAGGTTGGATCTTTGTTAAAAAAGATTGTTTTTTTATTGGGTTTTTGTTTAATTTGGTTCTGTTTTTGTCTTGTAAAGTGATTTATCTGAAAGTGGGGTTCCTTTTTATGTAAATCTCTGTCCATATAAGGAGATTTGATTAGTTTTATTTTGGGTATGAGGAGTTTTACTGTTCTTTCTTCAAGTTTTTAGTTTGGAATTTCTCGTATGAATTGATAATTGGGTGCTGGTTGTGAAGGTTTATACTAATGACATTGTCAATTTTACTGAATGCCTTTTAGCATGCCTGTTTGCTAGAGAATTTTCTCTGTTGTACTTATACTATATACTACCTTTATATGTTGAGTATTCAGGTTTTATTGCTAGTTTTGTTCTCTGACATAGAGAAGAGATGGACAACACAGAGAGAGAATTGGGGTGGGCGGGCATGGGGGGTGGGGTACTGTTTTATTCAATGATGGTTCAATTACTCTTTAAGAGAATTTAATGGTAGGAATACAAAGTCTGATCTTTTCTTGTCTATTATTTTAATGTAGGAGGAAATTCAGATTTCTAAAATTGTGTTTCCATTGTCCAATTTAATTAGTTGGGAATTAGGTTTCAATGGCTAGATATGTTGGTTAGACTTATTTTATGACTAGTTGACCCCCAACTGGTTACTTTCTTGATCTTTTGATTCAATAATGAGGTTCTTTAAGTTCCTCTAAATGATTTTATAAAAGATCTCTCTCTCTCCTATTGGTATATGATAGTTCAGTAATATTTGTATTTTCTTTGAGTCATGTCCTTTATTTTACATTAAAATTTATGTTTTTAGCTATCCATGTTTGTTTCCTTAAGATTAAAAAATTGTGGGGTCATGGGGGAAGGGGGTCTCATGATCCTTGTGAATTTTCCAGTGAGCTGGCCAGGTCTGTTGCAAAGCTTGAAATTTCAGGATTTCTGTCCAGTGATCCATTTACATAGTTGTTCTAGGAATTTTCAGGGTGTCGGGCTACTAGGAAGTGTTCGTTTGTCTTTTTCCTTTTTTTGTTGGAAGAAATCACCAACCGTTTGTTGTCTTTGCCATGATTTGACCCATGGTTTTCACCCACATTATTATTGACCGCTAGGCCACAGCCTTGATTGCAAGTGCTTGTTTGCTTAGACCTTTATTTTTAAATCTCACTTCATCCATAGATTTGGTTGAGCATGATGCAGGTATCAAGACATTTATGTCTTTTTTATATGCAGACATTTGCCTCAATTGGTGTAGTCATTAGTTATCAATCAGCAACAAAGTTGTCAATTTGGCTAGGCTTATGCATGTTTTTCCAACTTACTTACATATTCTATTGTAACAAAGCATAAGTTTTCTTGATTTTCCCTTGGCTTTACTTTTGTTTGGAGTCTCAAAGTACTTCCCTTTAGCATCCTGATTGTGTGGATTTTGGTTTTCTTAATAGTTTCATCCATCCGTCCATGGAAGTTAGCCTAACATGCTTCTGTAAGAAGTACAGCTTAGTTTTAGTTTATGCATGGAGATTAACCAAGTGCTGCAATATGTTGTTTAGTTTGTAATCTATTTCACTGCAATTGCTTTTAACATGCATTTGGATAAGTCTTAACTGGACTGCAATGTAATACAAAAAAGTTCCCCGTAGAACGCGAGCGTTGAGGCTTTCATCAAAAGAAAGAGAGAGGAGCGGAAAGCCACTTGACTGTAAGGAAAGGGGCATGTATCCTTTTTTTCAAGAGAAAGAGGGCTACTTCATGAGCCACTACTAATAATCGAAAAGTTCTTTATCACCTAGAAGATATCTACAGATGCTAGCCTGTGGCTTCATCAGCTACAGCCTATGAGGGCTAATTTGTCGATAGGTCGAATGAGTAAATGGACAGCCTGTGGCTTCATCAGCTACTTTGCCAAGTGCTCGACCAATTGATATGTGGAAAGCCTGGAGATACATCTTCTGTACCTTAGATGATGATAGTTGGCAAAAAAACCTGTTAGAAGCATATTAGTGGCGTTGCTCAATCATATCCAATTGTTAAGCCTTGTCTCCACTGATTAGGCAAATAAGATCATTAGGAAATCTTTTGAACAAAATGTCGGAACCTTTCCGAATCTTGCCAGCCTTTGTTCAGAACATAAATTAATTAGCATGCTGAAACCATATGTTGCCATGCTAATGCCTCTTGTCCTGGAGGGCATGGTACCAACCTAAAGACAATTTTGCATATATAGGGTGGTACTTGGTTCCCATTTACAATTTCGAGATATGATTTGTTGATTGAGTTTCTTGCTTCATCCTCTCTTACAATTTGGGTTTATTTTCATTGTGTCTAGGGAGGTTGAGAACCTGAAGAAACCCTTTTCTCCTCCTCGTGAGGTTCATGTTCAAGTAACACACTCTATGCCGCCTCAAAAGATTGAGATTTTTAAATCACTGGAGGGATGGGCAGAGCAAAATTTATTGACTCTCCTGAAACCAGTGGAAAAAAGCTGGCAACCACAGGATTTCCTGCCCGATCCTGCGTCTGATGGATTTCATGACCAAGTCAAGGAATTGAGGGAGAGGGCTAAGGAGCTTCCAGATGATTATCTTGTTGTTCTTGTTGGGGATATGATCACTGAAGAAGCCCTTCCGACATATCAGACTATGATTAATACCTTGGATGGTGTTCGTGATGAAACCGGTGCAAGCCCTACCCCTTGGGCCATTTGGACAAGAGCTTGGACTGCTGAAGAGAACAGGCATGGAGACCTCCTCAACAAGTATCTTTACCTTTCAGGAAGAGTTGACATGAGAGCAATTGAGAAAACAATTCAATACTTGATTGGATCTGGAATGGTGAGTTCTTTCATATTTACACATGTAGTTAGAATTTCCCTTTACAATTATCTTATACATGCTGAGACTATCAAATAAATAGAGTCAGTTGGTTGTTTATAACTTAGTGAAGACGTGCAACTTCACTATATAACCAGTGGCTATGTAGTCCCCTTAACCTTATGGACTTGAATTTTCTCACCTCTAAGCATCTTCAAAATTTGTATGTTCCATCTTTTGGTTTACGATCCCCCGTTTCCCTCCCCCTCCCCATGAAACAAAGAAAATAACTCATCTCTCAAGAGAATCCAAACAGGCTATATTTTCTTTGTTTATTGAACATACTACTTCAAAATAAATATTTGAAGTGATTTCTTACTGGTTAATGCCATACAATTTGATGTGTCAATCTACTGTTTCGGATATTTCAATTTCATCCAAAATGTTTCAGGATCCTAGGACAGAAAACAGTCCATACCTGGGATTTATTTACACATCATTCCAAGAAAGAGCAACTTTTGTCTCCCATGGGAACACAGCTAGACTTTCTAAGGAGCATGGAGACATCAAGCTAGCGCAAATCTGTGGCTCTATTGCCGCAGACGAAAAGCGCCACGAGACAGCCTATACCAAGATTGTTGAAAAGCTTTTCGAGATTGACCCTGATGGCACTGTGCTAGCATTTGCTGATATGATGAGGAAAAAGGTAGCAATGCCAGCACATTTGATGTACGATGGTCGTGACGATAACCTCTTTGATCACTTCTCAGCAGTTGCTCAACGTCTCGGCGTCTACACTGCTAGTGACTATGCAGATATACTGGAGTTCTTTGTTGGTCGATGGAAAGTGTCTGATCTTACTGGATTATCAGGAGAAGGAAGAAAAGCTCAGGAATACGTATGCGGGTTGACAGCAAGAATCAGAAGACTGGAAGAGAGAGCTCAGGCAAGAGCAAAACAAGGACCAATCATGCCATTTAGCTGGATATATGACAGAGAGGTGAAGCTCTAAGTTGCAGAAACAAGGTTGTTTGCTTGCTCTCTCCAGCAAACAGGAGGGGTTAGATAGTGAGATGCAATTCATTGTTATGCATCAAGATGAAATACTGCATAAGAAGTTTCTTTGTTTTTTCTCTTGAAATGTTCTGAACTGCATAAGAATGTTTTTCCTTGCCTAGTATGTTGTGACTAAACATAACATCAATCTTAAAGAAATTTTGACAATTATGGTCTTTTCTTCTGTGAGGGTTCTTTGCATTTTGCACCCTTTAGTGCCTTACATATATCAGCAAGAAGTGAGCTTAACAGGCAAAATCAATATTTGAATTCCTCTTTGCTAGCAAGGGCCAAGCCAAGTCGGAGCAATGGGGTTCATTTGAACTTCTTTGGTGAAAAATCACATTCTATATTCAAGGTAAACATATCTTGAACATATGATAGACGTTGAATCTCCTTGGCTTCATTGTGTGATTTTTTACATAATCAAAAAATTATATTAAATAGGCACCTCTTTTTACAAGAGGGAGTAAAGTAATACATCCTTCTTCTACTCCCTATGAGTAATAGATTCTGTTGGCATTTTGTTAAAAAAGTGGTAGAATTTTGTCCAAAGTACAAAAAGAGAGCTCAAGCCTAAAATTCATGCTAAGGACTAGTTTTTTTAAAAAAAAAGAAAAATAACAAAGATAGATATAAAATTTAAATCTCTAACCGCATTTTAGAGAGAGATAGGACACTCAATCATCAGGTACTTCGAACGTGAGTTTTCATATCTATATTAAATATTTTTAAAAAAAATATAATACTACTAGATATGATCTCAAGAGAAGAACATGAATTCACGTTAAACTCGGAGAACGATGCCCCTGCTTTTCTAGTAACTATTTTGACTAAACTGTATCTAAAGGTAGGCAAGTTTTCACCCGTTTTAGTGGTTATGAAGCATAGTGGTCAATTTATGAAGCATGGAAGTAGATAATTAAATAGCTACATGTTTAGGTAGCTTTGTGACTTTGTCACTAAACGAACTCACATCAATGTGAAGTAATAATATTGTCCTCCATCTTAAATTATTTATTATTTTAAAATTTTAAGATAAAATTAATTATACGGATCTCATTTTAAAATTTTAAGATAAAATTAATTATACGGATCTCATTTTATCCTTAATACTACTCCCTCGGTTTCATTCTACTTACCCTTGAACTAAATAAAATTTTCTTTTTTACTAGTCTATTTTAAAAAATTCAAAAGTTATTTTTTCATACTATCCTTAATATTAAATAACTATATGGAGAAAATAGCCAAATGACCCCCTAACCTATTAGCGGATTCTCAACTACACACTTATACTACACGGAGGTTCTATTACACCCCTGAACTACTTTAAAGTAGAATAAATAACACCCTAAGTGCTGAGTTGGCATAGAGAGTGCATTTCACTCTCTTTGAGAGAGTGAGAAGGAATGAACATGTAAAAACTTTATTATATTTACGTTATAATTAAATAATTTATATATTTTTTATTTTTTCTATTTATTTATTTCTTAAAAATAAAATGGCCTCCCCTTTAATAGAGGTAATTACTTTTTCTCGTCCACTTTCATGGTGAAGAAGGAACAACAATCATAACACTTTCATCTCCGATGGACTGATGGTGCTGACGACGGCGACGAAATAATCGACAGAGAAGAGGAGCCAAAGAACTAAGAAAGATGAATTTTCTGGCAACTTTTTCCAGCAACTTTTTAATCTCCTTTTTCTTGCAATTTTCTTCATAGTTTACCTTACTTTTCATCCTTTTCATATATACAAATCAATCTTTCGAGTTGCCCAAAAACAAAAATTAGATATGTAATTTTATTTACACACAATTTATATTCAGAGAAAGAAATAAAACAAATTCAATTCTTTGTTGTTCATCTTCGGTAGAAATGTTGATTTTTTTTCTTCAACCTGTTTAATCAATTTGTATTTTCAATAATATCCATTAATGATTTTTGTTCAGATTTATCATTAGAAAAAGATTCTTGATAATATTTTTCAAAAATCTAACCTTTTTGCATTTTTAGCTATCACTAGAAGAAGCTTTAATATTGTTTTAATGGTGAAAAAACAATGGAAAGTAATAATAAGAAGAAGATTGAGAAAGAATGAGAAAGAAAGTAAATAAAAAATAAATTTAAATAGAAAATACACCTGTTAAATATCGGTTGGTGTGTGTGTTTCACTTCACACAATGAATCTGGGTATAACATTTTAGGGTGAAATTAATTCCATTTTGAAATAGTCCAAGGGGGTAATAGGACCCCCGTGAAGTATAGGTGTGTAGTTGGAAATCCGATAATAGATTAAGGGGGCATTTGACTATTTTCTCTAACTATATGTGATAGTAGTAGTTAAATTTAGAGTTTTAAAACATCATTATAAAGTTAGTTTAATAAAATATGTACACTTCTAATAAAATTTTTCTTAAGAGTTATGTCATATCAACATGCGCCGAGTAATACTCCATGAAACAAAGAAAATAGTTATTCTTGAAGACCACAAATTAATACCTCAATATACATAAGGTAAATATTAAATGAAGAGATAATATAATAAGACACAAATAAAAATATGATAGTTAAAATTCCTTTTAATATAGCATGAAGACCAATTTGTCATGATTTCATCTCACAATTCTAAAATGTACTCTCTTTTTTCTTTCTTTTTTTTTGCCTTTGTAGCTTATCATAAAAGAAGTGTATCATTGGCAAAGTGAAATAAAAAAGAGAAAGATATCATAAGTGAAACCAAAAAAATTTTTTGCGATAAGTATTCAATTTTACTGCTACACTAATTATAATTGTTGTAATTATTTATCAAAATTATTAGATTTTCTGTAGAAGACGATAAGTGAAAAATAAGACGAAGAAGGTGGTGGTAGCGGAAAATTAGTATCATCCAATAAAAGACTCAAAGGTGATGCTTAACTAAAAGATCGGGTAGAGATGACTTAACTAACCCAGAGGAACAAGTGCAAGAAAATTCTTGATTGAAAGCCTATATCTTTTTATTTTTCTCTATCTTTAACTTTAAAAAAATGCATGCATCAAACTTTAATGTCACTAATTTAGATACAATGAGATAATCAATAAAGCTCTGTTAGAATAGTAATAGGTATATAAAATCATACTTAAAATAGGAACATGAATAGTAATAGTAATAGGAATAGTATACAGTGTTCTACTTAGAAAAGGATTGTATTGTAGTGTCCAAGTTGAAAAAAATATCTATTGTAGTGTCTAAAAATAGAGTCTCTGTAATAATGTAGAGACAACAATTCAATAATATTCTTTTTCAATATTTCTCACATGGTATCAGAGCCTGTACGATCTTGGTAGAAAATCAAAGAGCTTCCGCTACTGGTGGGTGGCTATTACCTATATATGCCGCCCGTCTGGCCAATGATTATGTTAACAAAAGTAGGACCAATGATACATGCATAAACTCCATATTCAAGGGAAGAAACTCAGTCAGGTCACCGTGCGTCAATTTCTGGTGACTTTCTAGGGCTATTTTGTGTCAACTCCATATCCGTCGGTATTTGTGTAGCACTGTGCCATCTTTCCGGTGACTACTTTTTTTCATATTTAATTTGTGTAGCTCCGTGTCGCCTTTCGGTGACTACCTTTTTCTTGCATATCTGATTTGTGTAGCACCGTGCATCTCTCCGGACTACTTGTCATATTTAATTTGCGTAGTATCGTAGATTTTTCCAAACTACTTTCTCGTATTTGAGTTGCATATCACCGTGTGTCTTTTCGATATGACTCCTCAGATTTGATTTGCGTAGTTTCATTCGTCTTTTCGGTGACTCCTCAAATTTGATTTGCGTAGGGTTGTGCCATCATTCCAACACTACCCATATAATTTCTCTTTTTCATTTGGGTCGTGCCATCATTCCGACCCTACCCATATTATTTCTTTTTTTCAATAGGGTCGTGCCGTCAATCCAACCTTTCCTATATAATTTCTATTTTTCAGTTGGGTCGTTCTATCATTTCGACTCTAGCCATATAATTTTATTTCTTAGATTATGACCACTTTCAGCCATCAAATCTAATACTCTGGCGTATGAGCATGTTTTGGCTAGTTTTTCGGTGACTTTCTTGCTTAATATCAACTCGTCTATTGATTCCAACATGATCTATATACTTTATACTAGATTTTGAGCATTTTTTGGCGCCCGCTGCATTGTGAAGAAGTCAATATGGAGTAACCACCTAATTTTGTTGCTCAGGGGGAGTTTAGTAGCTTTGTATGTCGATTACATAAGTCAATCTATGGTCTGAAATAGTCTTTGCACACTTGGTTTGGGAAGTTCAACACTTTAATTTTATCACTTTGTGTTTTATTGGCATTATGTATCAAATTCAGTATTTCATGAGAAGACCAAGCACATTGAGATTGATTGACATTATGTATCAAATCCAGTATTTCATGAGAAGACTAAGCACATTGAGATTGACTGTCAATTTTATGAAGTCGAGTGATCAACTTGCAGATATCTCACCAATCTCCTCATCTGTCTTCGTATTAATTACATTTATAACAAGCTAGGTATATATGATTTGTATGCACTAGCTTGAGGGGGAGTGTTAGAATAGTAACAGATATATATAATCCTACTTAGAATAGGAATAAGAATAGTAATAGTAATAGGAATAATATATAATGTTCTACTTAGAAAATGATTGTATTGTAGTGTTCTAGTTGGAAAAAGTGTCTTGTTGTGTCTATAAATAGGGTCTATGTATTAATGTAGTGACAATAATTCAATAATATTCTTTTTCAATATTTCTCACAAGCTCAAAAATCTCAACTGAACCTCACTACACTGATATCGACTATGAGTCATATTCAACAAAGAGTTTCTGATCTTCGTCCCTCTTATACATTATAAATTGAAAAGAAAAAAAAGTAAAAAAAGTGAAATTCTATAGACTTAGCTAAGATGATTTCAGAAATTAAAAATTTATTTATTTTTATTTGGCAAAAACTCAATTCAAGCTATACATTGCTAGAAAAAAGTTATTTATTCTCATTTTAGTTGTTGAAACCCTTTGAGCATCTACCAATAAATGGAGAGTTCGAATCACGCAGAAATACAGCCGGAACACTCTTGATTGGGGGTGGGGTGAAAAAAAGAAAAAACTAACCGAGAGGGCTTAGTTGGAAATCCTTAAACCCTTTTAAAGCCCTAATAAATCTTGATTTTCAAACTTGTACCAAAAGGCAACAATTTGCCTTAAATCTTGATTTTCAAACTTGTTCAAAAAGCAACAAATTGTGGTTTCAACAAATTGGAAGAAAATGGACGCAATAGCAGCAGCTGAAGAGAGGATAGTTTCAGAAAGATTAAGGCAAAAACTCAACGAAGTTAACGTAGCTGCCCAAACCCAATTCGCCGTCATTCAAGACCACGTTGCTTTCACTCTTCAGGTTCTGCAGTTTCTTCTATATATATTTACCCCCACAGTGATATATAATCGCCTGCCGTTATTTGTATGTTTAATTTGTTTTTTTTTTTTGAATGGGAATGTGCAGCAAGCTTATTACAGATGTGCTTACGAATGCTTTGATAGGAGAAGAAATCAAGAGGAGATTGGTCGATGTGTGGAGCATTGCAGTGTTCCTGTGCAAAACGCTCAGAATCTTTTCCAGAATGAAATGGCCAAGTTTCAGGTAAAGTTCATGTCTTTTTATCCCTAATTTTATATTTTCTTGCTGTATGAATTTGAGGTCATATCTAAAACAATGAAAATGTGCTACTTGTTACTCGACTCAGTCCCAATTTTATGTGATACGATTTGACTTGATACAAAGTTTAAGAAAGAAATGGAGTCCTTTGAAATGTGCGGTCTAAAACATTCGTGACTGTAAATCATTTTATTAAGGGTGAAATACTACATTATTCTTGGGCTCTCGTAGGTCGTACTTGTTTTCCATTATTAAATACCAAGATAGGTGAAGGGGCATATAATTATGTTGTAGTGATTGGTGCAAGATTCTTCTTCTTACTCTAATGTTGTCTGTGATAGGTATAGAGGAAAATGTATTCGGTAGAAACGTTTTACCTTATTGGAATCATTTTATAGTTTTCGGTTTGGTACACATGATGTTAAGGATAGGCTGTTAGAATAGTATTTTGCTGATATTGTTTAGTATTGAAGATTGAAAGTCTTTACATGTTAGTTTAAGCTTGAGAAGAAAAACGGCTTCCACTAATAAGTGAAGAAACTTATTTCTCCTTCTTGGTAGAATATATTGTCTTTATAAAGTATTTTTCAGTAACAAACACAAAAAAATGATTTCATCATGGAATATATTTTCCTAGTAAATGTTTTCCATCATATTAAATTCAAGATATAATTGCCTATTTAGAGAAGATAGATTTATTTTATGTGCATTGGTGTCTAGCCATTTTTTTTGGTTTAGAGATGAAATTCTTCAAGTTAGTTGTGACCACATTATGGTGTTTCTAGATGTTGGTTTAAGTGATAGTTATCATTAAAGTTCAAGGTGAACGTCATGCCGGGGATGCAAATTTTCAAGGAAAAAATCTGAAAAGTTGGTTAATGAGGGGGAAAATAATCGGTTGGCACTCCATTCTCAAAGCTTGACACCAGGTCTATGATTTTGCTTTCTTTAATATTTGGAACGACTTATTAGGTTGTCATTGCCAATGTTAATAAATGGCAAAGTGACGAAGCGATGCGAAGTGGGGCTATTGCATCATGGTTTTAGCAATGCAAGAAGAACTTTTGAGAAGATTGGACGAGATGGTGGGAGGTATACCTCTCACTAAGAAGCTATTCATAGGAGGCAATTTCAATGGACACATTAGGTCAACCCCAAGCGGGTATGACGATGTGCATGTAGGTTTTGGGTTTGGGGACAAGATCGAAGGCAGAGCCTCGCTTTTGGATTTCGTGAGAGCTTCTGGGTTGGTGGTCACTTTTGAGTTTCCCGAAGGAGGAGCACTTGGTAACCTTCTACAGCACGGTGGCTAAGACTCAGATATATATTTGGCTCCTTTGGAAGGATAATAAAGGTTTTTGTAAAGACCATAAGATTTTCTCGAGTGAGAATCTCACAACCAACATAAGCTCTTGGTGATGGATTTAGAGATCAAGAAGAAGAGGAAAAAGAGGGTTGTTGATGACCGACTAAGGATCAAATGGGGTTGCTTGTCTATAGCCAGTGCCCAAGAAATGTGGAAGAAGTTGATGGTGATGGGGGCCTAGGGAGTGGTGGGGATGTGGACAGCATGTGGGATAGGACTACTTGTTGCATTAGGGATGTGGCTAGAGAGGTGCTAGGGGTCTCTCAGGTAGATTCTATGCGCATAATGGGGACTGGTGGTGGGATGGAGAAATCCAAGGGAAGGTGGGGGCAAAGAAGGTGGCGTATGTCAAGTTGGTGGAAAGTAAGGATGAGAAGGAAAAATAGATGAATAGGAAAATGTATAAGATGGCGAAGAAGGAGACAAAGCTAGTGGTTACAGCGGTAAAAATGACAGCTTTTTAACGTCTATATGTAGAAGGGAAGAAAGCTCAATGGAATTGGAAGTAATGAAATGAATGGATAGAAGGTCGTGAGAGACAAATGAGGAATAACCTAGTGATAAAGTTCCTGCACCTCCAACTTTAAAATTGGGGATTCAAGTCACCATAGGCGTAAAATGGGAAGGGTAATCATCAGGCTCCTGGGTAGGGGTGAAGTTCACCATATAGAAAAAGGGAGATGGATGGCCACGACGATAGAATCTTGCCTCAAAGCTTACATATATTTTTGGTCTTATAGGATAGATTGATTTTCCGTTCTTTTCTTCCCGTTTTAATTTTAAGTGGATTTTCTTTTCATTCGAAAGTGTGCTTGAGCTTATATAAAGCATTGAAGTTGGTTTTCATGGTCCTTTTGAGGACTGAGTTTATAAAATAGTGCTTAGATTCATCTTAGGTTCTGCCCCTACGACATGTTGTAATGTTCCTACTTATAAAAGAAAAAGGAAACAAAAGATGAAAGACAGAGGAAAGAAAGCAGCATAGCTTCTGATTTTTTTTCCTAGGGCAGGAGGTGATGTTGCGTGTGAGGCATGGGAACTTCTCATGGACTTTAGAGTTATGTTAAATGGCTTAAATATGAAACCTTTGTGTCCTTGTGTGAATATAGTTGTTCTTTTCATCAATTACTTAGTGGGTCATTTAAAATTTGTTGATGGATTAGAATTTTGACTTGTGCCTCTTGATTTCTCAATTCCAAAGCACCATTTATCATGTACTCTCCCAATTGTGGAATGTGATGCTCCTCCCTTGGTATATATGTGCATATTTTGGCTATGTAGAAGTAACAACACTACGGGTACAAAGCGATGATCTCATGGATCCATAATAATGTAATCTATGGTATTTACCATTCAGTTATGTTTTCTTCCTGTTTTAAATTTTTATGTGGGAGTGAATGTTATACGAGATTAAATAGTGGTTCTATGGGGCCTAACATGCTCACAAGAAGTGTTGTACATATGTAGATGTTCAGATGAATATCTGGTTATACAAAATTAGAAATAATCATATCTGACATAAACTATTATTAGCCCACATAGATGATGAAATAGGTAGCATGAGGTGGTTTGACTATGTCTCTTATAAAAATCTCGAAATGAACCCGTTGTTAGATGTGCCACCAAGATAAGTTGACTTGAATGGTTTACTTAATGCTCCCCCTAAATGGTAGCATGAGATATCTTGCCCTTAATGGTACAACCTGCCTTTACTTGCCTTTTTTCCCCCTTTGACATCAGCAAAAACGAAAGATAGGCAACAATAGTAGAGAATGGCATAAACAGTAAGCAAAAGTAGATAGTATTAAAAGTAATAGTCCAACGAGCAATAAAGCTCGACAATTCAACAAACATAACAAAAAAACATAGCAAGCATTGTCTTTGACTTAAACACACATCAGTGGCGCAGAAAGTAAGTAAGAGTGTTGCCAAGGCTGCGAATTTGGTAGAGAGAAGTGGTAACAATAGTACTAGCTTGAACTTTGTTTGCTAGTTTGATAGCCTCCTTGATCACTTGATCCAGCTTGAGTCGCAAGCGAGCAACATCAACACTTGTCTCCTTGGTTACCTCCTTTACCTTGTCCATTTGAAAGTGAGTGGCAAGCAGCAGGTCATTGAAAGAATCAAATCTGGCGTCCATATCAGCAACTTTGGCCATAATTTCACTTAGTTGAGTAGATGACACAGTTCAAGCATCCAGCTTAGCATCCATATTAGCGATCTTTGCTAGAGCAACATTCAGTTAAGTAGAGGACATAGGGTCAATAGAAGAGAAGGCCTGGGACTTGGGATACTTAGCCATGAGACCATCAGGCTCATTTTTTAAGATCCATGAGGAGTCAGTACAAGTATAACCCATACTGACAAAGGCACGAGAGTTGTAACTCTGCTTTACATAGAGAGGAGGGAAATCGCCCAAACAAAGATGATTTGCTTCCAGGATGCAAGTGATAAGCATTCCAAACGAGTGACTAGAGGGTTCAGAGATAACTTTTGCCATAGCTGAGATAATGAAAGAGGAGAGATGAAACTTGACATGAGAGACAAGACAATAACTAAGCAGGGTGTCACTCTGAGAGCGTAGAGTGAGAACCAACACGGGGAAGGAGTGTGGTAGAGATAATGTTAGCAATAACACAAGTTTCAAACGGTAGGTCCTTTGGATCCAATTGAGAAGGAAGAGAGATGAAAGTGTCACAACCCAATTTCTCAAGTCATGATGGCGCCTACCAACCCACTAGTAGGCCAGCCAAAACCCTATCCCAGAACTAAACAGTAACGGGACTAAGGGTGGAAACTAATCCATAGGCAAGCGGAAGCATACAATAAGAGCACTCGCGAAAGCTGGAACGGAACCAAAATAATATATACAACACCTCCTAAAACTTGGAAGTCACAAGTACAGAAATACTAAAAAGAGTACAAGTCTCGAAAGTAGACCACTGGAACAACTGTCTCGAAAACAAAAGACAAGCTAAAACATATAAACAAAAGGAGACTGGTAATCCCAAAACGCCAAGTGCTCCCCCTCGTCTCCTGAACAGACCGTTGCAGGCTCGATATCAACGCTGATAGTTGGTGCTCGGACCTGCATCACGAAAATAGATGCAGAGTGTAGCATGAGTACCAAAACAACAGGTACCAAGTAGGCATCATAGGCCGACTGAGCAAGAAGGGTAAAAACAAGCGGACAAGATAGAATCAGCACAAACAGAGGTCAACAAAACAGGAAACGGAAAATCTGAAAGGAAGCACAAAGAAATAACTAAAATAAACCCAGCTGAGCCCCCCACAAGACCCGCTGGGTACACTCGTGCGCAAGTTTAAATAAAACCTGAACGGACCCCCATAAGCCCGACAGGTACACGGAAGAGCTATTCTACAAAAACGAAGGAATAACCAACTCAAGAACAACACCAGGGCCCCGCCCAATCATTACCATCAGAGCCCCGCTCAGCCATAAATATCAGAGCCCAGCTTAGTCATCAGTCACGAGCTGGAAATGCCGGACTCTAACCGGGCAACCTCAGTCTCGGACTGGCACAAACAGCCCACACTCGACATTCTAACGCTGGAAATACTGGTTTCACCAGATACGTCAGTCGCATAGCTGGGACTAGTAGCCTATGCTCCACAGACTCGGACTGGAAATAACGGGCTGCAATCGTGTAACGTCAGCTGTGGACTGGAGCGGGTAGCCTACCCCCGTCAGCCTAGCACTGGAGATCCCGAGTGATAACCGAGTAACGTCAGTCGCGTACTGGAGCCAGTCGTAACGAACTGGATAAGCCATAAAAATAATACACTAAGAGACAAAATCACGGGCCGCCGCCCCCACATATATACCAACCGAAGGCTCCCAGCCTAACACAATCCAGCCGACAATCGGCTCAACCATGGTATCTTCCGGCAGCATCCCTAAAATCCCAGCGATAAGGGGCAAAGAATCGGAAGGTCTGAAAGCCACGAAAACGCCTATACTAAGGCTCATAATCTGACCCAAGTCTGCTATATCAGTCTACAAGGATCTAGTCCATCCGAAACGACGTCGGATACATACTCAAGTCAACGAGGTACATGAGACTATGTCAATAAATCACAACCTATTCTAAGGCAGAACCACAGTAATCAGTCAATCATCAACCAGATTCACCCGGACCCACTCATGCAACATCAGATAGCCACCAACAGATACCCCACAGCATGCATATCAGCAAATCAAATCAACAGCCCAACCTATAGCATGATACTAGCTCATAACAACCCAACAATCAACTCTAAACTGAGGAAGTCGGGGAACAAGGGAAACAATACTAACTAACCATCCCAGATTCACAAATATCAACCAGCATTTACACAATCAGGCTCAGTCTAGAAAGAAGGGAAGCCGTAACCTACCAAAAAGTCGATCACGCGCGCTCCAAGTCACTCAATTGGAGATTTCCCCTTCCGAACGGCCTCAGACTACTGCCACGCTACCAAAAATAGAATCACAGCGTCAATACGGTCGTTTAGACATCAAAATTAACAAATTCGGAGACAGATCAATTTTTGGGTCAAAATCGGGCAAAGTGGGACCAGCTCCGGATTTCCCGGAATTGACTCCGTCAAAAGGTCCCAAATCCTTCTCCCAACACTAATCCTAAACTAGTTTATCAAATAGGGGTCGGATCCGCTCCTAATCAACAAAACAATAACAAATCTAAAACTAACAAAAATAGGCCAAATAAGGGGTTTACCTCCGATTTCACGCAGAGCGAGGTGCACCCATCGAACCCCAACCTCAAATATACGAAGCCAAAGAAAACCCGAACACTAGAGACTTTGAATCACCAAAAAAGGAGCTCTAGAACTCGAGATATCAAAATTTAAAATGAAGAAGAAATCATAAGTTGATGGCAGCAGCTTCGAGCTGAATTTCACCACAAACGAGGGTTCATCAATACATTCCGATCACTCCACTGCCTAGCCACAATCTCCACGATCATACAGGACTTCGAATCACTCAAATCGGAGCTCGGATGAGGGAGAAATCGGCATTTGAAAATGAGGGTGAGAACTGAAATTTCTGGGTTATAAAACCCAAACCTCGCCGCTAAAGATCATTTCTTGTCACTAAAAGTCCAATTTCTGATCGCTAAAGGTCTGCACCAGCAACCAGATTTTAGCTATTTTGTTAAAGTCTCTGAACGGACCCTTGGAATTCGTTCGGGACCCGATAAAAATAAACCAGATATGCTACCCCACTAAATTCGACATTCCGGACTCAATGGCGTAGTCAAAATTTCCATAAGAGGTCGTTTCGACAAAAAGTGGGTCCCACACCCATTATGCCATTTTAGCCAAATTCTACCAAGGACCTCGGATTTTGATCGGAAGCTCCCGGTAATTCTCGAAAGGTCGTTCTAGACCAAACTCGGCATTTTGGAACTAACCGTGCTGTCGGAATTTTCATCCGAGTGCGTTTTCCAAGAAAGTTGGCCAAAGTCAACCTTAGGCCAATTTCCAAAGGTTAAAGAGCTAATCGGCCCCAAATTTACACCGGAAACCTCGGGACTCATGCGAACCATGCTTCTAGCCTAATTTGGCCTTTCCGGAGCTGATGGAACCGTCAGAATTCTCATCTGAGGTCGTTTACCTGAAGTTATGACCGAAGTCAACTTTTCAAGGTTCAAAAGCTCCAAAATAGAAAAATGGGCATAAAACCCAAACGAACGACCAGGCGACCGAATCGTCAGTGCCAGCAGGTCATAAATGACTCGGGGTCGCTACAGGAATGCTTTAAACGACAGAAAGAAGGCATTAACACAGAAATGACCTGGAGGGTCATTACAGAAAGAGTCCAGAGCAAAAATATTCTTGGCTTAGGATATTAGCACAGTCAAGAAAAATACGCTTACCAAGCACTAGAGATTCCACTTCACCGGGTTTAGATGACCTCAAATTTGCATTAAAAAGACGAATAAGAGGTTCATAGACTACTCTAGGAGTTGAAATGATATTAGCCCAACCTTGGAATTCAAAAAGGTCTTTGAGAGGGCAGTTAAGAGAGGAAAAAAGATCAAGACAGACAACCTTGCTATGCACAAGGGTTTATTCTTTGAAAGAGTGAAAGAGGGCTTCATTAGTGAAAAAAGGTCATTAGAAGGTGGATTTTTGGGGTTCTTCTAATGAAGCCCTCTTTCACTCTTTCAAAGAAAAAACCCTTGTGCATGGTAGGATTCGATCTTGATCTTCTTTCCTCTCTTAACTGCCCTCTCAAAGACCTTTTTGAATTCCAAGGTTGGGCTAATATCTTTTCAACTCCTAGAGTAGTCTATGAGCCTTTTATTTGTCTCTTCTATGCAAATTTGAGGTCATCTAAACTTGGTGAAGTGGAATCTCTAGTGCTTGGTAAACGTATTTTTCTTGACTGTGCTATGTTTGATTCAATCTTCAAAATATCCTATTCTGCGCTCATGTCTCCCTCTATAAATTGTTGGCCACCTGTGTTCGAAGTTTCTTTTTAACAAGCAAAACGTATTTTGACTCTTTCTTCTCAATTGAGTCCAAAGGACCTATCATTTGAAACCCGTGTTATTGCTCACATTATCTCTACCACCGTCTTTCCCACTGCTGGTTCTCACTCAGCGTGACACCTTGCTTACTTATTGTCTTGTCTCTCGTGTCAAGGTTCATCTCTCCTTTTTCATTATCTCGGCTACGACAGAAGTTATCTCTAAACCCTCTTGTCTCTTTTTTGGAATGCTTATCACTCGCATCCTGGAAGCAAATCATCTATGTTTGGGCGATTTCCCTCTTCTCTATGTAAAGCAGAGTTACAACTCTAGTGCCTTTGCCAGTATGAGTTATACTCGCACTGACTCTTCATGGGTCCTAAAATATGAGTTCGATGGTCTCATGGTTGAGTATCCCAAGTCCAAGGCCACCTCTTCTATTGACCCTGTGTCCTCTACTCAACTGAGATCTTTACTCCTTATTTAGCTCCCTTGATTTTGTCTTGATTGAATATGTTTCCTTACACTTGGTGTTTTGGTACTCCATCAGATTTTTCCTTTTTTGATGATTTGATTTCCTGCAATTTAAATATTTAATCATCATTAGAATCTTACACTGACAAGTTGTTTTGATTTCTTTTTGAGTTGTTTGATATGTTTGACTTTCTTTTCCAATTAATATAAATCACAGTTTTGCTAATTGCATTTGGATGGTCTGGAAATGAGACAGTAGCGGTTTGGAATGTTAACCTTGCTATCAAAATGCTTATCCTTTTCAGCTACACTTTAGTAGCAATTTTGCTTGAGAAAAATATCATTCAAACAGCTTTCCAATAAAAAATGATTCCAACAATTTTCATTAGTAATTTTACTGTTTAAACCTTTCAATTTCTGTAGTGCCTTAGGAAATACTAGTTGCTGTTTCCCGTCTTCTTGTTTGATTAGTTCTTCTGATGAAGGTTTCATTAAGTATATTGAGTATATTGGTATATGATTTGAAGAAGTTTATTATCAGGGAACTGAATTTTGGGTTAGTACTTAGTAGTGACTCAGGGACACATTCTGGTTCAAAAAGGAAACGATCATTAGATATTTACAGATCAGATAAAGCCCTTACATGTCTTTACTTTGTAAGTGTGAAATGGCATCTTATCGAGTGAAAAAAACTCAAGAAACTTCCATGTCATCTGCCCCTATCAAAGAGAGAGAGAGAGATTAGTTGAAGGGCAAGGGTATTAGACAAGATTGATTAGGTAGAAGTGCGATCACTCTCCCCAACCCAAACAAACCAAACACATACATACTTAGCCCAACAACACTTCTTGAAGTGTGTACATATTTTTTGATAAGATAAAAGTTTTATTAATAAACACTACCAATATGCTACTGCAGCAAAATTACAAAAGTAGGACTTGTTTTACAATGACATATCCCAAGATTCTAACAACTCCAGCATATCATTCATATTCAAAACTAAATTCCCATCCAGTAGTACAAATTCTGCATACATCTATACTTAACAAAATAACAGAGGGCATCTCCTTTTTATCTTCAAAGCACTCCCTGTTTCTTTTGATCCGTATGGTCAAAGCAATGCATAGGGGAATTGACATGCAAATCTTTCTCTGAACTCTGCCAGAATAATACGTCTTCCAGCAGACTAAAGTGTTCTGCACAATATACTCCAAAAACTGTCAAGAACATTGCCTGGATCTGCCAAACTGGTGAAAAGATGCTCAATAAACTAAAAGGGTGTTTGGATTGGCTTAAAAGTTGGTCAAACCTATTTTTAAGTCAGTTTTTGACTTCTGGAAGTGTTTGGCAAACATTAAAAATAACTTAAAATAAGTTAGGAAGTGTTTGACAAGTTCAAAAATGACTTAAAATAAGTCAAAAACCAAAAGTAGGTCTCCCCCTACTTCTTTTTTTTTTTGACTTAAAAGTCATTTAAGTTTGACTTTTTATTATTGACTTAAAAGCTACTTTTTTTAAGCCAATCCAAACGGGCTCTAATTAGATATTTCACATAAGCAACACCTGCTACATAGCATATACTCTTAAGATTGTTGATACTATTTTCTCCCTTCTCCATCTCTTAAGATTAAATTAATCCCATCCTCATCAGCTCAACCAAGCAATCATCATTCCTACATAATGCTTACGACCCAAAAAATTTAGTGAATAGTCAATCGGCATTTCAAAATTACTGGTTGAATAGGTTTGTTGAATCCATTATAACCACAAAATTTTCCTTCGGAGGGGTGGGGGACATGGATCAATTAAAAAGTTCACTGATGGATTGGAAGGTCTATATTCTTCTTCTCCTCTTACAATAACAACTACAACAACAACAACATACCCAGTGATATACACAAAGTGGGTCTGGGGACTTCTTCTCTTCTTACAACCAATTCAAAAGAAATATTCTTCTCCTCCTCTCAGCTATTAAATTGCCAGAAGAGAAAGTTACCACAGAGAAATATTTGAAGATAATGATTCCAGAGTACCAATCAAAAAAAGAAAATGATCCCAGAGTGTATCATCTCTCATCTCTGAGAATTGAGACCCACTGTACAAATGATTCTCACTTGATTATGTTGATGTTCTAGTGAGATTAAGGTGCTGTTGAGGCTTGTGAACTGATACTTGCAACTTGTGTGACTAGTTTGTGTGGAATGGGTAATTTGTCTCTGATTTATTTGTTCTTAATCAGTAAAATAAGTGTATTATCTATGAGTAGGGCTGTTCATGGTTATGGTTAATAAACCAAACTGAACCGCAATCCGAACCAAACCGATTAAAAAAACCGATATTTGGTTTGGTTTGGTTTTAAATTTTGAAAACCGATACTATTTGGTTTGGTTTTGATTTTACCAAAAACAACCGCAAAAATAACCAAACCGAACCGAGGAATTAGATATATAAATTTTATAATTATTTATATAGTATTCATAAATAAAATATAAATATTTTGTTAAATTTTAATTAACTTAAATCCTTAACTTTATCATTTTCTCAAGCCCAACATTTAAATTTTAGCCCAACTATTACAATCCTAAGTCCAAGTCCATCAAAATCCATTACTTTAGTCTTTACCTACCCTACCTCACATACGATAGTCACACTTTCTCTTAATTGAATCACTTCATGCGTGTAATAATAACTCTAGTATTGATTAATTGCTTAATTGAACCCGTAGTAGCTTTCATTGTTCATGTACTAGGTGTCTGTGTCTATCGAAATACGTATGTCCTAAAAAAAATTATTACTTTCAAACCGAAAAAACCAAAAAACTGAACCTAACCGACGGTTATTTTTTTTGTGTGGTTTGGTTTGGTTTTCAAAATTTAAAAACCGACTAGATTGGTTTGGTTTTGGTTTTAACCAATAACCGATCCAAACCGAACCACGAACACCCCTATCTATGAGAGCTAAGCAAAAGCTCGATTATAAATTTACAGAGAATGTAAAGAACAAAGAAAATCTATCATGATTTGGGAGTCCGGAACCTATTTGAGCCATAAAGAGATAAAATTGACCCAAATAACCCCACAATTCTAGAAAGTAACTAAAATAAGTTTAGTGTAAATTTTATTCCGTTTTACCCAAAAATATAAATGGCAGACGTTAGTCTGTTAACTTCTATATTTTAACATAAAACGGAACCTTTTTTTTCCACTTGATAAACTGTAACTTTTTCTTACACTTTATAAAATGTAACTTTTTCTTTCACAAAGTAAAACTTTTTCTTACACTTTATAAAGTTTAAGAAAAAATTATGTTTTACAAAAAGTAATTTTTTTTCCGTTTGACATTGAGTTGTGTCTCTTTATGCAGTGTTTGTCATACAATTATATTGTTTCGACATATCATAAAAACGAAAAAAATTATTACATTATGTATTTTTATTATGTTTAATCTCAAAGCTTCTTCAAGCTCTATTTAAGGATGCTCAAACATAGCACCTTCAATCTTTAATCTTTTATTTTTCTTCATTTCAATTACAAAAAATTTCTTCTGAACCAAAAGTTAGAAGCTTTGAGATTAAACATAATAAAAATACGTTTGAGCATCCTTAAATAGAGCTTGAAGAAGCTTTGAGATTAAACATAATAAAAATACATAATGTAATAATTTTTTCCGTTTTTATGATATGTCAAATCAATATAATTTTATGACAAACACTATAAAAATTGCATAAAGAGACAATTTAATGTTAAACGGAAAAAAAAATTCCTTTTTGTATAACGGAATTTTTTCTTCCACTTTATAAAGTGTAAGAAAAAGTTACACTTTATAAAGTGTAAGAAAAAGTTGCACTTTATAAAGTGAAAGAAAAATTTACACTTGATAAAGTGAAAGAAAAAGTTACACTTTATAAAGTGTAAGAAAAATTTACACTTTATAAAGTGGAAAAAAAAGTTCCGTTTTATGTTAAAATATAGACGTTAACAGACTAATGTCTGCCGTTTATATTTTTGGGTAAAACGGAATAAAAATCTACACTAAGCTTATTTTAGTTACTTTCTACAATTGTGGGTTATTTGGATCAATTTTATCTCTTTATGGCTCAAATAGGTTCTGGACTCATTATTTGGTTCTAAACCAAGCAAAAATACACATTTGTTTTTAAGATTGAAAATGCTGTCTCCTCTGTCTTGAAAGACTTCAGTGTCATGTTCCTCCCAAATAATCCACCACACAACTACATGGATAGTGTTCTAAATCTTAGAGGAGACTATAGACATACTCATCTTTTTCCTATCTTACAGAAAGTCCAAGGGGCTGTAGGATGAAACCCGTCTGATGTCCAAGGCATTGAAGAAAAAATGCCAGATTTGACATGTAACTTTACAGTGAAGAAAAAGATAATCGACATCCTCAGCATTTCTTCACATGTTGCATCTGATTTGTTTCTGAGTTGGATGAATCAAATCGACTCTAGTTTTAGGTTTTTGTAATTAGCCCAGAGGAGGTTTGCCTTGAACCTTTAATAGTGGGTGGCTAGTCAAGTCCCGGTTTTGGATTTCTGAACCAGCATTTATTTTTCAGATTAGCTTTCCTATCTTGGGCTAGGCATCTTACTCCCCCTTTTCCTTCCTCTTACACCAACGGAGGCTTGGGCTGCGGGGTTTGTTACTTCTTGTATAATCTGATAATTGATTGCTGTTCTCTTGAGTTCACTGAAAAACTATGCATCCCAAAATAATTTTATCATATTACAGTACTAAATGCATATATGTATGATATTTTTAAATTTTCTGTAAATTGTGATTCAATTTTAAAAAGGTGAGCTATCTTCTTTTTGTTTCGAGCAAAAGGCGTGTGGTTCACTTCTATAGCATCGAGCATAGTTTATTAATATAACTTAGTGGTTAATTACAGGAAAGAATGAACAGGTCTCTAATGGTGTGCCAAGACAAGTTTGAGAGTGCCAAACTTCAGAAGAACAAAAGTAATGCTACAATGGAACTGGAATCATGTGTTGACCAGTCAGTTCATGACAGCATCAATCTATTGCCACATCTTGTTGACAAACTAAAGGCTTCTCTCGGCGTCAAAAATTGAAGAAAATGTAGGTAGCATCGCCATGAATTTGAGGAGAAATGAGGGTTTTTCTTTTTTACTTTGGAAATTTTAGTTTTCATAAACAGTATTTGCTTAGATGAGTCTTAAGTAATGGAAATTAACTCAAGAAGAAGTGATGAAAAATGAATTCAGTTTTGTAGACTATAAATCAGGTGCTCCTGAACTTGTTTAAGCTTGTTACCACCTTTTTGGTGAAAGGTCTCCAGCATACCTTAATGCTGAGGAATACAACATTTTTGAATTCAATCATCATTAGCCTGACGAACCAAACTAAACTTACATATATAAAAACGCGAAATTCATTCAACTACTTTAAAGATCGAGTTTAGCTCACTTTGCTAACACAGACAATTTTAAACATTTTCTTCAAATGATGCCAGCAAATTACTACTTATTCTAAGTATTTTTTTAATTGCTGGATGGGTGATGGATTCGTTTATAATGGCACCTTGTGCAGTATATGATTTAATGCAGAACAATGAATACTAAATGAAGAGAGAGTTAGTAAAACCTAAAATAAAGAGGATGACCGTACAGTCTGTAGACAATGAAATTTAGAAGGAAGAAAATTTATCTCAACATGAAAGCTAAAAAAGGATGCAATATTTTGATATCTTTACAGCGAAGTATGTATATTCGCAAAGCATGAGAAACAGGACAAGTTATTCAAAAGGCATAAGACGATTGAAGTCTGGTTCTACCGCTTCAAAATCATCCAGTACTTCTTTCCAAATTGCAGTGTCACCTTCATATTGGACACAATTATTGCTTGGGTGCCAAACTTGCTTCAGCCTCACTGCTGCGTTTTGCATCTTCAAACTTATCAATGGCTACTTGAAGTTCATCTGAACCTCCAACAGCTCTCATTGTGTAGAAGTACACACCAAAAACAAATCCTGTCAAACCTCCAGCCATAACCAGATTCTTAGTCTTGGGAGCAAGGGCACTGTATCCGGGAAGTCCAGCCATCTTCTCAGAAGGAGAACCTAGACTTTATCTTCTGCTTTTTTCTCCTGCAATAAGACGCAGAATGCAGCTGACTTGGGAATGTTTGAAACTTCAAGACATCTGGTGAAAAAAACAATAGATGTGCATGTCTCTGACAAATACGAGTGTGTGATTATGGTTTTCTTCATCTCCTTTTTGGTTTTTGACGCAAGTTCAAGGTTTAATTACATAAAAGAATCGAGACCTCAAAAGTCGCAGAGTATTATAGTCAAGTAAGCAAATTACATATAGATGAAAATATCAGGGCATAAGCTTCCCTCCTACCTCAACACCCTGTGGGGCACAGGTACAAAAATGAGCGCCGTATCTAATATAGACACCAGCTGAACAGTATAAACCAGACATCACATTTCTATTTGTTTTCATAATTTTATACTAAGTTGCTCGGACTCTTCACTTTTGATGCCTCACCCGTGTCGACACGACATGGGTGTGGGTGTGGGATCCGTGTCTGATTTGGTCAACCAATTTTGGGTACTTTAACCAAAATCAATGGGGAAAGCCTGGACAGTTTTAATGATTTCTATAATCAACACAAAAGCTAAGATGAAATTGAAGAAAATGGAATACCTTTTATATCGAAATTTCTGTCACTCCTTTTCCTTTAATCTCCTACTAGGATTCTCCTCAAGTTCTCCACAAAATATCTTATAATTTAGGTTTTATAACTCTATTTTTATATATTTTAATTATTTTTAGGCGAATCCCCGCACCCGTATCCATACATAGATCCATATCCCCAAATCTTAAAAATTAAATCATGAAGGATCCGGCCTCTAGATCCGCACCCGTATCGGACACCCGCACCCGAGTCCGAGCAACTTAGATTTTATATGCCTATACTGAAAACAAATACTGCAAGATGCATTCAGACATCATACTGTAATAAGAAATGCAAAAACAAGTACTCCATCAGGTTGTATTATAACATTCAAACACAAGATGCATCTAAATTTCCAAATCTAGCTCAGAATTACATTAAATTGAAGGTAAGTTATATCAATGTTGAAAAGACTTATTTATATCTTTAACGCAACAACGTTCAGTGTACATTTAAACATTATTATCATAGAAGGGAAATTTGAGATTTTTCATCTCAACTTTCTCAATATATGAAAGTTTACTTTCAACTTTTTTGTTGTGGCGTCATATATGTCCATTTAGTGTGTGCATTCATACTAAATTGCTCGGACTCTTCACTTTTGGTGCCGCACCTGTGTCGACACGACATGGGTGTGGGATCCATGTCTGATTTGGTCAACCAATTTTGGGTACTTTAACCAAAATCAATGGGGAAAGTCTGGGCAGTTTTAATGATTTCTATAATCAATACAAAAGCTAAGATGAAATTGAAGAAAATGGAAAACCTTTTATATAGAAATTTCTATGTCACTTCTTTTCCTTTAATCTCCTTCTAAGGATTCTCCTCAAGTTCTCAACAAAATATCTTATAATTTAGGTTTTATAACTCTATTTTTATATATTTTAATTATTTTTAGGCGAATCCCCGCACCAGTATCCATACATAGATCCATATCCCCAAATCTTAAAAATTAGATCATGAAGGATCCGACCTCTAGATCCGCACCCGTATCGGACACCCGCACCCGAGTCCGAGCAACTTAGCATTCATATAGGGGATGAATGTAAACAATATCCACCATCCCATTCCCACCGTATTTAGTGTGTGCATTCAGCTTTTTTTGTTGTGGCGTCATATTTGACACCTTTCCACTTAGATTTAAAAAGCCAAAGTACGCCAACAAGTAACAACAATATCCAGCATCCCATTCCCATAAGGGAAGAATGCAGGGAAGAATTCTTCCAAGACAAGTCAAGTTGAGGCAAATTGTGGGATGGAGTGAAGCAAGAAAATGCCAACCCAATAGCCAAGTTCATGCTATCTGCACATGATGCAATTTTAGGACAAGGTTTAACTTGTGTCTAGCAATCATTCAACAATTAGCTACAATTGCTACTTGCAAATTTATTTTCCTCAGAATTCAGATATGTTTAAAAATTGATTACATTGTCAGATCATACCAAATAAGAGTTGACAAACTGTATAGAGAGTGTACCTACATATTTAACCCCAAAGGAGACACTCAGACTTAGTTGTCTCAAAAAACAATGGATACAGAGACAAATGCTTAGCAAGGAACATAACCCAAACCCATACATATTTCTGTAATTCAACACTACTAAAACAAATTGATCAATTTGCTGATGACTGAAGCAATGATGACACAACGGCATAGAGATATATCATAATATTGGAGTGCGAAGCTCTTAATGACACGAGTGACAAGTTATCAAGATGGTGTATGTTTCCGTCCAGCCAAAGAAGTAATGGATTCAAAGAGGATATACTTAGCTCTAAGGATCTAAGACTCTTAATGAATCGTAAGATGCTCGTTAATTATCCACCTTACCAGGTGGGGTTCAAAAGGCTACTACATCATTTAATACCAAATGCTCTGCACTAATATGAGATCAAGATAGATTTGGCCATAGTTACAAAATCAAGCTAGAAAAACAAAAATCTATGATCAAACAATTCGGCATTATCGTACTTTTAATAGCTAAGTGAAGGTCTAAAAAGACCAAACTTGAAATCGAGCTGGAGGTAAATCCACACGGACATAGTAACTTACTGCCTTTGCTCTATAATATTTGTAGCATCCATGGTTTGGATGCACTTGATTTTTAAGTCCTGACTACTAATGCTTATACCAACATATGCAAAGGCGTTCCAATAATATGTCGCAATTGCCATCAAATAACTCTATAATTTAAGAGAAGGAAAATATTGTCAAGTCTTGCTTTCATTCATCAGCAGGTCTTGACCTTCAATACTAAGAAAATTCAATGGAACTGAGTAAGCAAAAGCCAATCACAGAAGCATATATCTCATTTCTTCCGCAAGGGTGACTCAAATTCGAAGCAAATATTTTCACTGAAAGAAGTAGAATTAAACTAAATCAAGCAAAGAAAAAGAAGGAGAAATTGTAAATGAACCTGGAAATCTTGGTGAAGAAGGAACCCGAAGATGATCTAAAACCCTAAAAATGTCAAAATCTATTTAGCAAGTAGACAGATAAACCTCTTCCCTTTTGGGCCGGGTCAGATCTACGTGTTATTTACAAGTTTTTGCATGGGCTAGGGATACTCTTTAATTTTTATCTCTCAAATTCGTGGTTTTAAATTTTTGTCCATATTATTTATATAATACAAAACTCTCGGCAAAACTTTTTATAGAATATTTTTCTTGGGGCATAAGTTTTATAATATTTGATTCATATGACAAGATTTTTAAAGTACTTTTGCCTTAAGTCACAAGGGGCGGATTTATGAAGGTCCGTAGGCAGTGGCGGATCCAAAATTTTTGTTGAGGGGATTCGAAGTATAAAGAAGTAAACACGTAAAAATTACTGATGATGTTGTATTTAGGTTCTTTCTACTTTTACCCTGCTCCATCGAGCTTTTAAAATTTCTAGTGTTTTTTTCTTTTATTTTGCAGTATTCTAACTTTTTTGAACTTTTTCTGAATTTTGAATCAGTGCCCATTCAATCATATGTTACTATAAAAAGCATCAAGATTCTTTAGAAAAGTATAAAGATTGAGTTACTAATATTATAGTGCACATTCAAAAGATACATAAATGACATCGTCGACTTTTTTAGTTCATGTAATTCAATTTACTAGGTTAATCATTTGTAAAAAAAATAAAGTATGAACCAATCAAATAAGTTTAGTTTAGTTTTCATTTCTTTAGAATCAAATTGAAAATAGTAAGAAAGAGATACTATGAAATTGAAAAAAAAATTCAATCTAATAGATTTTATTAAAAGAATATTCAAAACTTTTAAAATTTTCCATTCAATTAATCTTAATTTACTTTATTTTATATATTAGTTTGCTAATTCAATTTTAAATTTAATAACAATTCATCATTTTCTCAAAGAGTATCTTTGAGTTAGTACATGAGAAGAGAGTTATGTAGAAATAAAATGAGCAATATAAATAAGAAGAATAAAAGTCAAAAATATAAAATGTGGCTAATAAATTTAAACAAAGACAAATTGAGAAAAAGAAATAACATAAAATGAAAACCAATAAAAAGCAAAAATAATATAGTTTTAGATTGAACCCAAAAACAATGAGGCCATTGGGTATTCTAAGCCCAAAACCTGAGCCATCTCAGCCTTTTCAAAGCAAAAAAAAAAAAGGTTGAAAAAAGTTGCACTTAGTGAGAATTGAACTTGGAACATTTGGGTTAACAATGAACCCTCTAGCCAATGTTCAGTTATTGAGGGGGTTCATTTTACTATATATACGCTTAAGATAAGAAGTTTACCTTATATATACAGTGTAATTTTTCGACGAAGGGGGTTCGGGTGAACCCCCTAACCTCCACGTAGGTCCGCCCCTGTCCGTAGGGGTGCCACGCCACCCACAAGCCTCGACGAAAACTTTATATACATAGGTGTATATATTTTTTAAAAAACATATTAATAATTAATGTGCCACCTAGTGAAACAAAGCACTCTGTGTTGCCAGTGGCAAAGGGTCATATATTATCCCTGGAGGTTGCGAGATCAATACCCCGTGATTGGTTAATTTTTTAAATGTGAGGTGGTAATTCCAAGTTTTTCAACTTGCAAGAAATTTGTGATTTGACAAACACATTTATTGAGGCAAATAGCATTTCCAAAATTCATGAAACATATAAAAAATGAAGTGCGGAATAACATTGGTGATCAATCTTTAAATTATTGTTGAATATGTTACATAGAGCGTAATGTATTTGTAAATGTAAGTAATGATGTCATCATTGATCGTTTTCATAATATGAAAACTCGTTAAGACAATTGTAAACTCGTCGAGACAATTGTAAATGAATGATGAATATTTTATGATATTAGTAATATTATTGAAAGGTTTAGCTTTGTTCGCTTCATGATCTCAGTAGAATGTGGAGTGCAAATTTGTAGTTTGTATACATAAATTGTCTTCTCATTACTGTTCATATTTTGTTGTTGGGTTTGTCAGATAGATTGAAAAGACGAATAATTTGATTCAACACCTAAATTCATTTAATCGATAAATTTACTTGGCACCCGGAAAATCTAAATCCTGGATCCGCCTCTGCCTTAAGACATAACTTGTGTCATTGAACTTGTACTTGTGACATAATTTATGCCATTGAACTTACGTCTTGGAGCATAACTTAGGTCACTAAATTTACTATCAATAGAGCTAATAGATATGTTACTACTTGTAGTATACTTGATACATTGATTACATACGGATCATTCTTAAACATAACAAAACTAGTTTTTCTCTTGTCCATTTCTATGGCATTGTATACAAAAGATGGTGTTGATTCTCATTCCACAAAAACTCCAATTCATTTTCATCCTTGTTCCTTCTTTAGCTAGTAGATCGGCCATCTGATTTTGCTGCATAGGGTTGAGCTTAATCGGTGCGTTCCTCAGCCTATGGAGTAATTCCCTGCATTCATGAATAATGTTAGAAAAAGCTGCATGCCCTTTGTTTAGATAACATTCAGCTTGGAGCGCACTTATAATAGTGATTTTTATAGAGAACCCTATTACCTAGTTACCTTTAGAGTCCATTATCACTCCTCCCACCCCACCTTCCTTTGTTTTGCAATCAAAGGATCCATCTACATTAATTTTAAATCCTGTTTTTGGTGCTTCCCATAATTGTTTGGTTGATTTAGATGGATGCTTTATGGGTACTTTCTATTAAGCATTAGTTACTGTAAGAGTTATTGTTTTAGAGTATCAATAAAAGACTCCCCTTATTGTTTAGGAGTACAGGTTGTAGTTAGTTTCCTTAAGTTTAGCCGTAGGTTGTTGTATTTAAAGTTTGGGTACTGAATGAATAAGATGATCTTTTCGACTACTTTTCTCTATCTGATTTTATATGGTATTCGAGCCATCATAAACTCTCACGAGTCATTTTTCCCCATCTATGGCTAGCGAAACAATCGATACAGTTGTCACTTCTGGTGATGTTACTACTTCCAATTGCAGTGCTTCTGTCGCTTCCTCAATCATTCATGTGGTACGTACAATTTAATCCCGCATCTCAGTTAACAATCAAACGGCAAGGTAACCTCAATTTCTCAACTTGGAAATCCCAACTTGTGATGCTACTCAACGGCCATCAACTTCTGGGACATCTTGACGGATCAAAATCGGCTCCACCAATGAATGTTACCCACGATAACATTCTGTTGCATAATCCCCGATATCAAGTCTGGTTCTCTCAGGACCAACTGATTTAACAAGCCATGATGGCATCTGTTGATCCTACCATTGCGCCAATTACCGCCACGGCTCCATCTGCTCAGAAAGACTGGGAACCTACGCAAATAAAAGCCACACTTGCATTTTTAGATTGCGAGACCAATTGCAAAATCTTAAGAAAGGTTCTAAATCCGTTACGGAATACTTACAAGAGGTTCGCTCTCTCTGATGCGCTCAACGTTGCTGGATCACCAGTAACAGATGATGAACTTATTGTTAAGATTTTAAGTGGACTGGGCCCAGAGTAGGGCGAAATCTCTGCTGCCATCAGGAGCAAGGGATTCTTTCTTGAGTTTTGAAGAGTTGTTTCACAAGCTCACAGATCATGAGCTTTTTCTCAAGCACCAGTATCTTGAAAAGTCATCTTCCATAATCACAGATGCTGTCGTACAGAAGACAAACATGCCACCCCAGTCTAATAAGAACAATCATAGCTTCAACAATGGAAACCACCCATAATTCAACAGTTCAACTCCAACAGTCAGCAAAACTGGAGGTCGAATTCGAGACCATCTGTCCGCGGCCAACTGTGCCATAAATTTCATCACACTGCAGATGTATGTCGTTCCAAATCGCACAACCATTTTAAGGCTAAGGCCAACTTTGCCTCTGGTTCTTGGGTTTTGGATTCTGGTGCAACTCATCATGTCACCACTGAACCTCACAATCTTGAGGAGTATACAGGCAATGAGGCCATATCCATGGGTGACGGTAAAATCATTCTTATTACTCATACTGGTTCAACTCTTATACAAGCATCTGATTCTACTTTTCGGCTTTCTAACACTCTTTGTGCTCTATCGATAAAAAAGAACTTGGTTTCTATCGCCAAGTTTTGTCAAGACAATCTAATATCTGTTGAGTTTTTTCCTTTTACTTTTCTTGTGAAGTACCTGCATTCCCAGAATCCGCAAGTAGAAGGGCGAAATAAGAATGGACTCTATGAGTGGCCGCATTAAGAAACCAAACCACCATCCATCAATCTCGCTTTCGAAAAAGTCCCTTTTCAGCTATGGCATTGTTGCTTGGGTCACCTTATTCAACGATTTAAAACTTTGTTTTGAATAAGTTTTCCCTACATGTTGCTACTAAGGACAAATTTGAATTTTGTAATGCTTGTTTTTCTAAGAAAGCACATCGTTTTCCATTTCAACGCCTAAGTTTATCAAGTAATAGTCCTCTTTAGATTCTGTTTAGCGATTTATGGGGACCATCACCTGTTTTATGGCTCGACAAAAAGTTATATTACTGTATTTTTGTTGACTATTACACCAAGCATACTTGGCTGTATACTATCAAAAATAAAAGTGAGGTCGCATTTTTATTCCAAAAATTTAGTCCTTTAGTAGAAATTTTTTTCAAAACAAAAGTTCAGTCTCTTTATACTGATGGAGGGGGTGAATACACAAGTCTCCATTCCTTATCTTCAGCAGAATGGTATTGAACATTTAGTTTTACCTCCCAACACGCCACAACGTGTAGCCATAGCTGAACGTTGTCATCATCATATTGTTGAAACAGCCAAAAATTTTCATGAAGCATCCCTTCCACCATAACTATGGTCTTTTGCTAGTCATCATGCTGTTTATCTCATTAATCGACTACCCACGCCCATCTTAATTAACGAGTCACCCTACCAAATATTATTTGATAAACCACCCACCTATGCCAATCTTAAAATTTTTGACTGTGTTTGTTATTCATGGCTTAAACCGTATACCAAAAATAAGTTGGAGCCTAAGTCCACCTCTTGTGTGTATCTAGATGTTTCTCTGAGCCATCATGCACAACTCTGTTTTGATCCAGTCAAGTCCAAAATATTCATCAGTCGTGATGTTCATTTTTTCGAAAATATTTTTTCTTTTAAAACTGTCTTTAGATGTGAGGAACAAATTTTCTCAACTGATCTAGTAAGAAGTTGATTCCAAAGAGGAGACTCCAACATCAGTTTGCACTTCGACTCCATCGCCCGATATACCGCCACTTGTACCACTCTCCTTGGAATCCAATTTGCCCGGACCACCAATAAATGGTACTCACTCCTTTAATTCCGACCAGGTACCAGCAGCTGCTACTAATCCATGTAATTATCCACTTTCTTCTCCTTCTTCCAGGCATCACACCACTTCATACACACAACCTGTTCCTTTGATAACATATCAGTGACGTAAGTCCAATATCAAAACTCTACACCAAACCCCGGCGACTCCATCTCCAGCCATCAATTCACCATTGTCGACTTCTTCATTTTCTGATAGAGAAAATCCCTCGACCCTATCATCTCCTAACCCTTTCCATGAACAACCTCCCATGCCAACTTTACAGGCTGCACCAAACTGAATAACCACTAGGTCCCAAAATAATATTATCAAGCCTAAAAGACAATTCAGTTTTCTCACCCATTTCACTCCCACACCAGCAACTTTCAAACAAGCTACCATCCATGACACGTGGAGATAAGCTGTGAAAGTAGAATATGATGCTTTGATGAAGAATTTGACTTGGGAATTGGTACCAAAAGATTCAAGACAGAATGTTGTGGACTGCAAATGGTTGTACTGCGTTAAGAGAAAACCAGATGGCTCTATAGATCGATACAAAGCTCGCTTTGTTGCAAAGGGTTTCACGCAACGCCCTGGCTTAGATTTTTATCAAACCTTCAGTCCTGTTATCAAGCCCACAACAGTGTGCCTCGTCTTATCCATAACAGTGCAGCACAATTGGCACATTTATCAACTCGATGTCAACAATGCTTTCCTATAGGGCCAGTTGACTAAAGAGGTTTTTATGTCTCAACCTCAAGGCTTTGTTAATTCCCAATTCCCTTCTCATGTTTGCAGATTTAAAAAGGTCATTTACGTTCTTAAACAAGCCCCACGGGCTTGGTATACTGCATTGCGCAATCATCTACAAAAAATGGAATTTATTAAGTCTGAATCTGATGCTTCTCTATTTATTTTGAAGAATTTGGCTGCAACTGTTTATGTAATCGTCTATGTTGACGACATTTTGATCACATGAAGTCATCCCAACTTGATTATACATGTTATTGATTCCTTGGATTCTCGATTTTCTTTGAAGGTTCTTGGTTACTTAGACTACTTTCTGGGTGTCGAAGTTAAAAAAGTGTCAGATGGTCTTATTCTCTCTCAATCCAAATACATCCATGCCATTTTGTCTGAATTGGATATGCAAGATTTTAAAGGAGTCTTGACTCCAATGTGCTCCGATAAACTACCTCAGGTAGCTGATGGTTCTCCTCCTGCTCATGCTACACTCTACAGGCGCACCCTTGGTAAGTTACAATATTTATCATTCACACGGTCTAATATTTCTTAAGCTGTCAAAAAACTGTCACAGTGAACATTGGAAGGCAGTTAAGAGGATACTACGGTATCTTAAAGCCACAACAACTTCAGATCTTCGAATTCTTCGCAACTCAGACAACAATCTTTAAATGTACGCTGATGCCGATTGGGACGGAGACCCCAATGTCCACATCAGGTTATGTTCTTTTCTTTGGGCCCAATCCAGTGAGTTAGTCGTCCAAAAAGCAACAAGATGTAGCTCGCTCATTCACTGAAGCAAAGTACAAATCAGTTGCAAATGCGTTTGCCGAACTCATATGGGTGCACAACTTACTTAATGAATTGCATATCACCATTTCAAATACATCCACAATCTTTTGTGACAATGTTGGCGTCACTTATCTCTGTCATAATCTAGTGTTTCATAGTTGTATGAAACATATTGTTGTGGACTTCTGTTATGTTAGGAATCAAGTTCAAGCGCTTCAGGTTCTTGTCACACACACTCACACTTGTGATCAACTTGCTGATACATTTACAAAGCTGCCAAAACCAGCCTTTGAATTGTGTCGTTCCAAGTTAGACATTGTTGCATACGCCTAACTTGAAGGGGTGTATTAAGCTTTAGTTACTGTAATTGTTAGTTACGGTAAGAGTTACTGTTTAAGAGTAATAGAAGCCTCCCCCTATTGTTTAGGAATACAGGTTGTAGTTAGTTTCCTTAAGTTTAGTTGTAGGTTGTTCTTATTTGTTGTATTTAAAGTTTGGGTACTGAATGAATAAGATGATCTTTTCGACTACTTTTCTCTATCTGATTTTATATTTTCGACTCAGTTAGGTAGTGGTACTCCATTGTACGTTGGTAGGGGAGGTTTAGAGGAATGTCCAATATGGTCTTATGGTAATAATTATGGTTATGTTGAAGCCAAATATTCCATATGTAGAACGGAAACGCTATCTCCCAGCTAATACTAAGTAGGATGGAGATGTTCTTTATGTTTTTTATAGCTTGGAGTCAATCCTGTTCTCCAGATTTTGTAATTTTTATAATGCTTTCGAGTAACCCTAATTTTCCCAATACCTTTTATTCGGAAGGCCTTTTTCATTGACCCGTATAATCCGTTGTTGATCTAATATTCTCGGAGCTCCGCTCTGACCCATTTTTCGATTATGGTACGTAGTTGCTAGGGTGAACGATAACTCTACAAAGAACCGACCCGGTTCAGCAATGATTGTGAGATGATGATAATCATAATAGTTTATTTGTAACTCTTTTGTAATATAAATATCAGGCGTATGATACTGTTCCATCCTTAATTCAAGGTTTTGTTGGGTTATAAAAGGCAGGAGATAACATGTTTAAGGTTCGAATACTGGGTTTGAAGAAAATCCTGCTGGGAGTGTCGGGACTTTAGTGCCGGCTTCGAACACTGAGTGTGAAACCAAAAATAAAATAAAAATCTAGTGCATAGAACTTAAATTCTAATTATATGTTATTTGACTAATTAATTTGAAAAATAGTTTTTCATATTAGAGCATATAACTTGTGCTTGATCTATTAATTCCAAATTAAAAATACTTATGAAATTTGATAAGGAATTTTAAAAAATAAAAAATAATCTTAAATTGAAAATATGTAAAATATCAAAATACTGTTTAATCTTATAATTTTAAATGGGGAACTTTCACATATAGCCATTAAAAATATTTTAATTATACTCCATAGCTATAGTTTGCTAATTATGATTCGTAGCTACATGTTATAAGGAGGAGTGTAGCGAGCGAGACTGGGAGAGAGAGGAGAGAGGCGAGCGAGAGAGGACAGAGAGTAGAGAGAGGCGAATTGTATATGTATATTTGTCAAAATAATTGTATATATGTAATTGTTATACATATGTATTTGTATATCTGGCGAGCGAGATTGGGAGAGGGAGGAGAGAGGCGAGCGAGAGAGGGCAATAATTTGTATATTTCGCATCTCGTTTGGAATTTGCGGGTACGTTTGAATAATTCACGTGTTTTTGTATAATTGAGCAATACAAAGTCTGGAATTATACAAATATGATAAAACTCGAAATAACGAATTGATATAAACATAAACATATGAACTTTAAACAGTTATACAAATTATATTATACAAATTACATTATATAAATTATATTATACAAAATTCGAAAACTACACGTGTATACAAACTTTAAAAAGTTATACAAAAAAATATTGAATGTATATGGTGATGAAACTGAAAAACTAAAGGAAATCATCGTCATATACAAACACAAATCATATGACGAATTGTTAGTTGCGAATTATACAAATGTGGCGAATTATACAAATGTGGCTAATTATACAAACATGAAGTCAGCCCACGTAATTAATAGTTGATGTTAGTCGCGAGTGGTAATTATAGCAAACTATAACTATGATGACTAATTAAGTAGTATAAATTTGCTTAACCGCGTAATTTTCCTATTTTAAATTAAGTAATTCCACCTATTCTTGATATCCTACCAACTATGCTTACCAACGTGATTGTCGTTTTCCTATTATTATTTGTTATTTTGTGAAATTGTGATATATTATAGGAAAAATTAGTTTGTCTCAATATGATGATACAAGTAAATTACTCATAATCAAATCCCAGCAAATACATGGCCATCTATGGCCCATATCCTTATACTGACATAGTAATACTTTTAAAGCTACCAATAATAATAATAATATCTTCGCTGACCCACCATCAATTATCAATTATAGAGCGATACATTATTTTCAATGTTTAATTAATGTGGTTTCCTTTTGTTTTCATTCAGTCCTATAAAATATATAATCTTGATTCTGACCTCCATTTCATAGTTTAAATTTTAAAATACTCCCCCTATTTCAATTGATGTGGGTAGTTTAATCGCCATAAAATTTTAAAACAGGGACGAAAATTTTCGATATTAAATATGTCATAATATACTTTTTTTAAAAAAATTATAACTTTAAATGTGACATAAAATTTGTATGATTATAAAATTTTCTTATTAAAAATAAAATTAATTTTTATACTTAAAATTTAGAAGTATGTTAAATTATTGAAAAAAGATTACAATAAAAAGTATTGTCACGTTATAAAGAGAAACTATGGGAGTAGCGATACGAATATATTGTGTAAAAGTACACTTATATATTGTAGTATCTCAATTAAGCCAATTTTATTTTTTAGGATCCATCAAATAATATGAGAGAGAAAACTATTTAATTAAAAAAATATATATGAGAGAGAAAACGTGTTATTACAGTGAGAAGAATAAAAATTGAAAGACACCATACTGCTAGCTAATTTTTTCCTTCTTTTTCTGATTTTTTTATTTCTCCTTTTTCAATATTATTGATTATTGAGAAAATGATACTGTTAAATTTGTATGAGATTAAGAACACATATTTTGATTTAACTTGTTAAGTCCGGTTATTTACAATTAAATATGTTTGTTGAAAAAACAAAATGAAAATGGTACTCCTAATAAAGAAAGTAAATAAAATTGTAAGAAGCAGTGTAGCTCTGATACTTTTGTATTAGCACTTAATTCCGTGTTGTTTAAGCGTTTTTGATATCAGATCCGATGATGTTTAAACGTTTGAAAGTAAATAGTATTTAGAAAAGCTAACACTTCGTAAAATATAGAAAGCTTCAATCATAAGAATATTCACATATTGCTTTTGTATATGTTTTGTATCTTTGATCAATTTTAGATTACTTCATCTACATAATGGTATATTTAATTAGTTTTAAAAGTAAAGACATAATGTAATATTGATACTTGTATATCATTTTAACTGAGATACAGTACTGATGCTTGTTGTTCACCAACTTCACATTTTTAAATATATATATATATATAATATCTCTTGCAAAAGTTGTACTTACTGCATCATATTTTATGCGAGATTAAAATATAACATTATTATATTTAATTGAAACAAACTTCGACTACTTGAAATTTTGCAAATGAAACTTAAAAATTTGAAAAGTACTAGAAGAATTCCATTTAAATTGTTTATTAATTACACAGTTATATCTCTGCTCTTTACATTAAGAGTTTGGTATGGAAGAAAATATTTTCAATTAATTATCTCCTGCCCACCCCCAACACCTTCTAGCTACCCCCTCCCAACTTACCTCCACCTTCATAGTGTTGAATTTTTCTAGATAATATATATATTGAAAATAATATTTTCAGCTTACGTATCAGATATACATTATAAAAATTTTAAAAATAGGATTTTTTGTAAAAAAAATATATCTTCCTTCGTGCCAAGCACAAATTGCTGAAAATAGTAATGGACAAAATTTTGTAGCTAAATAGCAAAAATTTCTTGTTAATCCAATTTAGCTGCGGATTAATGAAGGATTATAAGAAAATTTAATTAGCTAGAAGCGTTTTAGCAATATAAATAATTTTGTAGCTAAACAACAAAAATTTCATGCTAATCCCATTAAACTAGAGATTAGCAACGAATTATAAAAAAAATTCAATTAGCTAGGAGTGTTTTAGCGACTGATAAAATTTCATAGCTAAAGAACAAAATTTCATGTTAATACCATTTAGCTACAGATTAGAAACGAATTATAAGAAAATTTAATTCACTAAAAGCATTTTAAATGAATTAACTAGATATTATCGATAAATTTCATAACTAATTTCATACTCTTTTTTTTCATAGTAAAATGCAAGAAGTAAGAAAGTTAAGATAATCAAATGTGGGAAGATTCACCCATTTGTTTTAGCTAAATGAATGTCCTCCTCCCTGTACACTCTAGCAATTCAATTCAACATATATACTGGCTGATAGAACAGAATTTCACATGGGGCTCTAGTCTCTACAGATCAAATAATTGAATAAAAAAAAGGAATTTTTTTTCTTATCTTATTTCAATTTCCGAGAGAAATAATTTGTACAGTACTTTATATTATATAGTATCAAATAATTAACTTCAAAAAACAAACAGGTGCATTATGATCATGCCTATAATAATAAATTAATTCTATTAGCTACTTGGAATATATTTCAAGTTGATTTGTAGGTCCATTATTTACTAATCCAAAGCGGTAAAATAACAATACTATATAATATAAACCTCCAAGATCCTGTCCATAATAAGTTTTCATTTAATTAATATATTATCAACAATCATTGCACTTATAAGGCGTGGAGTCATATGTTAATTGACATATCTTCAAAAATAATGTGTAAATATGTTAAAAATTACTCCTTCCGTTTCAAAATAAGTATCAATTTAGCTCATTAAAAAAATATAGTTTACTAAGTTACTCTTATTTATTAATGTTTTCTTAGAATTGAGCCTTATTAAAAAGAAATAGTTATTTAATACAAGAGTATAATTGGAAAATCATACTAATTTTAGTCTTTAATTCTTAATGTGATACTTATTTTTGGACAACCTTTTTTTTTTGTTGCTAAAGTGGGACTTATTTTGGAACGAAAGAAGTATATATACACTTATGCGTGTATATATATATACACACACACTATATATGTTGAATTTCAATAGTTTTTATGTTTTTAATTATTTTATATTTTGAATTTTTCTAGTGAAAATATTTGTTCCTATACAAATTGCATCGCTAACAAAAATATATACTCACTTTGTCCCATTTTAAATGGCGTGATCCAAAGTACAATGGTTAAACTATCTAATTTTTTTTGTGAGAATTCAGACATAGAATCTTCAAAAAAAAAAAACGAAATTAAATTTACATATTTAAAAACTACATAAAAAATGTTATAAATTATGAAGTTTATATGTAGTTTTTTATGTATTTTTTCGAGAGTCACATAAATTGGAATTACTCTGCCGGTAGTGGACATAATTTATAAAACATTATTTTAACTTTTCAAATAATAATAGTGTCACGCAAAATGAAACAAAGAGAGCCGGCGGAGTAATTCCAAAATGCCAAGGGCACAACAATATTGACGTTGTGATCGAGTGACTCCCTCAATAGTAGGTTTATAATATAAGCTATAAACCTTCACTATAAATATGCATGCAATGCTAAGGTAATAGACAGGCAAAAATTGAGTATTGCAAAAAATAATTTCTTCAAATATAATAGTTTTTTCTCTTATTTTAGTTTGAAGAATGGAGGTCATGATGAACAATCACAACAATGGCACCACCACCACCAAAATTATCCACAAAAATGGAAGCATTTGCAATGGCAATGTTAATGGCAACTCCCACTCCCATGACAATGAAAATAAGCTTGTAGAGTTCACTAACTCTATCAAACCTGGTTGGTTTTCTGAGTTTAGCGCACTTTGGCCAGGTTAGTCGTCTTAAAATACATAAGATTTTGAGTTTATGAATTCTAAATTTTTTTTTAAAAAAATATTGCATTCTTGATAAATTATTTGTACAACAAAACTAGTTCTGCCGAACATGTACAGACTGCTAGCTCTACCCCGACACACTCATGGTCTTATATTAATTATAACTTGTAATATCATTTAGGGTTAAATTATTTATACATTGGTGTAATAAAATTATATGCAGGCGAAGCATTTTCACTTAAAATTGAAAAGTTACTATTCCAAGGAAAGTCTGATTATCAAGATGTCATGCTCTTTGAGGTAAATCATATACTCTCTCCAATCTTATTTAATTTATACTTGAAACATTAATTTACAAACAAAAAAAAAATAGTTGTTTCAAAATATTTATCATATAAAAAATTTAAAACAAAATTAATTAATTATTTTCATTTTTACCCTACCAATTCTAATAGTAAATAGTTTTATAAGAAAGTAAAAAGATTGAGACCCCAAAAAATACAATTTGATCGAATAACTTTTATCAGTAATAATTTCTTAAAAGACATGCAAAATATTAAAGTTACAAGTAAATAAAATACGAGAGAATAGCATAAAAAACACTTGAAAAACAAGGTTCACACTGGATAATGAATATAAGTACACGAATTATGCATTCACTTCATCAAATCTCTCGACTACAATAAGTTGTATCGATTTGATATAAACATCGTGCAAATAAATATTTACCTTGCTATATAATATGTGGACAGTCAGCAACGTATGGGAAGGTGTTAACACTAGATGGGGCAATTCAACACACAGAAAATGGTGGATTTCCCTACACTGAGATGATTGTTCATCTCCCACTTGGTTCCGTTCCATCCCCAAAGAAGGTTAATTATTTCTTTATCATTTTTGGAGCAACGATAAAGTTGTCTTCCTGTAATTTATAGGTCACGAATTCCAATCATAAAAGCAATCACTAATATACTTTTATTTTAGGTGTTAATCATCGGTGGAGGGATTGGTTTCACGTTGTTTGAGGTCTCTCGTTACCCAACTATTGAAAAAATAGACATAGTTGAGATCGATGATGTGGTCGTAGATGTAAGTTTAATTCAAATTAATTGTTCATGATCCATCATAGTGTAAATTTTCGTTAATCATTTTACAAAAAATATTAAAACGAATATTATAACTTTCTTAATTTAATATTTTCCTCTTCTTCGATAGGTGTCTAGAAAGTTTTTCCCATACCTAGCAGCAGGATTTGATGATCCCAGAGTCAGCCTTATTATTGGAGATGGTAATTAATTATTTAATTAATAAGTTAAATTAACATTATTTATTTATTTTAATTTCTATGTTAATTTGATTTAGGAGCTGCATTTGTGAAAGCTGCTCAACCTGGATACTATGATGCCATTATTGTCGACTCTTCTGATCCTATTGGTACGTAATATATTTGACAAAAAAATAAATTTAAAGGTTACGTTTAGTAATGACTGGTTCACATTGTCTAGTATTGCTATTATTATTCTCTTATAATCTTATTCTTCAATTTTTGTTTTATATGTTATTTTATTTGCTTTAGTTATCGTATTAATGTACAGGTCCAGCAAAAGACTTGTTTGAAAGGCCATTCTTCGAAGCAGTGGCAAAAGCCTTAAGGCCAGGAGGAGTAGTGTGTACACAAGCAGAAAGTATTTGGCTTCACATGCATATAATTAAACAAATTATTGCAAATTGTCGACAAGTCTTTAAGGGTTCTGTCAATTATGCATGGACTACAGTTCCTACTTACCCTACGTACGCATATTTCTCTCTTCCGCTCGATTTCTCTGTTTGACTGAACACAAAATTAAATGAGTATCTTATTATAATAAAAATAGCTTTTGACGGAAATAAATATGCATATTAATAAAGAATGTTAAAGTCTTTATCGGTATTAGTTAATTGTCAATTAGATCATTCATAAAAGAGTGCTAATTAAAATGCAATTGTCACTAGTAATATATTGCCTCGAAAAAATATTTTTATATATGATCTTAAAATAAACATACGTATAACGTATAAAAATGTATGTCTTTTATTATTATAATCTTAAATATGTCACGTGAAATGTTAGAAATTACAAATAAAGATATTCTTATATAAATAAACTATGAATAAAAGTAAATCAAACAAATGAAAACAGAAAGACATATTCTATGATTGGAAAACCAACAAAAGTCAGAAATCTTATAGTCATTGGTATTGGAAAATTCTTCATTATTTTTATTTTAACTAGATATAAAATCTATTGAAGTATATAATTAATTATTAGTAGTATTTATTGTCCTATGTAGAAAAGGGTAAAACAACTTCGGATCAGCAATTTTTAAAAATTCTCTCTCGGATACATCACTCTTCTCTCACTTTCCTTCCTTTTCGAATACATTTTTCCACTATGTATATGGATGTCATATCCCCTTTTTGATATATCTCTATCCCCTCTCGGATACATCTCTCCCCTATGTATCCTGATGTATCCGAAAGTCCAATGATGTATCAAAAATCCATAAATTTTAAGAGATTTTTGTAATTTTAAAAAAAATAGGAAAATAATGTAATTAACTCTTAACACTATGAGATTTATGTAAACTATACATAATATTTTACTAGTAAGTATATCATATAATGTATAGTTTGTCGATTTGATTTTCAGTGGTGTAATTGGTTACATGCTTTGCTCTACGGAGGGACCAGAAGTTAATTTCAAGAACCCAGTGAACTCTATTGACAAACATGTCAAATCCAAGGGACCTTTGAAGTTCTACAACTCTGATGTAATTACACATCTCACCCCTTAATGTTTTATGTTTTTAGTTTTGCGTCTTTTATTTTGTTAGTTTGTCAATTAACCCCCTGTTCTTTTTTTTTTCTTCTTCAGATTCATAAATCAGCTTTTATTTTGCCGTCTTTTGCGAGGGATTTGATTGAATCTTGATTATACAAATAATCACGATTTTATGGCATATTTATTGTACCAAGATTTGTTGGGTATGGTGAAAAAATGAAGAAGTTTATGTCTATGCAATTTACTTAAAATAAAATGTATAATGTAATAAAGTGGAGAATGATTATCTACCAAAAATGCAACATTGTACGAGAACTATTGTTATTCATTAATGTTTATGAGTTCGTGGTTATATATATAAATTAGATGGTGATTGTCTGTGCTAGTATGGGCCCGATATTATATTATAAAAGCTTATCTTTATTTTTACGGAAAAGAGTTGTATTTGCCCTTGTACTCTTAGAAAAAGGGTTATATTTACCATTCGTCATACTTTTTTGGGAAAAGGCATGAATTCCCCCTTGAACTTGTCCCGAAAAGTCAGTTACACGCTTAAACTATCATAGTGAACTATTACACACATATACTACTCAAAAGTGAATTTTCTTACCCCCTAAAACTGACGTGGCAAAAAAATAAAACAAAAATAAAAAATAGGCGCATCAGTTTGAAATTAAAGTTAAAAAAAATAATAAATATCCTCTTTTCCACCCCCACCCCCCACACCTCTTCTTCTTCACACCCCATCCATTGCCCTCTTCTTTTTCATTCTTTATTTTCATCACACTTTTTTTTTTTTTTACCACAATCTTAAAGCACAATTTGTTTTTGATTCGCAATTAGGTTAATTCCCATAGATTTGTTAGTGAATAATTGTATTTTATCTAGAAAAAATTTGATTGATTGTTTCTATCTTTTTCATTTTTTTGACTTTGTTGAAGAAATTTTGGTTAATCAATTTTTGGGTTTGGTAGTGATGGGTGGCCGGTGGCTAAAACTAAAAAATGTAATTGAAGGTGGTGAAGAAGAAAAAATCGATATTGATAATGGTGGTGGTGATATTTGGTATTGGGTGACAAAGAAGAAGAAGAATTGAAGGTGATATAGTGGTGGTGAAGAACAAAATCAATAGTGAAGGTGGCCGGATATGATTTTTCCGATGAAATGACAAGCGAAATGAGTGGGATTTAGTGATGAAGAAAAATATAATTATTAGAGAATTAAAATAATTAATTAGGGATTAATTAGAGTAAAATATAGTTAACAAAAGAAAAGTTAATTAATAAAGAAAAGAAAACAAAAAATTATGATTTATGACATGGCGCTGACGTAGCGCTAATGTAGCAGCGAGTGTAATACACCACATAATGTGAGAGTGGTGTTACACGTCTCAGGGTGGTAATAAATTCACTTTTGAATAGTAATGGTGTGTAATAGGTCACCATGATAGTTTAAGCGTGTAACTGACTTTTCGAGACAAGTTTAGGGGGGAATCTATGCCTTTTCTCTACTTTTTTGATATATTTGCCCTTACCATCCAACTTTGGGCACATATTTGCCCTTTTACAGTTAAGTCACATGTCACCATTTTTATTAGTCTACGTGGCACTTGCATGGTTCCATGTGTATATATTTTATTTTAATTAAAAAATTACTTTCTATTTAGTATTATATCTAGCCCATTTAGTAAAATCCGACCCATCAAAACATCATAATACAGAGACAACGACCTTTAGCTTTCTCTCCATCTGAAGAAGCACCTTTTTATCCTAGAGAAAAGCTTGTTGAGAAGCAAAAGTTCTACCAAAGCGTCCACAAACACACATACTTGAAAGGTCGTTTTGACAAGATCACCTCAGTGGCCATTCCAGCTGCTTTGTTTATGATTGGGAGAGGGATCTACAACATGTCTCATGGCCTAAGGAAGAAGGAATAAATGGTGGCTTCCGCTCGACCATTGTTCTTATGGTGACTGAAGTTTGAAAGGAGATAATTTCAAACCTGTTTATTCTTTTGTGGATTTTTAATTATTAGTAGCTAATACTAGTCACTTAGACGCAGACAATAGAACATGCCGATGTATGGCATATGCTATCAGTACTCCACATCATAACACATTTGCTCATCTGTTTGGGGTTCTGCATAATTGTATTAAACGGTGTTTGTGTGGAAATAAAAGAATTTGATGATATTCTGAGCTTCCTCAACATGTAAGTTCTCATTGATAATGTAATTTTTTTCATATTGAAGGTTGGAAAGCATGTTCACCTTTTGAGTACTTCAGCCTGCTACATTCTTTATACTTAATATAGAAAATAGAATTGTAGAGCAGTCAAAAAGTTGCTTAATGTTGGAATGGTTACTTTCTTGCATTACAAAACTAATCTCCGATATGATGTACTTATGATATTCTAGGTTCGATTACTCTGTGCATGAAGATCGTACAAATCAATTCGACTCAGCGATAAGTAAATACTACCTTGGTCTAAAGGATGGATCTTTGGAGCCAGGTTATGCAGGCATCAGACCGAAGCTTTCTGGTCTAGAAGAGGGTCCTATTGATTTTGTAGTTCAGGTAATATCGAACTTATTATGAGATTTTAACCCAAATATTTCTACTTTTCACTATAAAACAATTACTCTATCAGATTCTATCCATAATATTTTATAAGAATCTAATGTATGTAACTGTTAATTATGTCTTGAATTTTTTCATTGTTTATTTTAGGAAAATATAATTCCTATTAGTTTAGAAGACCCTTTGTCCTAATAGATTTGGAAAAGGAAAATATTGTCCTTGTAAGATTAGAAAACCTTTTTCTTATAGGTTTAGGACCATTTGAGATCTATATATAGGGTATGTAGTTGGGGATCCTAAAGCATTGTAACAGTTGTTCTCTTTCTTTCATAATAGAAAACTCTCTCTGTTTTTGCTGGGAGGAGTAGGCATAGCCGAACCTCATTAAATCCTTGTGTTATTCTTCTTTTCTATTTTCTTTGTTTGTGATTGTGTGCTAGTTAATCCATGATATTTCCGCAACAGTAACTAATGTTGCATGGTTCTCCTATAAAAAAAATCAGAGAACTGATGAGCATAGCCTGGATTTATCTATTAGGCACTAACATCACTGTTGAAGATAATGTAGGAAAATATGTAACTCTCTTTGTGTGTGCACAAATACAAACTCATAATTCGACACACAAAAATGCAGTTGCAGATTAAGCACCATTTCAGCACATTAACTTTTCACAATTTAACCACTGTTTTCAGCAACAACCGGACAACTACATCATAACTAAAATAAAGTGGCATTATGTGACATTCATGTTCAATGTTCACCACAAAAAGAGTAAACTGAAAAGACATTAACTAAAAAGTATTGTCATAATCAGTAATTAAAACCCATGAAACATGACAACAAAAAGATATTTCAACTCAATAGATCACTTTTGTCCTTTTATTGGCTTCTGTTTCTTTATAAATGCTGAAATTGACGAACCCTAATTGCAATAAAAGAAGACATACCGATTTTGAGATCGTCTGTGCAGATTTTGAAAAGATTCAAGAAACAAAAAAGGTTAAGAGATGATTTAAGGATAAAAATCTTACCTATTGTTGGATCTTCTCTCTCAATCAAGACATGAATGGGTTTTCTCTCTTATGAAGCGTTCATCTAATGCGATGCAAGATGATGGGTATAGAAATTAGGGCTAATGGGTCTTCACATTGATTGGATCGGATTTTACTAAATGGGTCGGATATAATACTAATTAGAAAGTAATTTTTTAATTAAAATAAAAATATATACACATGGATCTGGTGCCTTGAAACACCAAAATGTTTTTAATTAAAATAAAAATATAAAAATCACGCGATTTTCTTAGTTTTTCATGTGTATTAGCCCATGGATCTGGCGCCTCGAAGCATCCAAATGTTTTTTCTGAAAATACTTTATGAGGACCTCTGTAAAGAGTTGGGGAAGGGTTACGTACAGTTCCCCCCTTTTTTCAGGCATATTTACACATTTATAAGCAAACTTTTAGAAATTATGCGACTTTCTTGGGTTTTAGTGTGTATTAGCCTATAAATCTGGGGCCTCCGAGCACCCAAAAGTTTTTTCTGAAAAAAATTTATGAGGACCTCCGTAATGAGTTTGGGAAGCGTTACATACAATCTCACAATTTTTTTCAGGCACATTTTCACATTTACAAGCTAACTTTTAGAAATTACGCAACTTTCTTGGTTTTTCATGTGTGTTAGCCCATGGATCTGGCACCTCGGAGTACCCAAATTATTTTTCACAAAAAACTTTATGAGGACCTCCGTAATGAGTTGGGAAGCGTTACGTACAGTTTCACCATTTTTTCAGGCATATTTTCACATTTACAAGCTAACTTTTAGGAATTGCGTGACTTTCTTGATTTTCGTGTGTATAAGCCTATGGATCTGGCACTTGGGAGCACCCGAAACGTTTCAGAAAAACTTTTATGAGGACCTCCCTGATGATTTGGGGAAGCTTTACGTATAGTCTATAAGGACCTCCGTAATGAGTTGGGGAAGCGTTATGTACAGTCCATCATTTTTTTCAGGCATATTTTCGCATTAACAAGCATACTTTTAGAAATTACGCGACTTTCCTGGTTTTCATGTGTATTAACCCATGGATCTGGTGCCTCAGAGCACCAAATTTTTTTTTCTGAAAATACTTTTTGAGGACTTTCGTTATGAGTTGAGGAAACGTTATGTATAGTCCCACAATTATTTCAGGCATATATTCGCATTTACAAGTAAACTTTTCGAAATTACACGACTTTTTTTGTTTGACGTGTGTATTAGCCCATGGATATGGTGCCTCGAAGCACCCAACATTATTTTCTGAAAAAACTTTGTGAGGATTTGCATAATGAGTTGGGGAAGCGTTAAGTACAGTCTCCCATTTTTTTCAAGCATGTTTTCACATTTATAAGCCAATTTTTAGAAATTACGCGACTTTCTTGATTTTTCGTGTGTATTAGCCTATTGATATGGCGCCTCGGAGCACCAAAAAGTTTTTTTGAAAAAACTTTATGAGGACCTCCATAATAAGTTTGGAAAGCGTTAGGTATAGTCCCACCATTTTTCAGGCATATATTCGCATTTACAAGCCAACTTTTAGAAATTACGCAGCTTTCTTTTTTTTCATGTGTATTAGCCCATGGATCTGGCGCCTCGGAGCACCCTAAATTTTTTTCTGAAAAACCTTTATGAGGACCTCTGTAGTGAGTTAGGGAAGCGTTACGTACAGTCCCACAATTTGTTCAGACATATTTTCACATTTATAAGCTAAGTTTTACGAATTACGTAATTTACTTAGTTTTTCCTATTTATTAGTGCATGAATCTGGCGCCTTGGAGCACCCAAAAATTTTTTCTAAAAAAACTTTATGAGGATCTCAGAAATGAGTTAGGGAAGCGTTACGTACAGTCCCACCATATTTTTCAGACATATTTTCGCATTTGCAAGCCAGCTTTTAGGAAATACATGACTTTCTTAGTTTTTGGTGTGTATTAGCTATGGATCTGGCGTCTCGGAGCACCCAAAATATTTTTCTGAAAATACTTTATAAGGATCTCTTTAATGATTGGGGAAACATTACTTGTAGTCCCACCATTTCTTTCAAGCATAATTTTACATTTACAAGCCAACTCTTAGAAATTATGCGACAATCTTGGTTTTTCATGTGTATTAGCCTATGGATCTGGCGCCTCGGAGCACTTAAAAATATTTTTTGAAAAACTTTATGATGATCTCCTCAATGAGTTGGGAAAACATTAGCTACAGTCTCGCCATTATTGTTCAGGCATAGTTTTGCATTTACAAGCCAAATTTTTGAAATTACGTGACTTTCTTGGTTTTCACATGTATTAGCCAATAGATCTGGCGCCACGGAACACCAAAAAAAATTTAAATTTTTTTAGGCGGACCTCCGTAATGAGTTGGGTAAGCGTTACGTACAGTCCCACCATATTTTTCAGGCATGTTTTCGCATTTACAAGCTAACTTTTAGAAATTACGCGACTTTTTTGGAATTTCGTGTGTATTAGCCCATGGATCTGGCGACTTGAAGCATCTAAAAATTTTTTTCTGAAAATTTTTTATGAGCACCTCTGTAATGAGCTAGGGAAGCGTTATGTATAGTCCTACCATTTTTTCAGGCATATTTTCGAATTTACAAGCAAACTTTTAGAAATTACGCCACTTTCTCGATTATTTGTGTGTATTAGCCCATGGATCTGGCGCCTAAAAGCACCCAAATATTTTTCTGAATAATATAATAAGGACCTCCGTAATGAGTTGGAGAAGCATTACGTACACTTCCACAATTTGTTTTAGACATAATTTCGCATTGACAAATCAACTTTTAGGAGTTACGCAACTTTCTTTCGTTTTCATGTATTAGCCCATAGATCTGGCGCCTCGGAGCACCTAAAATTCTTTTTTGAAAAAACTTTATTAGGACCTCTGTAATGAGTTTGGGAAGCATCACATACAGTTTCACCATTTTTTTAGGCATATTTTCGTATTTACAAGTTAACTTTTAAAAATTACACGACTTTCTTGGTTTTCGTGTGTATTAGCCAATTGATCTGAAGCCTAGGAGCATTCAAAAAAAATTTCTGTAAAAACTTTATGAGGACCTTTATAAAAAGTTTGGGAAGCATTACGTGCAGTCCCACCATTTTTGGGCATATTTTCGCATTTACAAGCCAGCTTTTAGGAATTACGCAACTTTCTTTATTTTCGTGTGTATTAGCGCATAAATCTAGCACCTCGGAGCACCCAAATATTTATTCTAAAAAAACTTTATGAGGACCTACTTAATAAGTTTGGGAAGCTTTACGTACAGTCCCACCATTTTTCAGGCATATTTTCGCATTTACAAGCCAATTTTTAGAAATTACGCGACTTTCTTGATTTTTCGTGTGTATTAGCCCATGGATCTAGTGCCTCAGAATACTAAAACACTTTTCTGAGGACTTCCGTAATGAGTTGGGGAAGCATAACGTACAGTCTCACCATTTTTTTCAGGTATATTTTTTGCATTTACTAGGCAACTAGTAGGAATTATGCGATTTTCTTTGTTTTTCGTGTGTATTAGGTCATAGATCTGGCGCCTCGAAACACTCAAATTTTTTTTTCTAAAAATACTTTATGAGAAACTCCGTAATGAGTTTTGGGAAGCGTTACGTATAGTCCCACCATTTTTTCAGGAATATTCAAGCTAAATTTTAGAAATTACGCGACTTTCTTAATTTTTTTTGTGTATTTGTCCATGGATCTGGCGCCTCGAAGCACCCAAATTATTTTTTTCTGAAAATACTTTAAGAGGACCTCCATAATGAGTTGGGGAAGCGTTATGTACAGTCCCACCATTTTTCAGACATATTTTTTCATTTACAAGTCAACTTTTAGAAATTACGCGGCTTTCTTGGTTTTCATATGTATTAGCCCATAGATCTGGCGCCTCGGAGAAACCAAATGTTTTTTCTGAAAATAATTTATGAGGACCTCTGTAATGAGTTGGTGAAGCGTTATGTACAATACAACCATTTTTTTCAGGCATAATATCGCATTTACAAGCCAACTTTTAGGAATTACACGACTTTCTTGATTTTTTTGTGTGTACAAGTTCATGGATCTGGCGCCTCGGAGCACCTAAATTTTTTTCTGAAAATAATTTTTGAGGATCTCTGTAATGAGTTGGGAAAGGGTTAAGTACAGTACCACCATTTTTTTCAGGCATATTTTTGCATTTACAAACCAACTTTTAGAAATTACGTAAATTTCTTGATTTTTTTGTGTCTATTATTAGTCCATAGATCTGGTGCCTCGGAGCACCCAAATTTTTTTTCTGAAAATACTTTATGAGGTCCTCCGTAATGAGTTGTGAAAGCGTTACGTACAGTCCCACCATTTTTTCAGGCATATTTTCAAATTTACAAGCTAACTTTTAGAAATTACGCGACTTTCTTGGTTTATCGTGTGTATTAGACCATGAATTTGGCGCCTCGAAGCACCCAAAATGTTTTTCTGAAAAAACTTTATAAGGACCTCAGTAATGACTTTGGGAAGCGTTACATATAGTCCCACTTTTTTTCAGGCATATTTTCGCATTTACAAGCCAACTTTTAGGGTTTACGCGACTTTCTTGATTTTTCGTGTATATTAGACCATGGATATGACGCCTTGGAGCAACCAAAAAATTTTTGAAAAAACTTTTTGATGACATCCGTAATGAGTTGGGGAAGCGTTACGTACAATCCTACTACTTTTTCAGGCATATTTTTGCATTTACAAGCCAATTTTGAGAAATTATGTGACTTTTTTGGTTTTTTGTATGTATTAGCTCATTGATTTGGCTAATCGGTGCACCAAAAACTTTTTTCTGAAAAAACTTTATGAGTACTTCCGTAATGAGTTGGGGAAGCGTTACGTTCATTCTCACCATTTTTTACAAGCATATTTTCACATTTACAAGCCAACATTTAGGAATTACACGACTTTCTTGGTTTTTCATGTGTTAATACCTATGGATATGGCGCTCCGGAGCACCCAAAAAAAAATTCTAAAATTTTTTATGAGGACCTCTGTAATAAGTTGGCAAAGTCTTACGTATAATCCCACCATTTTTTTCAGGCATATTTTCATATTTACAAGCCAACTTTTAGAAATTACGCGACTTTCTTTGTTTTTTCGTGTGTATTAGCCCATGGATCTGGTGCCTAGGAGCACCCAGAATTTTTGTTCTGAAAATTTTTTATGAGAACCTCCGTAATTAGTTTGGGAAGCATTACATACAGTCCTACCATTTTTTTCAGGCATGTTTCGAATTTACAAGCCAACTTTTAGGAATTATGCGACTTTCTTGATTTTTCGTGTGTATTAGTCCATAGATCTGGTGCCTTGGAGCACCCAAATTTTTTTCGTGTGTATTAGCCCATTGATCTGGCGACTCGAATTTTCATTTTTTTACTGGCAAAACAATGTTCATTGCTTTTTTAGCATCTAACATTTGATAAATATTTGAATTATTACTTTTGGACTACCTAAAGAGCAAGGACCAACTAAAATGACAAAATTTTCCTAAGCATTCCTTGAAGTATCAATTCAAATCGTATGACAAAGTGTCGTACTATATATACAATATTATTCCGTCTCAATTTATATGGTATCGTTTAATTTAACATAATTTTTTTTTAAAAAATACTTTTGAAATTTGTTGTCTAAAATAAATCCTAGATATTTCTCTGACTACAAATCATTTTATTAAGGTTAAAAGTTAAATTATTTTTAATCAATATAAAATATGTCATTGAAGTATATCACATATGTTGAGACTAAGGGGGAATTACTTTTCTTTGAGAAAAAAAGTTTTGCATTTCAATTAACGAGTTATTTACCCAGAAGGTCACTAGTATTTTGAGAATTGTCTATAAAAATGATTTGTGTTTCTTTTAGAATAAAAATATCATTCAACTATTTCTATTTTACTCAAAAAATACTAAACACTTCAAAGACTTTCTTCTCTCTTAGCTAGCATTTTATGAAACAATAGTAATTTTAGTATGCAATTGACGGAAATTAACTCCAAGAATAACAATATAGAGGATGGAGAAATGTACAATTTCATTTTTGAAATTATTTTAAGAGAAATAAAACCTCAAAAAGAATATAAATCAACTATTTATAGAAAATTTGTAGAGTGTCAATCCCAACCATAGGACAAATTATTCATAGTAATTACTCCATATGTTCCTATTTATATAATCTATGTAAATTGCCCGAACATGAATATTAAGAAATATAGAAAAGAATTATAATTTTTCAAAATTATCTTTAAGAAATGAATTTTTAAATAGAAGAATAACATTTGTGAATTTTTTGTCAAATAAGTGAGACCTAATATGAGCATAATTGATAATTTCATTAAATATTTATCAATCAAGAAAAAAAATTCACTCTTTTTAGAATTGAATAAATTAAAAATGTCTCACATAAATTGAAATATAAGTACTTAGAGTTAAGACCTAAAATATGCCATTCTTTTTATTGTGTTTGGACGTTAAAACACAGTTCAATTTTTTGTGAATGAACTTCAGGAAGCTTTTTTTTTCCTTCAAATGTGGCTAGTTTAATAAACAAAAACTAATTCAAAATAATCTCCAAATATAATTTCAAAATTTTGAAACAAAACCTAAGGATAAAAAACGAACTTCATTTCAAATTAATAGGCGTATGACCGTAAACTATAAATATTTTTCATTTAGTTAGAATTTATGGAGGAGTTAAAAATAGTTGTGCTTAGTTATATTTTTGGGATAATGCACAAGTACCCCTTAGACTATGATCGAAATTCCAGAGACACACCTAAATTTAACTAGGGTCCTATTACCTCCCTGAACTAATTTAAAATGGAATAAATACACCACAAACGATGACATGACATAGAGAGTGTGCACACTCTCTTGAAGGCAAGTGATAAGTGCACAAATTGAACACATGTCATTTTTTGATAGAAGATTTTATAATTAGTTAGTAAGCATGTTTATTAATATTAAAACTTATATACATTTAATTATTTTTATTTCTTTCTTTGTAAAATATTTATTTTAATTTCTCTCTCACTTTAATTTTTTTTAAATTAATTTATTATCTTTTTTCTTTTAATTATTTTTAAAAAAATTTGTGTATTTTTTTTAAAATAATTTAAAAGTGTCCTTTAATTTGAAGGTTTTAATTTTTTTTTATGTTTTATTTGATTTTCCTCACTTATTTTGATATCCGTTCAAAATTAACTTATTTTAAATACAAGATATTTGGAATTAAATTTGAAATTGAATCAAAATGAAAGACAAAGTAAATAAAATCAATAGAAAAATAAAAGAAAAAAAACAATGAATGAAGGTAAAAGAAAAAGTTTCGATACAAGGTAAAAAAAAAGTGTATTAACTTAATTTAAATACAAGATAAAGAAAATAAGAATATCTTTTTTAAAAAAATATTTTTTTTAAAAAATAAAATAAAATAAAATATTTACACACGTGGCAGCGCGAGTGTGTTCAAACACAACCAACTTGGGTGGTTGAAGGTGCCACGTCAGCTCAAAAGGTACAAAAAAATACAAAAAAAAAGAAGCTGAAATTTAAAAATTCAAGTTGAATTTAAAGATTTTCATAGTCAAATATAAATTTTCACTTCAAAAACAAAAGCTATCTTTTTTAAAAAATTCACAATAAAACATAACCAAAACCTCTGCAAAACTTTAGATAGTTTTTTTTATGTAACGCTTACACAATACACACCATATTCAAGAACGAATCCCTTCAAATTTGAATTCAAAAAAATTACTCACTAAACTCACAACCCCTTCATCACCCACAATACAATGCCCTACGTGTTTTCATCTGATTGGTCCTTCATGTTTCAATTCTCAAGTCCAATTCAAATAGGTGATTTTTAGTGGGCCTAACGGATAGTTTAATCATTTATTTATTGCTTTTATATTTTACTTCACATTTTTCCATCGTTTTACATTAGAAGGAATGGCGGCGAATTCATCGTGGCGAAGGGACAAGCAATGGCGGCGAATTCATTGGCATTGGAGAACAATCAGATCGGAAAATTGAATGTTGGAGCGGCCAGAATAGGCGTTCGTCATGGCGAAGAGACAAGCAATGGCGGCGAATTCATTGGCATTGGAGAATAATCAGATCGGAAAATTGAATGCCGGAGCGTCCAGAATAGGCGTTCGTCGTGGCGAAGAGACAATCAATGGCGGCGAATTCATCGTTGTTTTAGAATAATCAGATCGAAAAATTGAATGCCGGAGTGGCCAAGAAAGGACCGGCACTTTGTAATATCTCGAATCATACAACTGTCTCTGCTCGGAACTCGATTTCTCCTCCAAACTTGTGAGTCTTTCTATGTTTTTGGTCTCTGTTTATTATGTGTACTTTTTTTTTTTACTATAAGAAAATAATTGGAGTACTGGGTTCGATGATTCACTTTTTTGTATGTTGGTTATGGGGTTTCTTGCGTAAATTTGTGTATACAAGGAATATGTAGATGGGTATTGTGATTTCTTTTTTGGGGTTTTTCTTTCTTGGATTAAATAAGTAAAATGGTTAATGTTATGTGGGGTTTCATGAAAAAATGATTGAAGATACTGGGTAAAAATCAATTTGTAGAAAATCAAGTGAAGTGATTTGAGGGTTTTTGATATGCAAGGATTTGCGGGATTTCTTTTTTGTTTTTGGTCGAGATTGTGATATTTGGACGTTGAATTCTTTGTTTATTGACTTCCCTTGTATAAACAAGTTCACTGTTTTATTACTGTGGCATTTTTCAGTGTTAACACGAATTGTTTAGCATATCATTACTGTGGACCAATTCATGCTTTTTGTCTCCTTAAATGATTTTATTACTGTTCTTAATTTGTTAGGGTCAAATTTTATCTTTGCACAAATGAGCAGAAGAAGTTAAGCAACTTTTGATAATTTCGAGTTTTCACGGTTTGATGAACCTTTTATTTAATAAGCTGTTTTGCAATGTGAGTAAATTGAAAAAGATTGTTTCTTGTATCTGAAATGGAAATTTGTTTCTGTTTCCTGGACGAGCGAGCCACCTTTGGAACAATTCCGTCGAATGGTGATGACATAGGCGTTTGCTTTATAAGATGATAGAGTACTTAACTACTTATGTATGACCTATTTGTGGTTAACAAAATGATTCACCACCGCATTTTGTTGGTTATAGGATTATATTACTCTCTTTCTCAGGACGGATAAGTGGGCAGAAAGTGAATTGGGAACAAAATGGGGAGATAAATGGGAGGAGAAATTTCCGCAGGGACTGCTGTTCTGCCAGCATCCTCCTCTATTAGACCAAGTAGCAAACCTGTTTCTATTCAAAGAAGTGATGCAGTTGTGCCTAAGATCACTGCCATTCCTCTTCCTGCCACTTGCAGATGGATCATTAGTCTCCATGGATGAATCTATGTCAACTTCTGACACAGTGAGAAGTCCGGAGGTCGAATACATAGATGACCATGAATCGACTGCAGTTGATTCCATCGAGAAGAAGGCGTGTAGCACCCTCTACATCTCAGAACATGTTAAAGCAGCATGTTTTGATCTTTTCAACAGAGAGTAGTCCTTGTTCTAGCGTTTCATTTTAACTATAACATCTATTTATACAATTTATCTATTTTTGATTCCTGCAGCAGATAAATGCAAGAGAGATGTACTTGTGGACTTGGAATCAGGGGATAAAATTGTCAACATTGATAACAATCTTGTTGACCCACAGCTATATGCTACAGTGGCCTGTGACATATACAAACACTTGAGAGCCTCTGAGGTATAAAATGTTTACCATCTATCTCTTTTCATCTCTTTGAGTTGGATGCTGCTGCTAACTTTAACTGAATTGCAGTTTTACTAACATTTGTTGTCAAACATTACTATTCTTGTGTCTCTTTACTTTGGGGAAAAAACAAGCATGCACTTTTGGAAATTCGTTATTTACATATCTGTAGCTATTTGTGGAAATTATCCAACAAAGCGGCCTCTTTCAATTCCAATTTTCTTATGTAATTTCTAATTTTTTATTATCTGCTATTGTGTTGAATTTTTTTTTTGCTAATTCTTGGGATATAATGCTTGAACCAGAGAAGAGGCACTTCTTTTATCACTTTCACAACTCGATGTCGAGCTAAACTAAAGACGGTGAGATGGAATAAAGTATCGACGGAATTCATGATAAGGTGAGAAATGACTTCCCTATCTCTATAACTCCTGTACAAGGTCAATTGAAATTCTTAAACTTCTATGGATATTGATTTATTATATAAGTTATTAATAGGTTCTTTATATCCCATTTTTAAGAGATTATCAATATTCAAGTATAATTCTTCATTATGAACCCTCGAAATAATATTGGTGCTCTTCTCTATTTATCTGCCTTAAAATCATCCACCTGCACCTACCCCAAGTATATGCTTTAACAGGAATCACACAAGGGTAGATTAGAAACCTTTGGTAAAATGCTAGACTGTAACCCCACAATTAAATCTTGCATTTGGGGCATTCTTGGGTGTACTTCCAAGTCCATCTGATGGGTCTGAATTTTGTGAGACATGGAAAGAGTATGAGATGAATGAGGAGAGAAGGGGGGTATAAAGGTGCAAGCTTTGAGAATATGCTTTTGCAAGGGAGGAGATGGGCTGGGAATCATACTGTTAAGTTTAATGCTGTAAAGGGTATTGATTATAAAGGATCTATTTATGATGCTGCTCCTACCTTTCAGTCTTATGGTGTTCCTCATGGTTCTGCTGGTATGATTCCTTAATTTCCTTTCCCTTTTTTTTTTGTTGGTTGAGGATTAGGATAGAAGCTTAGTTTGGCAGTTGAGTGTTCTCTCGCATCTGGTGCTTGCGGAGGACATTACCTTAGATATAGGAGGGTTCGGTGGTCGCTGATTAGGATAGAAGGTTAGTTGGTAGTTGAGAGTTCTCTCACTTCTTTACATGATATGATTGGTGGTCGTACATATACTTACTTGCTTACCAATACACGATTCAATGACTTTGACACTGGACGTTCCCAAAATGGGTACTACCGGATAAAGTTAATATAATAGCCGCTTATTTACTTTCCTTATTTTTTACCTTTAATCTTTCTCTTAATTGATAAGACAATTTCGAAGAGAGTTTCTCCATAGTATAAGGTAAAGTACACGTTCCTCTTGCCAATATAGGCAAAAGTACATGTTCTTCTTTGTCGTCTCTCTACATCATTTTGATCTTGGTGTTTGTAGCTCCTTTTCCTATTATCTCTTTATCGGAGTTCAAATGAATATCCACAGTTGATTAATAAACTGAATATATAGTAGTTTAAGACTCCGCTTGGTCGTCATTCTTGCTTTCCCACCAAAGGTCATGTCTGCCTTTTCAAATGTAGTTGATGGTTATGCTATGAAGTAGAAAGTTATGCTCATGCTTTCACAAACTATAATTATGTATATATATAATCAGATATTTATATGGCTGGACAAAAACACTATAACACCTTTTTGCCAGTTGTATTTCGTTGTCATTGTCGTTGCTTCTTTATTTTTGGGTTCTAAAGATTTCTTTTATATTTGAGCATAGCAGAAACTAGATTAACACCATAAAACTACAGAAGGCAGTCCTTAGAGAGCCGATTAAACAGTGTTTACAGAGTGCTAAAAGACTTCATGAAGACGCCTTACATCATGTGTCTCACCTTTTTGCTATCACTGCTGAGCAACTGTTTGATTATGATGACACTGGTAAGAAGCAACTCTTTTTATTACCTTCTTCTTATTGAAGTATGTGCCCCCCACCCTAATAATTTATTTATATTGGACTAGAGTGAGTATATTATCTCTTCATCTTAGAGCCGATAAAATAGTGTTTACAGACTACTGAAAGACTTCATGAAAAATGCATCACATCATGCTTCTCACCTTTTTTGCTATCACTTTTGAGCGACTGTTTGGTTACACTGTTAAAAGACAACTCCTTTTACTACCTTCTTCTTATTGAACTGTGTCCCCCACCCCAACGATTTATTTATATGATACCAGCGAGAGTATATTATCTCTTCATTTTTTAACTTGGACAAGTAAAAATGTACATCTATTTTTAATATATTGAAGAAATAAAAACACAGGATGGAATATTTTATAGGTGCGGTAAATTTGGTTGGTTAATCAACAATAGTTCTTTTTTTTTAACTAAGATGTGGGTGTAAATGCAAAGAATCTTTGTATGTGAGCTCTCTCTTTATAGTTCCTTCAAATACTCAATTTTTCTCTCTTGCTACTGCAATTTCCGTCCCTCTCTCGTGCTTGGGTTAATTAAGACATTTGGTATGTGTTAGTGAGTTTGGAATTGTTCCTTTTACATGGTGTAATGTTGGGGAGGATGTTCTGGTGGTTATTACCCAAAATTCAAAGTGAAAAATAAAATAAAAGTATGTAACGGTTCAAGAAAAAGTGTACTGTATACACACTACAAAGTAGCAGTAAAAGTATAGCACACAAAATTTTGAAAAAATGAGATATCCTTCTCCCTTTCCAGCCAACACTTTTGGGTTTTGTCTTTCTCAGTTCAGAGCTGACGTTAGGAAGTTGAGTCTGACAGAGTATTACCAATGCTGAAATTAATATAATTTTGTTTTCAGTTAACTTTGCTTACAACCACTTTCTTCAACACTTGTTGAACTGGAATTGTGGTTTATTAAACAGGGTTATACATTTGAATGTAATTTTGAAGCAAAGCTTGAAACTCTGATTGTGTTTTTTAGAGCTTAGTTGTACTTATGTTTCTAATTTGAACCAAAGATATATTTACAACAAACTTAAGGTCTAATACAAAATATGTTTATTTCAACATTTTTGTCTTTCCTTTTGATAGGACTCACACGATTGACTGTAGTTAAAATGGATGTCCAAAGATTAGCATCATATCTGCTTACTCTATATCCTGCTCTTACAAGGTTCATATTTTTAAAATCTAGAATCTTGATGTAGAAAACATTTTAGCTAATGTCAAAGCACCTCTGACTGAATATTGTATAAAAGATTTCTACGACACTATTGCATTCTCCTCATAATGGTTTTCTCTAGTCCACCAAGCGAACATGTGTCTTTTAAATATGATAATATAACCTATCTGTTTTAACTTTTCTTGATATGAAGTAGCAACTTTTTAGCTATGTCTACTACTCTCAGAGAGAGAGACTCATATATTGACTCTATTACAGGCTGCTGATAGACAACCTGATTCGCCAACTCAAGCTTTGCTAAATTCAGCCGATCAAACAAGAACAGGTTCCTAAAAATTCGCTAGAGATTCTGGCAAAGCACGAGGTGAGCAGCCTTATTATCTCAAAACAAACTTATTGACAAATACAAGGAAATCAAGTCATCTGCTACTTATATGCACTCTGATCTATCCTGCTGCAGACGTAACTTTTTTTCATGGATTTACCTCAGATTTAATCCGCTTTGGTGTTATCAATCCAAATGAAAACATGCCAAACTTAAATGTAATTTTATAATCATTCAAAGTGGTCTGCAACAATCCGACTGTTAAAACGAACCACATTCAATACAAGTAACAACAAAAGTAGTAATTGTACTATTTTACCCGTATTTATCAATCAAAATTTGTATTAAATATAAATGCACATTGTTTTCGTTGGGCTCGTGCTGGCATGGGCACCAACTATCTATTGTTTCAACAGATTTCATGGTGAGGTAACTTCTAATATCTTTCTTCTCTAAAGCTGTGTCCCTGATGGAATATCAGCATACTAAAACTTATGAACAAATATCGATGAGCTTAGTAATTCGTCAGTTTGATTTGGAGCTTTTTTTAGGTTGCCAAGGAGTACAGGCTTTTCCCATACATTCTGCATTTGATTGATGGACATGCAACGACTACAGTTGCTTGGAGTAACTTGCATGATGATCGCATCGTAAGAAACTACCTTCTGACTTCTAGTGCATATGTTTTCGCCATGATCTTTACTTCCTACTGTGCTTTTCATATTCAGTTTTCCTCAAATATTACAAGCATATCTGGAGACAGCACTTACTGCAAGGAGGTATATATGATCTTGATTCACAGAACCTGCAGTTGTTAAACATTGCACTGGCACTAAGACTTACATATTATGCAGGTATGCAAATGGAGTCGAGGTGGGGGGGGCTCCGGGGCACGACGCCTCGGGGCCATGGGAAAGGGCGGGCACCGGGGCATGGCGCCTCGGGGCCGGAGGGTGGGGAGGCTCTGTGGCACGACGGCTCGGGGGCGGGGGGTGGGGCGAGCTCCGGCGCACGACGCCTCGGGGGTGGGAGGTGGGGCATGACGCCTCGGGGCAGGGGGGTTGGGTGGGCTCCGGGGAACGACGCCTCGAAGCCGAGGGGTGGGACGGCTCCGAGGCAATAGGCCTCGGGGTGGGACGGGCTCCGGGGCACGACGCCTTGGGGCTGGGACGGGCTCTGGGCACAATGCCTTGGGGCTGGGGGGTGGGGCGCTCCGGGGCATGGCGCCTCGGGGAAAGGGGGTGGGGGGCTCCGGGGCACGGTGCCTCAGGGCCGGGGGGTGGGGCAGGCATCGGGGCATGGCGCCTCGGGGCCAGAGGGTGGGGAGGCTCTAGGGCACGACGCCTCGGGGGCGGGGGGTGGGGCGAGCTCTGGGGCATGACGCCTCGGGGCCGGGGGGATGGGTGGGCTCCGGGGCAAGGCGCCTGGGGACCGAGGCGTGGGACAGCTCCGAGGCACGAAGCCTCGGGGTGGGACTAGCTCCGGGGCACGACGCCTCGGGGCTGGGGGGTGGGGCGGGCACCGGGGCATGGCGCCTCGAGGCCGGAGGGTGGAGAGGCTCTGGGGCACGATGCCTCGGGGGAGGGGGGTGGGGCAAGTCCGGGGCATGACGCCTCGGTGCCGGGGGGTTCGGTGGGCTCCGAGGCACGGCTCCTCGCTACCGGGGCGTAGGACGGCTCCGAGGCACGAAGCCTCGGGGTGGGACGGGCTCCGGGGCACGACGCCTCGGGGCAGGGGGGTGGGGCGCTCCGGGGCACGGCGCCTCGGGGCCAGGGGTGGGGGGGCTCAGGGGCACGGTGCCTCGGAGCAGGGGGTTGGAGCGGGCACCGGGGCATTGCGCCTGGGGGCCGGAGGGTGGGGAGGATCTGGGGCAAGACGCCTCAAGGGCGGGGGGTGGGGCGAGCTCCGGGGCATGACACTTCGGGACCGGGGGGTTAGGTGGACTCCGGGGCACGGCGCCTCGGGGCCGGGGCGTGGGACGGCTCCGAGGCACGAAGCCTCCGGGTGGGACGGGCTCCGGGGCACGACGCCTTGGGTTGGGGGAGAGGGCGCTCCGGGGCACGGCGCCTCGGGGCTGGAGGGTGGGGCGGGCACCGGGGCATTGCGCCTCGGGGCCGGAGGGTGGGGAGGCTCTAGGGCACGACGCCTCGGGGGGGTGGGGCGAGCTCCGGCGCACAACGCCTCGGGGGCGGGGCGGGTTCCGGGGCATGACGCCTCGGGGCCAGGTGGTTGGGTGTGCACCGGGGCACGGCGCCTCCTGGCCAGGGCGTGGGGCGGCTTTGAGGCACGACGCCTCGGGTGCGGGTGGTGGGACGGGCTCCGGGGCACGGCGCCTCGGGGCTAGAGGGTGGGGCGGGCAGCTAGGCACAGCGCCTCAGGGGTGGGGGTGGGGCGGCTCTGAGGCACGACGGCTCGGGGTCGAGAAGTGGGGCGCTCCGGGGCACGGCACCTCGGGGCCGGGAGGTAAGGCAGGCTCCGGGGCACGGCGCCTCGAGGCCAGAGGGTGGAGGTGCTCTAGGGCACGACGCCTCGGGGCCGGGGGGTGGGGCGGGCTCTGGGGACGGCGCCTCGGGGCTGTGGGGTGGGGCGAGCTCTGGGGGACGGCGCCTCGGGGCCGGGGGGTGTGGGGTGGGCTCCGGGGCGTGGCGCCTCGGGGCCGGGGGTCTCCGGGCACGGCGCCTCGGGGCCGGGGGGTAGGGGCTCCGAGGCACGGCGTCTCGGGGCCTGGGGGGTGGTAGCTCTGGGGTAAGGCCGGGGAAGGGGGGTTTGGGCGCTCCGAGCAACAAAGGCAGGGGGATAGGGCGGGCTCTGGGGTACGGCGCCTCGGGGTCGGGGGTGTTCCGGGGCTGGGGAGTGGGGCGGGCTCCGAAGCACGGCGCCTCGGAGCCGGAGGGGGGGGGGCTCAGGGGCACGGCGCCTCGAGGCTGGTGGGTGGGGCACTACGCCTAGGGGGCGAGTGGTTGGGCGGGTTTCGGGGCATGACGCCTCGGGGCCGGGTGGTTGGGTGTTCTCTGGGGCACGGCGCCTCTTGGCCGGGGCGTGGGGCGGCTCCGAGGCATGACGCCTCGGGGCAGGGGGGTGGGACGGGCTCCGGGGCACGACACCTCTGTGCTGCCGGGTGGGGCGGGCAGCGAGGCACGGCGCCTCAGGGCCGGGGGTGGGGCGGCTCTGAAGCACGACGACTCTGGGCCGGGAAGTGGGGCGCTCCGGGGAACGGCGCCTCTGGGCCGGGAGGTGAGGCGGGCTCCAGGGCAAGGCGCCTCGGGGCCGGAGGGTGGAGGTGCTCTGGGGCACGACGCCTCAGGGCGGGATCTTGAGGAAGGCGCCTCGGGGCCGGGTGGTGTGGGGTGGGCTCAGGGGCGCGGCGCCTCGGGGCCGGGGGTCTCCAGGGCACGGTGCCTCAGGGCCGGGGGGTCGGGGCTCCGGGGCACGATGCCTCAGGGCCTGGGGGTGGTAGCTCCAGGGTAAGGCCGGGGAGGGGGGGTTTGGGCGCTCCGAGGCACAAAGGTCGGGGGTAGGGTTGGCTCCGGGGCACGGCGCCTCAAGGTCGGGGGGTTCCGGGGCCGGGGAGTAGGGCGGGCTCCGGAGCGCGGCGCCTTGGAGCCGGAGGGTGGGGGGCTTAGGGGAACGGCGCCTCGGGGCCGATGGTGGGGGGCTCAGGGGCACGACGCCTCGGGGGCGGGGGTTGGGGCGGGTTTCGGGGCATGACGCCTAGGGGCCAGGGGTGGGGGATCCGGTGCACGGCGCCTCAGGCCCAGAAGGATGGCGGGTTGTAGCTCCCGGGGCACGGCGCCTCTGGGCCGGGGGTGGGGTGTTGGGGACTCCGGGGAACGGCGTCTCGGGGCCGAGAAGGTGGGGTGTGGAGGGCTTCGGGGCACGGTGCCTCGGGGCAGGGTGTGGGGGGTTCCGGGGCGCGGCGCCTCGGGGCCTAAGGGGTGCCTCGGGGCCGGGGGTGGGGCGGGCTCCGGGGCACGGCGCCTTTGGGCCCTGGGGTAGAGTGGGGTTGCTCCGGGGCATGTCACCTCGGGGGTGGGGGGTGGGGTGAGGTGGCTCCAGGGCATGGCACCTCGGGGGTGGGGGATGGGGTGGGGGATGCTCCTGGGCATGGCGCCTAGGGGCCGGGGGTGGGTGGGGGGGCTCCGGGGCACGGCGCCTAGGGGCCGTGGGGTGGGGTGGGGAATGATTCGGGCCATGGGGCCTAGGGGCCGGGGGAGGGTGGGGGGGCTCCGGGGCACGGTGCCTAGGGACCGGGGGGGTGTGTGGGGGGCCGGAGGGCACTGTGCCTCGGGGCCAGTAAGAGACAAATAAACTACACCTAGCAATTGCATCAACCACACTTTGCCCTAATTAAGAACTGATGTTATCAACAATGTGATTGAATGTAAATTAACCAAATTTAGTAATTACATAACTAACAGGTAGAAAGAAATCTGTTAAGGTAGTTGAGTACACAAACTTTTAAATTCCCATTTGTGAATCTATGAAAGTAATGAGCAGCAGACTATGTTTACCTTCTTTTTCAATGATTAAACTTACACTCTTCACTCTCCAATCAAAGATTCGTCCACATAAAACCCTCTGACAATTTAAATGACTAGTAACTTCAGAATCCATATGGAGTGTATTTATAATATGAAAAAATATGAAAGATAAAAATTATAATATAATTAATATAATGTTGAAAATATATCTTGAAATTACTTTTGACAAGTTGAAATGGTCCTTCATACGAAATATGTAAAAACTTATCCATATCGAGTGTTTTCGCCCATGCGATTTGAAGCCCACTATGGTGGGTGGTCTTGCTTTGGTGAAATCCCTCTTAACCAGTATCTTGGGAAAAAACAGAGTAAATGGTTTTTTATAAAAAAGACATTACGACACGAAATGGTTGCGACAAGCACCACAAGTACATGTTTCTAACTTGCTATTCAGTACCTGAATTTCCTACCTAGATCACTAGGTCACCTGTTAATGGAACAACGCAAACAATGCAAATCATCGAAATAAATCAAGAGATATCAATTTTAAAGCCTACCCCATCTTATCAATTAATTTCACTACAGGGTATTATGGCCGTAACCCATAGCGATTGAATGGGTTGTTACAATGTTATGCTTATATAGCTTGTTAGTCATAAAAGTGGCCTAACTAGAATGTTCAAAATACTTTGGAAATAGAAGAGTCAACAAAATGCTTTTCTTAATTTGATGGAAAATGAAAGAGACTCGAGTGACACTGTTATAAAAATATGCATTTTGCAAAACTAGGATTCAATTGAATATTCTGCAAAAGGAAAGCCACCCTCTATAAGCTAATTCTTTGCTGCATGATTTAGTTTCTCCCGGAGTTGAGAGGAAAATTTAATAAGGGACCAGATGAATTATACTAGTTGTACAACATATCTCAGATGGTCATTCACTAATAGTTTTTTATCACAGAAAGTCACTCAACTTTCTTTTATAACTTCAAAGTCACTCAACTTACTCAACTAAGGATTTTTCTAGAAGACGAGCTTGAAATAGAATTTTGATAGTTCCATCATCTCTGGAAGGAGGTGATTTTTGAGTTTTGTAGAACCTAATCTTCCGATTACCAAGCTCATCTCAAATGACACCCCCAATACCATGAGGTGTTAAAGGAACCATCAATGTTAAGCTTGAAGTGGTGCTTTTGGAGGGGAAACCGTACCACTGCTCTATATGAATAGTATTAGCTAGTGACCGTGTTTTTAGTAGAGCGGAAGTTAGAAGAGTAGGTAAATTTGATCACACGAGCTAGGACATGATCGATGGAGATTAAGCGCGTTGTGTTGTTATGAATGTTATGGTTCCTATTCATCCAGATATGTCAAATGGCGAAAGGGAAAAGAGTGTCCCAATTAATAAGGATTGAATAGCAAGGATCCAGTTGGAGTTGTCATTATGGTTCCAGAAGGCCTGTGCGATGGTGCATTCTGGATGAAGTACATATTTTATCATAATATTATCCATGCATACTAATTGATGCTTACTTTTTAATATAGAAAAATATTTTGGAATGTGTAGTTAATGTTGATTAACAAGATACGCGTCTGAGTTAACAATAGAGTGGAGGTTTGGAGACAAACCCTAAAGTATAAGGAAAGGAGTTTAGGTCAAAAGAAGTAATTCGAATGCAAGTTTAGTAATGCAATTTACGAGGCATGACATGAGAGCGAGAATTGATACACAAGTCATCCCTTAGAGGAAGTTTTATAAATCTTGGGTCAATAATCTAAAGAAATATGGAGATTGGCTAGGATCTTATACATATTATTGGAATGAGATGGATGAAATAGAGTCTATTTGATGTCTTGTGTGATAAAAATGTGTCACCACGACTTAAAGGTTAATTTAATCATGTTCTGATGGTTGGACCAGCTATATTTTATGTTGCAGAGCACTGGACAATTTGTAGTCTTTTCATTTAATTTGAAGCAGAAAAAAATAAAATAATCTTTTATGTTGACAATATTAATAAGATGATTTTATTTTTATATCAAAGGCATATGAAACCTCTTGACTAATATCCAATCACTAAATGATTCAACAATTACAATCTCTTTTACCCATTGTTATATTATGTCTCCATATTCCACTTTGTGGGGGTGTATTTAATTTTCTTCTCTTCAACAACTGGATTATTATATGAAGAGTTTGCACATGATCAAACTCCTGAGTTATCACCAATTGAACTTTGAGGAATAGAAGAATCAGATAATTTTTTAATCAATTCAACACATTTCATCAATTTATCCTGCAAAATAGAGAAAAAAAGAATGTTTAATATTAAGCATATACGTTAACTTAATCAACATGAAAATGGTAGGATTGGGAAGTGTAAAAATTACAAAATTGTGCTATGTTTTTTGAACCACCATATTTACCTTTTGAACATGCTGAACCAGAGTAGATATTGCTTTCTCACTGCTTATCTGTCTTAGATTTTACTGCAATCGTGATTGCCATAGCTACTGCAATCTCAGAAGGCTTAAATTTCAAGAAGTGAATTCCTGCATTGAATTTTCATAAACCAAACATATAGCAGTCAATTTTGCACATTTTACTTTTTTTTAGACAGTAAGAATTGGAAAAAAATATAAAGATTAGAGAGGAAATTTACTTATGAAAGATTAGAGAGGAAATTTACTTATGAAAGATTAGAGAGAAAAGGTGAGATTTAGAAATTTATTTATGAAAAGATTAGAGAGAAAAAGTGTCGTGTGGACAATTTATTTATGAAAGATAAGAGAGAAAAGGTGTAATTTTGTCACGCCCTGAGCCTACACCCTGGATGTGGCCGGCACTTGAGAACCATTGCTGATCCCCAAGCGAACCCTTGGTCTGGCTTACTACCTAGCGAAAGACTTAACTTGAGCATAAAAGACTCATATAACGACATAGATAAACTCATAAACCTTAACTTAGCTTGCAAAGTCAATTAATGTCTGAATAAAATACTTGAACTCCTTGGAAACGTTAGTCAAAACTCAAATGTAAAAAGTATGAAATAGTCTGAGAGACTCAACAATTCTAGACTTGTCTATGAAGCCTCTAAATAACTAAGACGGATGTCGGGACAGACCCCACGACATCTCAACAAAACTGAAGTAGAAAAGATAACGATGAATCCTCCAGGAGTGCTCGGAAGCTCACCAAAACTACTAACTGCGGAAGTGCAAATGATCCTCAACTAACGCCTGTTGATGATCCTAAATACCTGTATCTGCATCCACAAAGATGCAGGTCGAATGACATCAGTACATGAAATGTACGAGTATGTAATATAGCCGAGTAGATAAATAACTGAAATTAAAGTACTGAAAACAAATGAAGATATGAGTAACTCAATTGAATGCAAAGAGATAAAGGACAAAACCATTAGAGCTTTACAATTATACTTACTCAACTCTGATCTCGTAAAACTCATAAGTATATAGGAAACACTTTGACTTTACCTCGGGCTCAAAACTGAATGTAAAGAGTTAAATGAATAAAGTCAATTTAAAACATCACAAGGGCTAACTTATCTCTGAAACTCAACTTCTCAAGTAATATGAAAATAATATATATTTTACTCTGAGGAGTTTCTCTAACCGATAATCATCACTATGAGCTATGTGATGATACGGCGTAACATCCACGCTGCCAGAACGGTCCTATACTTGCCAAGTATAAGACTCTCAAACTCACTAAGTGGATCCACTAAGTACTATACCCATGTTGGCTACATGGTTTATGGAGGTTGTGGGTTGTTTGAACTCTCCCCTATATCGGTGCTCAATACTACTCCTAAAATCTTTTTACTTTTCTCATCTCAATGTTTAAAACATTATCTTTTATGGGTTTGAGGTAAGTGCTCAAACTAATCCTCTTAAAGAGATAACTATTTTCTGGACTATCTCAGTACTCAATAATTTACTTTAGAAATCATTGTTTCTCTTCGTAAAAATAATGTTATCTTGGGGAAAATACTTAATTCCCAAATGCTTCTCAAGGCTCTTCTCAAAACTTCTTCTTTAAATCCTTCTCAAAAACTCTTCTTTAAGAAATCAATTTAAAATAGTTATATAGTTTAAAAGACTTCTCATCAATAACTTAGAATCAACTTAATGAATAGGGTTCATGCTGAAATATAGGCATGAACAATACCACAATAATATTCAACAATATGAACACAATTATTCAGGAATTGAATTAGATAACAATCAATGGATTAACTCAACTTTACTAAAAATTAAGGAACAAAACTCTAGATTATTTTTGCAGAAACTCTGATATGTGTAGGGCGTGAGGGCGAACTAGCCCAACACTAAAAGCCTTACATACCTGGAAGATCAAAGATCTTGATGAAACTGGAGAACTTGAATGAACGCTTGAAAACCCTAGCTTTTCTCCTCTTGAATTCTTTCTCCAAAATCCCTAAGTGGTAATGACAGCCTAATATGTTTTAACACTGATACCACCTTAATTTAAGAGGAAAAGGGTTGGATTTTGGGCTTAGAAGGAAAGGAAAAAGTCTGAAATACCCTTCATTAAAACTGCCGAAGTGACCTACAATTTGGATCTACGATCCGTAGGTCGTTCTACGGTCCGTCCTGTCCAACCGTAGAACCAACTTCGGAGATCCAATTATCTGAAAAACTTCTACGGGTCAATCCTACGGTTCGTAGGTCATTCTACGGTCTGTAGAGTCCTTCCATAGAATTCAACTTTTAAACTGGAAATTTCACTAAGTCTGACTCTCTTCTACGGGTCCCATCTACGGCTCGTAGGTCAGACTACGACCCGTACTGTTGGTCCGTAGAATCAACTTCAGAAACTTAACTTCTCCAACCTCGACCTGGTTTCTACGGTTGTCTTCCTACGGCCCGTAAAACCTTCTACGGTTCGTAAAACCTTCTATGGTTCGTAGGTCGGTCCCATAGAACCAGTGTTGCAGCAGTTTTCTGCGTTTTCTCCATCTCCAAGTTACGGGGTGTTACAAATTTAGACATTCATTTATTTCGTAAGCATATATATATATTAAATTTTTTTTACTATCAACTAAGCATTCAAACATAACCAATATCTTTCTCATTTTAGTATAATTATTATTCTAGTTGATAATTTTTTATAGGAATGAAATGATGCATGTATTTGATCACACATTAGTATAAGAACAAACATATATAATTTTTTCTAAAGAAACTTTATGTACACAAAATAAGTGAAGACCACCACTCTTTATAGTTGAGGAAATCTTCCTCGCAATGATATATGGGGAAATAATTAGAGAAGATAAAGGACCTAAAAGTTACTCATGTTAATTAGCCCATAGATCTGGCGCCTCAGAGCACCCAAAATTTTTTTCTGAAAAAACTTTATGAGGACCTCCGTAATGAGTTGGGAAAGCGTTACGTACATTCCACCATTTTTTGTCAAGCATATTTTCACGATTACAAGCTTACTTTTAAGAATTATGCGACTTTCTTGGTTTTCATGTGTATTAGCCCATGGATCTAGCACCTCGGAGCACTCAAAAAATTTTTTTGAAAAAACTTTATGAGGACCTCCGTAATGAGTTGGGGAAGCGTTACACATAGTCCCACCATTTTTTCAGGCATATTTTCGCATTTAAAAGCCCACTTTTAAGAATTACACCACTTTCTTGGTTTTTCATGTGTATTAGCTCATGGATATGGCGCCTCGGAGCATCCAAATTTTTTTTCTGAAAATACTTTATGAGGACCTCCGTAATGAGTAGGGAAATCGTTACGTACGGTCCCATCATTTTTAGGCATATTTTCACATTTACAAGCTGATTTTTAGAAATAACGCGACTTTCTTGATTTTTCGTGTGTATTAGCCCATGGATTTGGCACCTCGTAGCACCCAAATTTTTTTTCTAAAAAACCTTTATGAGGACCTCCGTAATGAGTTGGGGAAGGATTACATACAGTCCCATTATTTTTTCAGGCATATTTTCAATATTACAAAACAACTTTTAAGAATTACGCGACTTTCTTGGTTTTCGTGTGTATTAGCCCATAGATCTGGCGCCTTAGAGAGCCCAACATTTTTTTTCTGAAAAAACTTTGTGAGGACCTCCGTAATGAGTTTGGGAAGCGTTACGTGCAGTCCCACTATTTTTTCAGGCATATTTTTACATTTACAAGCCAACTTTTAGAAATTACGGTGACTTTCTTGGTTTTTCGTGTGTATTAACCCATGGATCTGCCTCGGAACACCCCAAATATTCTTCTGAAAATACTTTATGAGGACCTCTGTAATGAGTTGGGGAAGCATTGCGTACAGTTCAATCATTTTTTTCATGCATATTTTCGCATTTACAAGCCAACTTTTAGAAATTACGTGACTTTCTTGGTTTTTCGTATGTATTAGCCCATGGATATAGCGCCTTGGAGAGCCCAAAATATTTTCTAAATTTTTTTTATGAGGACCGCCATAATGAGTTAGGAAAGTGTTACGTACAGTCTCACTATTTTTTTAGGCATATTTTGACATTTACAAGCCAACTTTTAGGAATTACTCAACTTTCTTAGTTTATCATGTGTATTAGCCCATGGATCTGGCGTCTCGAAGCACTCAAAAATATTTTCTGAAAAAATATTATGACAGCCTCCGTAATGAGTTGGGGAAGTGTTACGTACAGTTCCACCATTTTTTTCAAGCATATTTTTGCATTTACAAGCCAATTTTTAAAAATTACGCGACTTTCTTGATTTTTCGTGTGTATTAACCCATGGATTTGGCCCCTCGGATCATCCAAAAAAAATTTTGAGCACCCTAAATTGTTTTTGAAAAAACTTTGTTAGGACCTCCGTAATGAGTGAGGGAAGCGTTAAGTACAGTTCCACCATTTTTTCAGGCATATTTTCGCATTTACAAGTCAATTTTAGAAATTACGTAACTTTCTTTGTTTTTCGTTTGTATTAGCCATGGATCTAGAGCCTTGGAGCACCTACAAATATTTTTGAAAAAACTTTATGAGGACCTCCGTAATGAGTTAGTAAAGCGTTACGTACAGTCCTACCATTTTTTCATGCATATTTCGCATTTACAAGTTAACTTTTAGAAATTACAAGACTTTCTTGGTTTTTCGTGTGTATATTAGCCCATAGATCTGGCGCCTCGGAGCACCCAGAAATTTTTTCTGAAAAAACTTTATAAGGACCTCCGTAATAAGTCTGGAAAACGTTACGTATAGTCCACCATTATTTTCAGGCATATTTTCGCATTTAGAAGCCAATTTTTAGAAATTACGTGACTTCTTTAGTTTTTTGTGTGTATTAGCCAATGGATATTGTGCTCTGAAGCACCCAAAAACTTTTACTTAAAAAACTTTATGAGGACCTTTGTAATGAGTTGGTGAAGCGTTAGTATAGTCCCACCATTTTTTCAGGCATATTATCACGTTTACAAGCCATTTTTTTAGGAATTATGCTACTTTCTTGGTTTTCATATGTATTAGCCCATGGATCAGGCGCTAGAAGCACCCAAAAAAGAATTTCTAAAAAAACTTTATGAAGACCTTCGTAATGAGTTTAGGAAGCGTTACGTACATTCCCACCATTTTAGGCATATTTTTTCTATTCACAAGCCAACTTTTAAAAATTACGTGACTTTCTTGGTTTTTCGTGTGTATTTGCCCATGGATCTGGCGTCTCAGAGTACCAAAAATGTTTTTCTGAAAAAAATTGATAAGGACCTCCGTAATGAGTTTGTGAAACATTATGTACAGTCCCACCATTATTTTCAGACATATTTTCGCATTTATAAGCCAACTTTTAGAAGTTACATGACTTATTTGGTTTTCGTGTGTATTAGCCCAAGGATTTGGCGCCTCGGAGCACCGAAAAACTTTTTCTGAAATTTTTTTATGAGGACCTCTGTAATGAGTTGGGGAAGCGTTAGTACAGTCCACCACTTGTTCAGGCATATTTTCGCATTTACAAGCCAACTTTTAGAAATTACGCGACTTTCTTAGTTTTTCATATGTATTAGCCCATTGATCTTGCGCCTCGGAGCACCCAACCTTTTTTTCTAAAAATACTTTATGAGCACCTCCGTAATGAGTTGGGGAAGCGTTATGTACAGTAATTCCATCTTTTTCAGGTATATTTTCGTATATACAAGCCATCTTTTAGGAATTTCATGATTTTCTTGGTTTTTCGTGTGTATTAGTCCATATATCTGGCGCCTCGGAGCACCCAAAAAGTTTTACTAAAAAAACTTTATGAGAACCTCCGTAATGAGTTTGGGAAGCATTACGTACTGTCTCACCATATTTTTCAGACATATTTTCGCATTTACAAGACAACTTTTTGGAATTACGCGACTTTCTTGGTTTTTCGTGTATATTATTAGCCTATAGATTTGGCGTCTCGGTGCATCCAAAATATTTTTCTGAAAAAATTTATGAGGACCTCTGTAATGAGTTTGGGAAACTTTACGTACAGTTTCACCATTATTTTCAGGCATATTTTCGCATTTACAAGCCAACTTTTAGAAATTACGCTACTTTATTAGTTTTTCGTGTGTATTAACCCAACGATCTGGTGCCTCGGAGAACCCAAAAAATATTTCTGAAAAAACTTTATAAGGATCTCTGTAATGAGTTGGGAAAACATTAGTACAGTCCGACCATTTTTTTCAGGTATATTTTTGCATTTACAAACCATCTTTTAGAATTTACGCGACTTTCTTGGTTTTTCTTGTGTATTATTAGCCCATGGATCATGTGTCTCGGAGCAGCCAATTTTTTTCTAAAAACACTTTATGAGGACCTCCGTAATGAGTTGGGGAAGCGTTATTTACAGGACCTCCATTTTAGGCATATTTTCGCATAAGCTAACTTTTAGAAATTTTGTGACTTTCTTGGTTTTTCGTGTTTATTAGCCCATTGATCTGGCACTTCGGAACACCCAAAAAGTTTTTTTGAAAAACTTTATGAGGGCCTCTGTAATCAGTTGAGGAAGTGTTCGGTATAGTCCCACCATTCTTTTAGGCATATATTCGCATTTACAAGCCAACTTTTAGAAATTATGCGACTTTCTTGGTTTTGTTGTGTATTAGCCCATAGATCTGGCGTCTCGGAGTATCTAAATTTTTTTTCTAAAAAAACTTTGCAAAGACCTTCGTAATGAGTTTGGGAAGCGTTACGTACATTTTCACCATTTTTAGGCATATTTTTTTTCATTTACAAATCAACTTTTAGGAATTACGCGACTTTCTTTATTTTTCGTATGTATTAGCCCATTGATCTGGCGCTTCGGAGCGCCCAATTTTTTTTCTAAAAAACCTTAATGAGGATTTTCGTAAAGAGTTTGGGAAGCGTTACGTATAGTCCCACCATTTTTTCAGGCATACTTTCACATTTACAAGCTAACTTTTAGGAATTACGCGACTTTCTTAGTTTTTCGTGTGTATTAGACCATAGATCTGGCACCTCGGAGCACAAAAAATTGTTTTTGAAAATACTTCATGAGGACCTCCGTAATGAGTTAGGGAAGCATTACGTACAGTCCCATTATTTTTTCAGGCATATTTTTGCATTTACAAGCCAACTTTTAGAAATTAAGCAAATTTCTTAGTTATTTGTATGTATTTAACAAATGTTTATATAACTTAACAATAATGAGGACAAAAGATTAGGACATAAAAATAAAAAAAAAGTACAAAAGATGTAGAAATAGTACATAAAATGATAGAGATTATCGGTATGATAAAGATGTAGATGTCTTTTGTAGAAAATTTCTGGCACAATATATTTTAAAATATATATATAATAAAAATAAAAATATAAAGAAATGATTTACTTCAATTATAGAGAAATAAAATTATAAGAAAATAAAATTATAGAAAAAATAGAGAGTGGAGAAAGGGTAGCTGAATGAAAGAAATTTGGTGGGGACCACATAAGGTGTAAGGCGTTTGATTTCATGCGCCTTTGCTGCTTTGGTTTCATTCCTAATTTGATTGTCCTTTTGAGTAAAAAAATTTGCCCTTTAGGCTCTGAACTTGTGTAGAAAGATACTTTTAATATTTTAATTTATACCCTTTTTAGTTGGTGTAAAAAGAGAATAACATATAAATTGGTACGAAAGAATATAACGTTTAACTGCAAACATATATATATATGTATATATAAATATCTTTGACTTCTTCGTATATTTACTTTTTCATATTTTAATTCTCTATATGAAAATTCTGATTCCGCCATAATTTAATTAGAGGTGATAACTGAAGCCCTAATGCAGATATCGAATAAGAAATGAAATAAAAATGATTATTCCTCTACTTTTAACCAGAGGTCTTGAGAATTCAAGCTTTAGTACTAACATGTTCAGGTCCAACATGAACCTTAAAGTAATACTATAAAATAATTAAATTTATAACAAAATATTTATATATGTATCTTCATTCTATTTTTGAGATAATGACTCAAATAGTCACTAAACTATGGATAATTCTCTCAGAAAGTCAGTCAACTTTACTTTATATTCAAAAAGTCACTCAACTATGATTAGTTCTCTTCGAAAGCTACTCAATTTTATTTTATACTCCAAAAGTCACTCAACTAGATATATTTTTCTCAGAAATTCACTCAACTATTGATATTTCCTCTAGATCATCCAACCAATTCAAAATAATTTTTCCATTAAATTTTATTGGCATGAAAATTTTATTTTAAGCTAAATATTTAAGAAAAAAAAAGGTCTCCGTCTATCTATTTTATTGATGTGCTGTCCAATAAAATTAATAGCAATTAGTATAACGAAATTATATCTAAAGTACTAATACTAATATAAATAAATAAAACAAACAACTTAGTTAGTTAGCTGCGTATATTATAAGGAAATTAGCTTATTATTAGGTAATTAGTCTATGTCAATCTTTAAACAGTAGTGAGATGTGAGAGGATAAAGAAGATTTCAATAATTCTTAATTATATCAGAAAAATTAGAGTAGCAAATTATGTCTTCACAGTATAAATTTCAAGAAGTTGAAATTATGTGGAGAGAGAGGGTAAAATGGGTTGTTTATCTTAACTCGTTTTGATGAAAGGCAGGGAGAAATTATAAAAGAACTTAAATGTTTTGAGGAGTAATTAATTTTATGTTAAATATTATTTTAAATGTATTTAAAATAAAAAGGTCATGATAAATGTATATTTGATTCATATAATTTTAGCGGGACAATAGAGTCTTTTCATTTTTCAAATCGAAACTTAATTAAGTTAAAGATTCACACTTTTTATGATATTTCTTTTAGTAGTGAATCGACTAGCTCGTGTTTTTATGATTGGGAGCAGGTTTCATAATTTCTTATGGTTTTTATCAAATTTTTATAATTCAATGATTTCAATGATATTTTTATGAATCTATGACAAGCAAGTATTTTTATAATCACAATTATGCTATTTTCACATGCAAGGTTTATGAACTCTGATATTCATGAATTAAGGATGCTTTCAGATAAAGTACAATTCAATTTATATGATTATCATGATTTAGATGTTTTCAGATAAAATGTCTTTCAGTTATCATGATTTTAAGGAGCTACTCTGATTATCAGATTTTTTATGAATGATTCAGTATTATCAGATTCTTACCGTTTCTATGATTATGCAAGTTTTTCATTGGGAGTTTACTTAGCACCGAGTGGACCTAGAAATGAAGGTTTACCCGTTAGTAGATGCATGAGACCTTTAATAGCAATTTCTTTGTCCCAAAACTACGTGTCCCTGACCCGCATAGGATTTTATTTTTTACAGACTTTAGCTAGTGGATTCACCTTAGCTCAGACTTCATGGTCCTTACCTTGGCAAGTAGGACACTTTCGTTTTGGTGTAGGAGAAGAACACTAAAGTCCATGTTATAGCTCACATGGTTTATGTCGGTTAACGGTATCGCCCCCATTATGATGTGATTTTCAGATATTGCATGACCTTATACTATGTTTTCAGATTATATCATCAATCTTCATGTTATGTTTACTTGGTCATTGCGTTATCATATTTTACGGACTTATAATGTTATCATATCATGTTTACGCATTTCCCCATACACAATACATTTTAAGTACTGACCGCATACTTGTTCTGCCTATATTGTCTGATAATATAGGTTCTGACGTACCCTATCAAGTTTGCGGTTAATACACTATCCTCTCAGCGTAGACTGTTGTTGGTGAGTCCCCATGTTTCGGGGGCATGCCTTTATGACTTTCTTAAGTACTTTTCTTCAGTTTTCAGACAATTGAGAGTTAGCTAGGGACTTGTCCTAGCAACTCATTATGATTAGAGGCTTTCAGACAATCAGTTCAGATTTTCGCTTATGTCTTTGTATCAGATTTTCTTTTGTGATATAATAGCTATTTGAGAGTTAATTTCGCTTGACAGATTAATCTATTTATGTATGCTATCTTAGTGTCATGCTATGTCATGTGGTTACTATCTAAAGAACTGATCGCTTTCTACAATAAGAAAATAGTTATCTACTAGCCATGTTTTAGTTAGCTTGGGGTCACTCCTGACTCTAGGCACTATGTCATGTATAGGGGTAGTCTCGGATCGTGATAGTATAATAGGAAACTTTTTTTGTCCTTTCTTGATTCGTCAAAAATAACAAGTAAAAATAAAAATTAAATTAAAAAATATTCGACAAGTAAGTTCGAACAGGGAATAATATCAAATAATTAACTTGGTCTTACTTGGAAAACAAACAGGTGCATTGTCATGCCTATAATAAATTAATACTGTTAGCTACGGAGAATTTACGTGAGATCTCACGTTGATTTGTAGGTCCATTATTTACTAATCCAAAGGGGTAAAATAACAATACTATATAATATAAACCTCCAAGACCTGTCCATAATAAGTTTTCATTTAATTAATATATCATCAACAATCATTGCACTAAGGACCTGGAGTCGTATTTTAATTGACATATCTTCAAAATGTGTAAATATGTTAAAAATTACTCCTTTTGTTTCAAAATAAATATCATTTTAGCTCATTTTACCCATTAAAAAAAAGTAAAGTTTACTAAGTTATCCTAATTTATTAGATATTTTTTGAAAAATAAGCATTATTAAAAAGAAATAATTCTTAATACAAAAATATAGTTGAAAAATCATACTAATTTATGTCTTTGATTCTTAAGATAACACTTAGTTTGAGATAATTTATTTAAAGTGACATTTAGTTTGGAACCAAGTGATATATATATATATATATATATATATATATTATATATTGAATATCTTCTTCTTCATCTTCTTATGTTTTTATATCTTGATTTCTTTTAGTGAAAACATTAGCTCCGCTACAAATTGTCGCTAATAAAAACATATATCACTTCGTCCCACTTTAAATGGCATAATCTGAAGTATGAGAGCAAACTATCTAACTTTCTCTGAGAATTTAGATTTAAATCTTCATTTAATTTTTTTTTACATATTTAGAAACTATATATATAAAGATATTATATATTATAATACTTGACAATTTAAAATATTTACAAAGCATATATATATATGAAAAACTTATAGTAAAAGAAAAATTCTTTTAACTCTCCAAATTAAATATAATAACAGTGTCAGTAGTTCCAAAAATATTCACGTTGTCATTGAGTGGGTCCTCCAAGATAGTACGTACCCCCTCTCTCCCTATTTACTTGTCGATTTTTTACTTGACACATCTATTAAAAAAAATAAAATTGATATAGTAAGTTTATCATATTACCCCTATTAATTGATAGAATTTCAAAATCAATTTACTCATTAAAGAAGTTCTACCTTTTTAAAAAACATTAACTCTCTAAATAAATTAAGGATATAATAGGTAAAAAATATTGTCTTTTTTTTATTTGTCAAAAAAATGACAAATAAAAATCAAGATTGAACAAGTAAAAAAGGACGGAGAGAGTAGTAGATATATGAGCTAGCATATAATAAACACTTTCACTATATATACATGCAATGCTAAGGTAATAGATAGGCAAAAAGTGAAGAAGCATTTTGAGTATTGCAAAAAAATAATTTCTTCAAATATAATAGCTTTTTCTCTTATTTTAGTTTGAAGAATGGAGGTCATGATGAACAACCACAACAATGGCACCACCACCAACACCAAAATTATTCACAAAAATGGCAGCATTTGCAATGGCAATGTTAGTGGCAACTCCCACTCTCATGACAATGAAAATAAGCTTGTAGAATTCACTAACTCTATCAAACCTGGTTGATTTTCTGAGTTTAGCGCACTCTGGCCAGGTTAGTCATTTTAAAATACATAAGATTTTGAATTTATGAATTTTAGATTTTTTTAAAAAAAATATCAAACTCTTGATAAATTATTTATACAACAAAGCTACTTTTGTCAAACATGTATAGATTGCTAGCTCTGCCCCGACACACTCATACATCAAAGAGCATTTCTTTCCACTTTTGGCAATCTCATGATTTCAATTTTTCAGATGACATATTTAAAATCGTGATATTAAAGTATTTTGATACACTTTTACATATCTTTTAATATAAGACTACAATATTCAAAAATCTTTTTTACTTTGTCAAACACTCTATCAAGTTAAATAAGTCAAATAAATTGAAATTATATGTATATTTTGTATCTGTTATAAAAAATAACCTATTTTATTTTTGAAGTACTCCCTCCACTTTTAACTGTCATGGTTTTCGTTTTTAGAGTCAAATGATAAGAACTCTGACTAACATTTTACCATGTATTTTTTTCATCATATTGATATGCAAAAAATTGCAATTTATAATATTTTTTGTATAGTTTTTAAATATATAAATTTTTTGTTTAAAATATCGAATTAATAAAATCTAATTGAACTTTAAAATTAGTCAAATTGAATTTCGAAAAGCGTAGCATGACAATTAAAAGTGGAGGGAGGGAGTATTAATTGCACACTTTAACATCTAGAATTATTTTATACTAGGAATGTAATTTTAACCTAATATTATAGTAGAACGTATCAAAATATCCTAATAATTTTGTGATTTTAAATATGTCATCTAAAAAATTGGGATTATGGAATTGCTAGAAAAGGAAAGAAACATTCTTTTTTAAATGAATAAAAAAGAAAATAGGACAAACACATTCCGAGCACCCGATCACCGAATGTTGACCAAAGTCAACTCTATGGCCGAAAAATCAATAATTTCCAACTTAAGGCCTCAAATCCACGATAAAGCCCCAAATTTGATTCCGTCAACTTTCCTAGACCAATTTCAACATTCCGGAGCTAATGGAATCGACGGAATTCCATTCCGAACTCCGAACCTCCGAATGACCTCAAATACCGCATTTTGACAACTTAAGCTTCCAAAACTCAAAACTTTCCAAAAATCTTAACTTGACAAGGGAATTCACAATACCAACTTCGGATACTGATCAAACATTACTCGGGGCAACTCTTGGGAGGGGTAAAATGGTCATTTTGCGAAAATGACCTTCAGGGTCATTACAACTTTATATTTATAAGAACCGATGATTTAATCCTCTGTGTATAAGCTAAAACTCTATACACTAAATCATCTACTATATAAGTAAACAAACATCATAAACGAATATATGATCTATTAAAACTTTTATTAAAACTGAATAAATAATTCTTTTACAGCATATGGTTAATAGTATATATCCAACATCAGCCTCATCAGAAAATTGGAAGCAAGTATGCGGACTTCGAAAAAGGAAGCTAAGTTATAAGGAAAGCTAGCATCGTGACCAAATGTCGGGAAATTTGCAGCTCTTAGATTAATGGGTCAAAGACCCAAGAAGTTTCACCAACCCGATTCTTCTAATCCGTTAGGTCATTTTGAGAATTAGTCATCGCTCTTTCATAAAAGACCCTTTCCGTAAATTTTAAATAGGAATTTTGGACTATTCATTTAGCTACAGTCTTCTAGTTGACGGGTGTTCTTTTAAATAATTAAGTTAGTTAATAATAATGTAAATTGTGAACTATTAGGTTGGATTTGTTTTTATGCAAGTTGTCGCTGTGGAGGTTCGGTTGGGGTGTAAGGAGTACCTGTATTCTATCCCCTTAGCTTGTGTTTATAAGTTTGCTTGCTGAGTACCGTGTGGTTTGGTACTCACCCCTTGCTTTTACAATTTTTTGTAGGTTACGAGCTCGGGTCTTCGTATTTTTTTCTATTCTCTTCTTTCTGAGGCTTCCTGAGGTGATTTGTGAGGTAGTTGTTTGTTATCTCAGTGGACCTACTTACTCCTATTTATGATTTTGTTCTACTATAGTGATAACATCATTTGAGACTTGTGTTTTTCTTTCAAATCCGTTGTAATACATTAGAGGCTTGTGCACGTGACAATCAGGTTTTGGGGGTATATTTAAGTCGATTATGAATTTTCGCATTATACTAAAGTATAAAACTTTTATTTATAGTTTATTTCCTCACTTTATCGTAATGGTTGAGTTTAGGCTGACTTGTCTTGGTGGGATAAGACGAGTGTCATCACATCCATTTTTGGATAGTGACAAATGGTATCAAAGCCCCAAGTTCATAGGTCTCACGCGTGTAAAAGTCAAGTCTAGTAGAGTCTAGAGGATCGGTGTAGAGACGTCTGTTGCTTATCTTCAAGAGGCTATGGTGACTTTTAGGAAAAATCTTCACTTTTTGAATCTCTATCGTGCTTCCTTGGTCCGGTCTGATTCTTGTCACTTCTTTCCATTCTCTCTCACTTATAGTGATGAGCCCTGCGTGGTCCTCCATGTAAGTAGTTGGGTATTAGATCTGATACTAAGTTTGAAGTGATAAACTTATGGGAATGATGCATGGTCAGATTCAGAATGCTTAGCGATTCGAAGGGGTTGAGTAATGTGATGGCTTGACGATGCATTTTGAGGATATTTGAATGATGAGGTTGAATAATGGTTTGAGGGACTTCATGAATGCATTATCTTTTTCAGGTTAGTTACCCAACAGTGGAAACGTTACTTGTGTGATATAGGCGATATCTGGAGTGGTTCGACAATTGGAAGTGGAATAATTAAAGGGATGGGTAGATAATGAATATTGTAACTTTGGAAAATATAGTTAGTAAAGTTGTCATAACATTTATGGGTTGCTTAGCGAATGATGAGGATGATATTGCGCCAATTGAGGTCAGAATCTCTACTACAATTTCATATATTGAGTGTATATCAAAGAGGATCATGATATGAATACTATAATGGTACCGATTCTCACTTGGTTAGAGTTATAGAGTGTGTTACTCATGCTGTCGACCTTATCTACGAAGGAATGCATACCACTTTAGACGAAAGACTGAACGGATTTGGGAGTGTATTGTAGTTACTTAATGGGAAAAAATGTGCAGGCTATTTGGGTACGATCTTCTCGGTAGGTATGATGTGTTCTAGTGATGGATCTAATGGACTTTCACGATGTGGTACTAGTGGTATATGGAAACGAATACGTCGATTGTCAAGTGTGAATACTAACTACTTAATGAGTTATCAGTTGTGTCACATGTTCATATAATGAGATTGGACGTTTCATTCACAATTGAGAAATCAACTAGTTTGTTACTACGGACACTTGGGTTAAGCATTATTTTTAAGGAAGCAATTAGTGGTGGATCTTTGGTATGGTATTAATGCGTTTACGTTGTGAAGTGTATCCCAAGGATTCTAAATGAGGACTGGTGGCTTTATCGTAAGCTCGAAGGGAGTGGATCGATATCAGAATGGAAAACTTATGGGTAAAGAAAATTTTCAACGAGTATACTTGTGTGAAGACAATTAAGAATTTTACGAAGAAAGTGCATATAGAATTGAGTGATTCCTTTGGATTTGGGTGGTATAGCTGGATTTGAGGTGTCATGTCGATGACAAAGTTGAATTCGTAGTGATGGCAAGGGCTAAATGAGCATGATGGTAATAAGAGTTTGCGATGGATTGTGATTGAGATGCAATTATATGCTAAGGATTGTTGGTTAAACAATTTTTTTGTATTGTAACAATTTTTTTGTATTGTAATGACGACATGCGAGTATCTAAAATTATGATTTGCTATTATTTGGTGAGTAGTGTAGTCGTATGAAAAGTTGTAAGATGTGTTGAGACACCACTTGAATAGAATTGAAAGGAGCTAGAGTCATAAATGGAAAAAATCAGTGCAATGTAGTTTACCCTTGAGAAGGAGACGAGAACAATGATATTTACTCTAATTGAAAGGGCCAAAGATGTATCTTTAGAGAGAGTGGAGAATAAGGTTGTGAGACACGTGGTTCTATATTTTTTTTCTGGTTATGGTGATAGTGTTATGTGTTATTCATATGGGTTAAAAATTATTGGATAAGATTTGAGAAAGAAGTTCATAGAAGTTCGGCTTTAGTGTGGCGATAAGTTCTTTTGTGATTTCGAGTTTGATAACTGGTACGGTTGGAATCACAATTTAGATTTTTCATTGTCAGTTTTCATTCGTGGTAGTATGTTTTGTCTAGATATGGATTGGTAAGGTAAGAAATGATCGATTGCATTAGATATTGAGCATTTCGAATGACTTGTGCATGATTTGGATCGTAAAGTCTGTAAATTTTGATTACTAAAGGGCCTAAAGAAGAGTTTCACTTAAAGTTTTGATCTAGAGTATGTGGTAAAATGACATGAATTGTTGGTCAAAGATAAGATTAGTAAGCGAGTTAGCGAAAGGAATAAGAGTCCGGTATATTGAAGAGTTCAAGGTATTAGGGATTTGCGTCATGAAAAAAAAATTAAGAAAGGTGAAGGAATAAAACCTCTCACATAAACCCTTGGTTTAGAATTGAAAGTAGTAGGATTTTTCGCCTTTGAGTTTAGAAATGACTATGCAATGTGAGCTGGTTTGACACAGACTTACTAGGAGTTTATAAGTGACTTTTATGAAGATTGAGTTTTGATTTGGGTGACAAACAGAGATGTGTAGAAAATTTTGCATTGTTTTGTGGAGTTATATTATTCAAATTATGGTAGGTGACTTATGGATGCGCTACAGTATGGACCTACAGTCCTACATGGTTATTGAGGACTTCAAGGGGGTTGAAACAACCCTATTGATGGGACTACACAGACTATTATAATGTGTTACATAGACATTTGATGGTGAATAGAGGTTATAAGTTTATAGTATATAAAATTATAGGAGTGACTAAGGATTTCTATGAGTATTGGCATGAGGTATGTGATGGTTCAGAATGGTAGTTGAAACATGGTATGTGAAAGTTTGTGTGGACTTGACTGTGGGTGTGATATAATGGATTTATCTCAATGAGAAAGTATTATCAGATTTGAAATTAGTATTATCATTCTTGGGTGTGAGCCGTATCTGTCATGGAATGCTTACATAGAAAGAGAGGGAGCCATAGTTCGAAAATTTTGGAGGCGACAATGTGTTTGCTAAGAAAACTTTGATACTAGTAACGGTTTGAGAGTAAGGTAAATGATCGGAGTGATTGGGATATTTTGTTAGTATTGAGAGTGTGGGCTTCAGTGGAATGATATGAATAGTATGTGGGGTCTGATAAATCGAGATTTGGTACGATCATAATGGGTACCACATCGGTGGATTGTGGGTAGCTAAAAATCAAAGAGATGGAGTCAACTGAATGTAAATATTTGATATGGTCACTAAGGAAGGAGTATCTTGTGTTATTCGACCTTGGTTCCGTACATTCTTATGTGACCACCTACTTCATTTCAGACGTGGTTTGGAGTATGATTCGCTGCATATGCCTACGTGTGTTTCTACATCTATGGGTGATTCCCTAGTGGTGGATCGGGTGTACCGATCCTGCAATTTTCCTCTTGGTAGGGTGGCATCCATGGGCTGACTTTGTCATTTCAGTTATGGCAGATTTGGTGTTTGGGATAGTTGATCTTGATGAAATGGTCTTAAGGAGGAGCTCACTTGGAGAGAGAACACCGACTCTGGAAAATCATAACTCAAGCTCTTGCTAACATCGATTATTGTTCCTTCTCTTTATTTATGTTCGAGGATGAACATGGTTTTTAGTGGTGGATAATGTAATGACCTATTAGGTCATTTTGAGAACTAGTCCTCGCTCTTTCATAAAAGACTCTTTCCGTAAATTTTAAATAGGAATTTTGGACTATTCATTTAGCTATAGTCTTTTAATTGACGGGTGTACTTTTAAATAATTATGTTAGTTAATAATAATGGGCCAAGTTTAAAATTTATTTAAGACCCTATACTATTTGACCCATATATATTAAAAAAAGTTAATAGAATTTTTCACTTTTAGTACATAATTAATTTAGAAAAGAAAGGAAAGGGAAACAGAAATTACCTGCGTATAGCGGCGGCCGGTGGGGAACCAGCCACTTCATGTGCAGGTAAGATTCATCAATGCTTAAATTATGCAATTGAGAAATATGTGCAGGTAAGATCATAATGTATGGATAGTTACTATTATTATATTAATAGAATAATGTGGGATAAGAAATTGAAATTGAGAATTTAGAAGCCATATGTTGTTGTTGTGTCATTTTGGTGGTTTTGTAAGTTGTGGGGGGCAAAGTCATATTGTCAATGATTTCAATCATTACATGTTAAACATTAATTAACTTTCAAGTGAGGAGTTGGTCCTTTTGTCTCATGTGATTTCCACAACTGGTTTCGTAACCAGTGGTTTTCATATTTAATAATTCTTATTTTATTATCACGTTATAAATTAAGTTTTTATATATTGAGATAGGTAATTAAATATTAGGTATCTTGTATTATTTAAATATTATTAGATTTATGATATTGGAGAAATTGGAACTTAACTCTAGATTTGAAATTTAGAAATATGAGAGTTGACATGTTAATTGGCATCAAAATTTAGGAACTTGATTATAGGTTTGAGTGAGTTTTTGAGTTTAGACTAGACATATAGTAATATGGGTGTTGTTAGTTTCGAAAGCTTATTGTGATTATTTATTTGAATAGATTGCATTGATTTGGAAGCCCAACGAAAGGGGAAGACTCAAGTCCCGAAGTGATTGTTCAATTATTTAAGGCAAGTAGATTTCTCAATCCTTGTTAAGCGTATAGAATCGTGTATTTCCTTGTGGTATGTGTTGGGGAGTAATAGGACTTGGTGATGGGTTGACTTGTCCATATTGAATAGTTTTAATGATGAAAGAAAGGGGTAATAAAAGGCAATGTGATTAATTATTGGTGTGTGATGTGTTGAGAATGGTTTGAAAGGCTTATTGATTCATTGTTAATGTTACATCATGATTGTGTGGTTGTGAATTGTGCATTGTTATGGAAATGGTTATCTCCTCATTATTTGTGTGAATATGTAATTTGCATTGGTTCCGAGACATGGTTGTGACAAGTGTTATGTGAATTGATGAAGAATAAGAAATTAAAGAGTATGTACCATTTCGAGGGACGTGTCGCGCGTCGTGACGGATATTATGATTCGAGGGACGTGTCGCACGCCGTGACAGATTCTATTATCAAGGGACGTGTCGCACGCCGCGACGAATTTCATTATTAAGGGTCGTGTCGTACGCCGCGACAGATGCATGGACAGATATGTCCCCCATGGGTCCCGGACTGAGAGACAACGGGTGTGTATCACTAGGTCAGACATGCATCATTATACTTGGCATTGCATTGCACATCTTTATCATATGTGAACTTGTGAGTGCCTTTCTGTGAAACTTGTGATTGGTGAACTCAATCTTGTGTGTTGCTGATCTGTAATTGTTGAAGTGATGTGGTTGGACAATGTGCTATGTAAATTGTGAACTATTAGGTTGGACTTGTTTTTATGCAAGTTGTAGTTGTGGAGGTTCGGTTGGGGTGTAAGGAGTACCCGTATTCTATCCCCTTAGCTTGTGTTTAGAAGTTTGCTTGCTGAGTACCATGTGGTTTGGTACTCACCCCTTGCTTTTACAATTTTTCGTAGGTTATGAGCCCGGGTCTTCGTAATATTTTCTATTCTCTTCTTTCCGAGGCTTCCTGTGGAGATTTGTGAGGTAGTTGTTTGTTATCTCAGCAGACCTACTTACTCCTATTTATGATTTTGTTCTACTTTAGTGACAACATCATTTGAGACTTGTGTTTTTCTTTTAAATCTGTTGTAATACATTAGAGGCTTGTGGACGTGACAACCAGGTTTTGGGATATATTTAAGTCGATTATGAATTTTCGCATTATATTAAAGTATAAAACTTTTATTTATAGTTTATTTCCGCACTTTATCGTAATGGTTGAGTTTAGGCTGACTTGTCATGGTGGGATAAGACGAGTGCCATCACATCCATTTTTGGATCGTGACAGTAATCTACTCCCTTCATTCACTTTTACTTGTCATTTATTTCTAAAATAAATTTTCATTTTTGACATATCAAGAAAAGACAATTATTTTTTTCCATGTTTTACCCTTAGCATTAAATACTATTCTCAAAATCTTTTTTCAAGATCTAATACTAAATATCATTTAATAGGTATAGTGTGATAAAATACCTATATTAATAATTATTTTTTTAATGAGTGTGCCAAGTCAAGCAATGACAAGTAAAAATAAACGAGGAAGTAATTGAATTCCCTTAAAGTTACTATTTTTGAACTAAAGTCTCATTTATTTTGTTGTAATTATGGATGCTTTCAAATGTCATTAATATTGATTAATTGTTCTATCACTTGTTCAATTTCTTTAAAAATGAACTCAAGTTCTTGCCTTTATTAGGAAGCGATTTGCTCCTAATGCCCACACATGGTAACACATATTTCAAATGCGTAAGACCTTTTTGAAGTCTTAATAAGAACTTGTACCCGTTCTTTGAAATTTTAAAAGTTTTTTCCTTCTCATCAATAAAGAATTGAAAAGAGTAAATTGAGACTTTAAATTAATTTTTCTTAAACTACTTTTAGTTTCAAACAATTTATTTTTTTTCAAATAAAACAGTGAATAATCCAATATGATCCCATACATTAAGGATCATTTTCAAGTGCACAATTTCTCATTCCCCATGTGCAAAATGAATTTTAATTCCAAAAAACTGACATATCTGTCGATCTTCAAATTTTTTAATGAAAACTCTTGTATGAATAATTAATCCTCCTCTATTTATACTTTTTAATAATTTGATTCTTTAAGAGAAAATGTTTGCTGGAACCTAGATTTTTATCAAGGAGGTTCGAAATATAAAAACTAAATATACGAATAGAAGTTAAAGGGGTTCAACATATACATACGTAAAAAATAATTTTAATCACTTATAAAAAGTGTAATTTTTCGTTGAAAGGAATTCGAATGAACCCACTTGGCCCTTGCTAGCTCCGCTCCTGTGCAGATATCAAATAACAGATGAAATGAAAAGAATTAATCCTCCATTTTAAACCAAGCTTTAGTACTATAAACTAGTTAGGAGTAGCCCATGTTACGCACATGCCCACTATCAACCTTAAAATAAAGGGAAACTTTCAAAAACAATAAACATTAGGTCTTAAATAGGACTTCATAGCTACAGTTTCACTAATTACATTTTGCAGTTATATTTTGATTTGCTACGCATTTGTATTTTTGTATTTTTTTATGGATTTTGTAGGAAAAAATACAAATACAAATTGATTTGTATCAAAATGAATACATATTAGGAGGAGAGAGGCGAACGAGATCGAAAGAGGGAGGAGAGAGGCGAGCGAGATCGAGAGAGGAAGGTGAGAGGGGTTGTATTTTATATTTATTTTGCATTGTATTGTGTATCAATTGTATTCGAAATACAACTGTTTTAATCCTCTCTTTAATTGGATATAATTGATACGTAATACATTTGACAGTGAGGATAAATGCATATTGTATTCGTATGGATATAAATATAATTGACACAAAAAATACAAATACAGTTTTTTGAATACAATTGATATAAAATCAAAACTCACACCTATATTTGATTGAATATAATTGATACATAATACATTTGAATAGATTTCTTCTTATTGGCAGGAGAGAGAGAGAGAGGGCGAGAGAGAGGGAGGAGAGGCAAGGGAGAGAGGGAGAAAGTTTTCTATAAAAATAAACATATAATGATTTTTTATAATTTTTCCTAAAATGATTGTTGCAATCAGTTATCTTAGTATATTTCTAATTGAAGGCATGCTTTGCTATATTATAAATGACACGTTCATTTTAATCTTAAAGAAACAAGACGTGGTGTCATAAAATATTTAAAGATATCAATAAGATGCTACTTTACATTATAGTACAGCTCAGCAAATAAAATTCTCTCTTTATTTGGATATAATTGATACGTAATACATTTGACAGTGAGGATGAATGCATATTGTATTCGTATGGATATAAATATAATTGACACAAAAAATACAAATATAGTTTTTTGAATATAATTGATATAAAATCAAAACTCACACCTATATTTGATTGAATATAATTGATACATAATACATTTGAATAGATTTCTTCTTATTGGCAGGAGAGAGAGAAAGAGAGAGGGCGAGAGAGAGGGAGAAAGTTTTCTATAAAAATAAACATATAATGATTTTTTATAATTTTTCCTAAAATGATTGTTGCAATCAGTTATCTTAGTATATTTCTAATTGAAGGCATGATTTGTTATATTAAAAATGACACGTTCATTTTAATCTTAAAGAAACAAGACGTGGTGTCATAAAATATTTAAAGATATCAATAAGATGCTACTTTACATTATAGTACAGCTCAGCAAATAAAATTCAAAACTACAAAATATTCGAGCAGGTTGACGGAGAGCTGTATTCTTATTGACGCTTTAACTTTCACTTATATAATAAGAAAAAATATTTCGAAAAACACGAGTATATAAGAGTGCAAAAATCTTAGGGTTAGAAATAAGGAAAAAAAAGGAAGAGAAAATGGAAGAAGAATATGTGAGTGTTGATAATCACAGTGGCAAAGAAATGGAATGCCTTTCAATTATTCCTGGATGGTATTCAGATGTAAGCGATCTCTTTCCTGGTCAGTATTCTTAGACATCTCGATTATTTTATCGAATATATGTTACTTTTAATTTCTATCGATATTAAATAACTTCTTGCACATTAAGATTTAAGTAAAATAGAAATTTTGTTTGCTCGATTGAAATTTTGAATCTAGAATCTCACGATTTTTTATTCATAAAAATTTAAATTCACTTCTTTAAACTTACTCAACGATGAACCTGTCTAATGTGTTTTTATGCCACTCAAATCTTGCAAAATGATCAGTACTCTTAACATGATAAATCGAGTTTGTTATTGAATAATCAAGAGGCGGCAGGGGTGAAGAAGATAAAAATAGGGAAGTGACCTAGCTTCCAAAATATGATATAATATTCACTCCGTCTTACTTTATGTGACATAGTTTAATTTGACACGATATTTTAAAGAAAAAAAATGAATTTTGAAATGTGTGATTTAAAACAATTCTTGAATATTTGTGTAAATTATTTCCAATTATAGTGACTTTCTTTTTAGAACGGATTTAAAAAAAGAAGAAGCTACCACACAGAATATGCCAATCGAGGTATCATGGTAAAATCGTAAAAGGTCAGAAGCACTTATTTTGAGGAAAAAACATATGTTTTTTGAAAAATTAGGTGTTTCACAAATTAGTATAACTGTTTTTAAATGGAAGCAGAAACAGTTTTTCTGTTGTTGGGAAGATATTAAAAAATTTTGCTTCTTAAAAAAAAAAAAAAGCACAAGCAGAAAATTTTATTTTTCAAGACTAAAATATTCCTTCCATATATACATATTTACCAATATATCTCTTATTAATTAATTAGCATATCTCATAAGTTTGGTTAAGTTTCATTTAAGAGTTTTATTTTTTATGTTTATATAATAAATTATACTCCCTCCGTCCAACAATAGTTGTCCACTATACTTTTTTGGGATGTCCAACAATACTTGTCCACTTTATGAAATCAATGGATAATTTTACACTTAGTTCCTAATTAACCCTTATCATTAATTATAATCATTTCCCTATTACATTTTGCAAGACATTGTATTTATTAGGCGAAATGGTCTAATGGACCCCTATACTTGTATGAGTTTGTATTCTGAATCCTTCTACTTAACCATTTGTCAACTGAACTCAGCGAAACACAATATTTTAAACACTTTTTTTTGACTTGGCATTCAATGTGGCAGCTAATACCACAGAGCTTGTAATACACACCTATGAGGAGCATTAAACCCTTGGAAAAGGGTCTAAAAGTCACATTAGGGCTTTATAAAGCCATCATCTTCCCATTTGCATCTAACACCATTGTTGGAAAAAATTTGAAGTTTTTCTGGCTTCTTTTTCAATCTTCTCCCCCTAAATTTCTTCTCTATTCTTTCTCGTCATTATATTGCTCTCTTTATCATGCATTTTAAATTATTTTTTGCTTCAATATTTTTGGTTGATCTTGTTGTATTCTTCTTCATCACCATGAAAATTCATTTTTGTTAGATTCCTATAATCTAATCGAAATCATGAAACACGCCATTGAAGGCATAAGACTACTACAAAAACATCTTACACTAACATTAGGCGCAAAACAAAACAAAATCCCAAATTTTTTCAACAAAATCAATGTAACCGACTAAAACCCCAAAACCAAACAAAAACACAAATAAAAGATGAAATCCAAACTAAACAACAAATAAATTGAAAAACTAACATAAGATAAGCTGAAAATCAAACAAAAACAACCAAAAAAAACTCAAATAATTTTTGACGTGCACTGTCCACTGAAATGGGTGAACCTGCCTTCTTCGATTTGGACGACGTAAACATAGACGGAGATGGAGTCATCGTCATCAAGGACAACTTTCAGTCCTCAACAAAACCCAACCTCACTTCTCTGCCTTTTTCTCCTTCTCCCCACCTTCCCTGACCAAACCGCCTCTGTTCTCACCGTCTCCGACAAGCTTCAACCAGCAGCTCCAACTCCAATAAACCTCGACCTTCACAACGTCGCCAGCCTTGAGCTCCAGCAGGATTATGAACAACTAGACCATCCAACAGATCCCCTATCTTCCTTATTGCCACCAGTCACCACCAAAATTCCAACTCAACAGAATCCAAAATCAACTCGGAGCTCCGACGAAATAGTGAACAAACAGAAATCATGCCGACATTTTGTTCTTCAATTGGAAAGAGTAGAAGAGGTTGGAAAAGGAAAAGTGTAAGGAAGATGAGCGATAGAAATGAAATGAGATTGTGGGATGGGGATAGTGGTGAAAGAGACAAATAAAATTTGGAAAGAGAGGTGCAGCTACATTAATTATTAATTAAATATAACAAAAGAAAAGAATGACATGGAATTGCTATATATACACGTGTCATTTTATAATTATTTTTTAAATTATGTGTCAGGCATTTGTGAGACACACACATTTGAATAGTAAAAAATATGTTTAAAATGTTGTGTTTCGATGGGTTGAGGGGTTAGTTGACAAATGGCTAAGTAGAAGAATTCAGAATACAAACTCACACGAGTACAAGGGTTCACAAGATCATTTCGCCTATTTATTATAATCAAAGGGTGATATAGTAAAATTACCCTTCTATTTATAGTTTCTTAAGAAGTGTGCAAAGTCAATAGTGGACAAGTATTGTTGGACAGGGGGAGTATATTTTATTATACGTTTATGTATTATTATTTTATTTATTATTTTACAGAATTAGTAAAAAGTAACAACAATATTTTTGCAAGATTAGAAAAAAGAAAAAAATAACTATTAAAGATTTCATCCCTCCAGAAAAGGTATAACATTGATTGAAAATTTAAATATGTACATTTTAATTTAATAAAAATAAAAAATAAAATATTTTTTTTGAAATAGATATTTAAAATAGTTTTTCTCTATAAAATAATCTTAATATTAAAAGTACATTAATACTTGTCTTTTTTCGTAATTTGACTCTCAAAAACACTCTTTAAAAAAGATTGACCAAACACAATTTGCTTATGAAAAACACTTTTCAGATGAATTAGCCAAATACAAATTATTATTTTTTCAAAAGCACTTTTCTGAAAAGCTATTTTTAAAGCTTTTGAAAATAAGCAGTTTTTAACAGTAATGCCAAACAAACTCTGAGTGTAAAAGTTTGTTTAATTTATACGTAAGTGAATTATTGAATTTTTTTATATAGTTTAAAATAAGTGAATTATTCAACATTTAAAAAATTGTTAGGATTTTTTTTCTTTATACTTATCCTTCATTTAATGAGATTTTTAATTAACTTTAAATTTTAAAAATAGAACAACAACAAGAACATACCCAATGAATAAATTTTCTAGTAGAATAATTTGAGAAAAAAATAATAGTAAAAAGTAGCCTATAATTTATAGCTTTAAATATTTTACGTGCCAAATTTCAACAATTCACTTAACAAACACATATGACATTGGATGTATTCTTGGGAAAATGATGCATACTCCCTCCGTTCCTATTTATATGCCGTCCTTACTAAAAATAGATGATTTTTAATATTTGTCATTTTACAAAATCAATGCATAAATGACATTATTCTTCTTACTTTATCCTTGTGAGCTATTAGCTTTGAAAGTATGAATTTGAACAATATAGAAAAACTAAATGATTAATACATGGTCATTGGTCAATTTAATTAACCAAAATAAATTAATTTATGTTAATTTATTGAAAACTTGACTTCAAGAGATCACTAAATTAAGGTATAATGGTAAACTTGCCTGGAAGGATATCTAAAAAAAAATTACATTATATTCTTTGATCTTTACTAGCTAGTCAGGATTAAATTGTCAATAATCTCTTTTATTACTCTTTGAATAGGGGTTTTCACAAATGAATTTTTGTCAGGTTTTGTACAAATAGTTTTAATGTTAGAATAGTTTATTAAATTTTAGGAATATATATACTCATATCAAATGAAATATTCTTAAGAATGGTATCATTGATACGCCTCAAACTACAAAGATTCTCTTTAGATTTTGTGATGAAATATTTATTTATTTATTTTAACTAAATGGTGGGTAATTGATTTTTGCATTTGGTGAATAAAAACTGTTAGTACCGGGAGAAATTATGTCAATTAAGATCGAAAAGATATTATTCAAGGGGAGATCAAAGTACCAGGATATCATGATCTTTCAGGTACTACTTTACCATAATTTTAATTATGTAATTAATTAATATTGTGGCAGTGGTGAATATTATTAATTGATCAATTAATATTATTGTGGCAGTCATTAACTTTTGGAAAAGTGATAGTTCTTGATGGAATAATTCAACATACAGAGAGAGATGTATGTTCTTATGTTGAAATGCTTGTACATCTCCCACTTGCTTCTATTCCTAATCCAAAAAAGGTAACTTTAATTTATTTATGAAATTATGAACAAATGATAGAAATTAAATTCAATGCCTAATATATATTTATTAATTAGGTTTTGATTGTTGGAGGAGGAATGGGATTTACTTTGAGAGAAGTTTTACGTTATCCATCTGTTGAGAAAGTTGATTTGGTCGAGATTGATGACATGGTGGTTAATGTAAGTATTTACTTCATTATTTTGAACGCATATTCAAATTCTAAATATTCTTTGCAAAAGTTATGATCAAACACAATGCAAACTATCAGTGGCGTAGCTACATGGTTGTCAGTCAGGGTGTCTAATTGGATACTTTTCGTCGAAAAAAATATCGTATATACAAGTAAAATGATACATGAAATAATTAAATAACATATTTTGGACACCCTTAACACACAAGTTGTTATAGCCCTAGTGGTTTCAGACCCTTGGAATGAGATAGTATTCGTGTGTTTGAATCTCACTAGTAGCAAATGTTTTTTCCACTTTCTATTTCTGGACACCCTTTGACGTTTTTGTGAAATTCCTGGCTCCACCACTGCAAACTACAACTTCAAAAATTGAAATAAAGTTTATAATATTTTGATTCATTATTTTGTTTCTAATTATTATTTTTCAATTAAATAGGCTTCAAGGAAATATTTTCCTGACATAGCTAGGGGATATGAAGATCCACGTGCAACACTTTATGTTGAAGATGGTATACTCCTAACAACAATTTTTATAGATGATTAAATATTGCCACTCATATAATTTAATTATAATTAATAATATTTAGAATGAACAATATATATATAAACTTTTGGATACATTTTTATTGTTGCAGGAAATGCGTTTGTGAAGAACACTGCTCCAGGAACATATGATGCAATTATAGTAGATTCTTCTGATCCTATTGGTAAATAAGTAGTATTAATTATTAATATTTTGTGTTGGTCTTTAATTTTTGCGCGGATTGAAAAAATATATAATGTATATGCAGGACCATCAAAATTTTTCTTTGAAAAGCCCTTCTTTGAGGCAGTTTCAAAAGCCTTAAGGCCAGGAGGAGTTTACTCAACTCAGGGTGAAAGTGCATGGATTTTCTTGGATATTATCCAAAAAATTGTTGAAGACTGCAACATATTCTTCAAAGGCTCTGTCAACTATGGATGGACTAATGTTCCTTCCTTCCTAAGGCAATCTTCTCTCCTTTCCTATTATTATTATGTTTATTATTATTGAAGAGTGTGATTAACTATGCATGTCCACGTTTAGAAAATGAATATAGTGGAGAAGAGGATGCTTAAATGGATGTGTAAGCATATTAGGAGGGATATGATTAGAAATGAAGTTATACGAAACAAGGTGAGAGTGGCCTCCATGACAGACAAGATTAGGGAAGCGAGCCTGAAATGGTTCAAACATGTAAAGAGAAGGGCGTATAGATGTGCCCATAATTAAGGAGGTGTGAAAGATTAACTATAACAAAAGTTAGGAGGGGGTAGAGGTAAGCCAATTGATCTTACTGACGACATGACCTTAGATAGGAGGACATGGAGGTTGAAGATTTATGTAGAAGTTTAATGGGTAGCTGGGAGTTGTAGCATTTCATGTGGGAGAGGCACAAGGCTAGCCTCCCCTCCATATTCGTAATCATATTTAGAAATCACATTTTTTTGTTATTCACTTTTTATTACTATTTATTGCTCTATTTGTTTTGTATTTTTTTTGCTCTTTTATTTCCTTGTAATTGTGCTTCGAATTCCTCTTTTCTTTTGAGCCGAGGGTCTATTGGAAACAATTTCTCTATCCCATAAAGGTAAAGGTAAAATCTGCTTACATCTTATTCTTTCCAAACTCCACATTATAGGAATGCACTGGATATATTATTTACTGTTGTCATACAAACAATAATTCTAATATATAATATTTGCAGTGGGGCTATTGGTTTTGTTATTTGCTCTACTGAGGGGCCTCCAGTTGATTTCAAAAATCCTGTTAACAAAGTTGATGTGGATATTATCTCTACAAAATCTGAATCACCTTTAAAGTACTATAACTCAGAGGTACTATACATTTTTTTTTCTATTGAACTAAGATTTTGTCTTTAAGTTGTATATATATAGTCTTCTAACAATACTATTTTTTTTCTTAATTGATTCACAGGTTCATACTGCTGCTTTTGCTTTGCCAACTTTTGCTCAAAAGGTGCTTTGTCCTAAAAAGTGATTCTTGTTGGAAGATATAAGAATTTCAAGTATCTATTTGATGTTCAAATAAAATTGCAAGGGGATGGTTAATTGCAAACCTTATTTTATTGTAATTAATGGTTGATTTTTAGACGATTTAATTTCAAATGCAAATTTTATTTTCTTGTAATAAATGGTTAATGGCAATTGTGGGTGTTTAGGCCGTTCAAATTGGATATGAAAATGTATGTTCGAATTACAGCTCAAAAAAAATTTTCGAGAGTGAACAAACTTTACACTTCTTCTTCCTCGAAATTTTTCTCCAATAATTTCGAGCTTTTGGTTCAACAAAGGCCAAATGTTAGACATTCCGGAACATGGATTTTTGAAAAAATTATTATCGTTATTTAATCGTAACATAGATACATCTATAATTTATTAGATACATAGATTCTTAATTAGATACGTATATATATATATTGTCAGATTCAAGTATACCTAATCAGATATACATTTTGACCATCGAAATTTCTTCATATTTTTAGAACATCAGAAAATGGGTCCATATTTTTCTGCCATTAATTAGCCAAAGATTTTGTGAGGCATTTGAAGATTGTTGCGTCTTCGAAATATAAACCGACTAAAAAGTGGACATTAGGGAGATAATTAAAGAGGAACTTACATTCTAATATCGATTCTAACGAATAATTCGTCAATAACGAATAAAAAATAATTTTATGCAATTCTGAAAAGGGAGAATATCCTTCAAATAGAATCATTCGATTATATTGACAATTTCAGAAAATGATAAATCTCACTAGTGAAAAAACTAATTACTTAGATATACTCTAGTTTACAATATTACGTATTTTAACAGATTTTGGTGCATCTTCAGATATGTCCAGATACATGTATCTTAAAATACATGAGATCCAAATTAAGTGTTATTTGTCCAGATACATGTATCTTAAAGTATGACTTGATAAGGCAAAAGTTCGGATACTTTTGACTGATGTGCATACAAAAATTGGTTAAATTTTTGGTCATGTATTTCTTAATCTTTTCATATATATTTGCAACCTTAGTTACAAATAACTTAAATACATATTAAATTAAATTGAAATTTCATACATGTTCTTCTAAAAAAAATAATTTATCGCTAATAATCCATCATTATTCACTGGTTTTAGTAGTAAAAAGACCCAAATGATCACTTTTTTTATGTATTAGAAATTATTCAATTACGTGATATATATGAAAAACTAAAATAATTACTTTTTTATACATTTAAGACCACTTTAATTACATACTATATGTGTTGAATTAAAATATTTCAATCCACACATTAAGGATCTGTGATGTGTTCAATGATAACGTGCACAACGCCCATTTGTGTATTTTAAATTCCAAAAAAATTGACATGTTGATCTCCATTTTCTACTCAACATCTAATATAGTAAAAAAAAAATTAATGAAAATTCTTGGATCAATAATTAATATATAATTTTATTTTTGAAATTATAACTCAATCGTGTTTCTTACAATTAGAACAAAATTGTATTATAAAGAAAGAAAAATGTATATTCCCATCGTTGCATATGCACATGGTGGTGGCCTAAGGAAAAATATAGTGTTTGCTATCACTTTTTTATATTTAAGAATTATTTTAATTATACTGTGATTAAAATAATTATTTTATTTATATACTAAGAACCAGCTGATTATGTGATATACATTAAAAAAAATAATTATATATTAAGGACCATTTCGATTACATGATATATATCATAAAAGTTCAAATAGTCCAATCCCATACATTAAAAGATTATTCTCTGTGATGTATTTAGTAATCACATGCACAATTTCTCAACCCATATT